>OZ020611.1:83977948-84355448 GCA_963971575.1 Liopterus haemorrhoidalis | reverse complement strand
GGGATCGACAGACGGACATACGGACCGACATACATCATGCTAAAAATAGTCAAAACGTTATGTAGGGACCTCAATTCGTGCAGATCCATCGAAATCTCGAAATGTCAAAATCGGTATGATCACAATACCTCCCTTATATATGTTGGCGGTCGGTAAAAACATGAACAATTCAAAAAACAACTTGTCGAATCTAACATTTATTAAGCAACAAAATAATAAAATAATAGGATCCCAGCACCTAGATAGGCGTACAAGGGACAAAGAATGTATGTTCTTCGTTTCGAGACCACTCTTACTCGACCGGTCTTATTGTCCCTGTATAAGCAGGTACTCATTTTTTAAAGTATTAAATACCTGTGGCTGAGTGCACAATTTCGGAAGATAAAATAACTAAGGAGATGGGGGAGTCAAACCCGCGGCCCTGTGCTCCGTAGATAACCATCTTACCACGGAGCTACAACAACTCTAAACAAAGCGCAAAACTTCAGTAGCAATCCTCGTACTATTTTATATTTGTTTGTACCATTAATTATTTCTGTAAATAACATCAATTATTTTACACCACCAAAATTTAATTTAAACTAAGGAACATTTAATATCTTCCATCTATTATATGACTCACAAAATGAAGATAAATAGACAAATCATCTCTATGCCAAATTAATTTGGCACGACACAAAATATTAATTTAGGCATAATAATTCATCGGTTATAGTACAGATAGTATTTTAGGTGAATGAATCAGTTTTGCAATTAGCTCCATAAGTTTATTTCTTTTTGTCGGCGTCACTCCTAGAATACAGTGAAGGAAGTGGAATCCTGGAATATTTGCGTGTGCAAGAATGAGATGGGTATATAATTCCTGTCTACGTCTGCTCATCTAGCGTGTGTGTTTGACACTGATTAAGTGAAGCCGCAGCATCTCAGATGCATGCATTTATCTGTGTAAGCAGTGCGGACAGGAAGGACCAGAGATCTTAACCAATAGTATGGATCCAGTAAAGGGAATAATCAAGATTTACAGGCGGTAGCAAATACTACATCATTATTAGTCCAGAATGACATCTATAATGTTTTTCTCGAGTGATATTTGTCAGTTTGAAACAGCTTTGTAGAAATTGCACAGTAAATAATTGGAAACTGCACTGTAATAATCTGTTAAATTTATGTCAAATACTTACAATAGGGTTAATACGAAGGACAAGTTATCAGGTCAAACAAATATTTAGGTTCCAAAATCTGCATTCTGGAAACTAGGGCAGAGGTCAGCAAGACAATAATTAAGAAGAGCCAAAAAGTAGTAAAATCCATATTATTTTTAGAAGATCCATAGAAAATTTATACTTTCTCGAATACAATAATAATAAAACCAAAGAACGTTCGTTCTTTTTGGTGAGATGACCATCTATGCGCGGATTGGTGGAGAAAACAACAAGAATGTGGTACGCCAATACCTATATGATTACAAATTAAAAACCCTCTTCTGTACCAAATGTATTACGTCTACTAACGGTGAAAGCGTTTAAGGTCATTTTATGTCCTATCCTATACCATGAACATCTGGCCAGAATTGTAACATAATACTACTCAGCGCCGGCGTTACGCATATGCAAAGCTGGCGCTTGCCTGTAGCGCAAAATTTGGAAAGTTGGCAAAATGTTAAATGCATGTATAACAAATCTGTTTTTACTTGCCCGACCTTAATATATAAGGGGCAAGTATTGTAATCGCGAAAATTTTCGATGTCGAGATTTTGACGGATGACCACGTTTCATGGTCCAGGGAATCCAAAAAACCTATTTTCGAAGTGCCGTCCGTATGTGTGTGTGTGTGTGTGTGTGTGTGTGTCTGTCTGTGTGTATACACGATAACTCAAAAACGGTTTAACTTAAAGAGTTCGTTCTGGTACTAAAAAATTCTCCTATTAAATAGGAAGAACCCTATTGTTTTTTATGAAAATCGGTTGACTAGAAATGGGAGTTTACTCGTGTCGATTTTAATATTTTTGCGAATATTTAGCAACAGAAAAATATTTCGAAAAAATTTATTCAACAAAAGTTACTATAAATGCAATAACTAATAACTTTTATTTGAGACGTTTTTTGATAAAACGAAAAATTTCGAAAATTTTTTGTAAAATTGTTTAAAATTTTTCCAAGTCTCAATTTTTTCATACTTATATGTAACGTTTCCATGGTCATGATAATTAATTCGTAACTAGTAAAGCAAGCCTTGGACAAAAATTTGTATAGAACATAATTTGATGTATTTTTGAAGATTTATCTAAATATTTAAAAAAAAAAATTTTGTTTTAGTTTACATTTTTTTTTAAATATTTTTTTTATGGGAGGGCAAGTCTAGCGGAGGTCTCCTTTCGCCACTGGTTTAATTTTGTCACCAAGGCGGAAAACAACTTTGCCTGTGGCGGCCAAAAGTTTAGCGCCGGCGCTGATGATGCTGTATAAATATGGTACAGAATAGGGGTATTAAAGTATATTAAATAATTCATATTAGTTGGCGGAAACATTGCAAATTTGATTAGATTATTTATTTTTTTAAAGATTGTTAGAGTTTATAAAACAAAATATTACTGATTTACGTTTTAACTGAATAAATTTAATTTTCAAAAGAATGTTGATTTTGACAGGACTACAATCAAAAAAATATTTATATCCCAGGAATCTTCGGCCCATTGTTCCAGTTATTCGCTTACTTACTACATACTTACAAAACCCTGAATGTTGTTTGAAAATTTACACTTCACAACAATTTTAATGATATATCGTAAGTATAACCAAGAATGTGGTCCTCCACACTATAACCCAGAGGGATGATCACAAAATTTGAAAAATTAGGTTTAATCCACAATGAACTGAAATAGTAATTTTTTGTTCTTATTAAAAAATGCTTTAGTAAATGTATTTGAATATTGATAATCCGAATTAACTAAATATATGCGGAAATTGAAACAATATTATAGCCAATTCAATCGAATCGAATATTATCCAAATATAATTCGAACTCATCCAAGCCATCATTCCGCAAATCCGCAAGTCCATTGACATTCTAGAATCTTTGAAATAACTAGATCTAGTCTAGTTTATGCTCGAGTTGTTCGCGGAAAGACGTGGAGAGACAACAGAATTCTCTTCAAATCAGTCCGTAGCAGCCCGTTGAAATCAACGTTAATTCTAGTGGAAGGCTTTGCAAGTTTGATGCCATTACAACGTGGTGTCAGATCGCGTTTAGCCGTTCATCGATGCGGCTTGCTTGTTGGCGTCAGTAACGGCGTCCCTGTCAACACTAGCGACACTGCGATGCAAGGTCTACAATACGTGAACTCGTGACCAATAACGTGTATGACAGAATAATAATCATATAACCTTTTAGAAATTTCTACTAAAATATAATCGATTTATTACTTACCTATAGCTTAAAATGTGGAACACATAATATAGAGACATAAATATTATTTGTGGCAACCAGCTTCTTTGTAATTTCTTTTTTAATCAACCCCTACATATTTTCAATCGGATTAATATACAAATATCATTTTTGCGATCAGAAAAATACGGAATAAACTGATGGCTATCATCTATAGAATAAATTTTATTATTATATTTCGACCGATTATTATTATTTTTGTATGGTACATCTGAATTAGTATTTTTTCTTTCTCATGTTGATTATCCTCATTACTGAGAAAACCTGACTTGCATAATATGAATTAATTTTTGTGTACAATGGAATGCCACTATAATCTGCTTGATTGTGCAGGATTTCTTCCAGAGTATAACCCGTTAGTTCGTGCATGTAGTCTAACCATCGTTCAGAAGGTCTACCTCTAAAATATTTCCCTTTTACCATGCCTTGATAAACAAGCTTATCTATGTTATTATTTCTATTGTATTGGTATACAGTATTGGGGCACTGAGCAGTCCACGGAATGCGAAGAATTCTGCTCTAGCACCATAGCTCACTGTGTTTGAGCTAGGGTGCTGGATTAGTTATAATTGCAAAGAAAATATGCTACTACATTAAATATTTATATCCAAATTTAAAATCCATTGGATTATTTCATCGGTCACTTGTACAACGGATTGAAGACCATCTGAGAAGGCATGATTCGGACATTCTTCTGCGATATGGTGCCTCGTTTATAAAGATGCGCCGCGGTCACAGGAGGGAGAGGTTGAGAGGGAGAGCATTTATTGTTGTAGATGCCAGTAACTAATTTATTTAAACTCATTCATAAACGTCCTGGATAGCGAGTAATCATTTGGCTGAATATTGGAATTTGAGATGAAAATTTTGTTGGAATGAGAAAAATTGTCTCATTCTTTGGACCATTTGTATTTAGTGTCATAGCAGGAGCAAGTATGGGATCGTTCCAAATAGGATTTGTAAATAAATGAATGTGCATATGATACGAAAATAGTTGCAGGTTTTACAGCGCCCTGCGATTCTCTATCGCCATTCTTGTCGATTTTTCAGCTTCTAACATAGATTAGAATGTATACCATCTCTCCGTTGGCATCCACACCAATAATTGTTTTAAAAATACTTTCTTGGATAATTCGCTGGACAAAACTATATCAGATAAGTTGTTTTTCTTGGATCTGGCTTTTGATTCTTAAATTTGACATTTCCAGGATCAATTCACTTATCTAGCTTTGATAATTTCTGATAGTCCACATTGAATCATCTTTTTTTAACGATTTGGCCTGATAGGTTCGTTTTGATATTGTAGATCAGCGTTTCCCAATCTTTTTGAATGGCGGACCGGTAAGTTTAGAAAGTAATGTGTATCGCAAAATTAATGATGAGCAAAATGAGCGATGAGCAAAAAAAAGGTCTTCACCTCCAAAATGTAAGTGAAGAGCAAATAAAAAAAAGGTCCTTCCCTCCAAACTACAAATCTCAAGATTTTGTAACAAAATCTCGGGGACGGCAAAAAAACTCACGGACCGGTGCCGGTCCGAGGATCGGCGGTTGGGAAACGCTGTTGTAGACGATGAAGTCGTCTAACAACAAACTTAAATAGTCATTTATTGAAAAACAAGTCTTAAATTAATTGTAATAGGTAGTTTAATCAAATATCAATATAAATCAGCAACGCAATGGTGAATAAATATTTATTCAGGACTGTGGAAATTCATCACAGAATAAAGAGTCGTAGGGCATATATGGAAATTAACAGATACATTGAAATTGTCACTACCTTAGTCAAATAATAACGAATTTTTTTGCCAGGCTGTCACTAATTATATATGTCTGTAAACCTTGAACGATTACCTAGCAAAGAGCGAAAAAGATGTGGCAAACATTTCGCTATGGACAGGCATTATATATTTTGGACAGGAAGAAAAATTATTTCATTTGAAAAAAGGCCGGTGTGAATGATGCTGCAGAGTACGTAGCCAAACTAATATGACCGTAATTAATAGAAATGGAGATAAAAGAAGACCAAGCAAGCTATATAGAGACGATCTATGAAAAAGAGCCGGACAACTCTGATTGATAGCAGACACTGAGATTTAGGCAAAGCGTATATTCGAATATGAATATATTAAGGTTAACTTTGATGATACCTAAATAAAAAAAGTAGAAGAATTTATAGAATAAGTTTGCAGATAGTTTTTAATCATATAAACTGCAAAGATTTTAGCGATCACTTGCATTGTTACTAAAAATAAATAAATAAATGGCTTCGAAGCTATAAACGGTGAATAATTCTAGCAAGAAGTTCCATCTCTGAATACTAAATATGTTAAAACATTAATATCTGGTAGGTCACGCATTACAACACAAGTGGCTCAATAAGGAGAAACGTAGCGAAACAAATGGTGATACTAATTGAAGAAGCTATCGAGTTTATGCATTACTATACCCCTTCGGGAATACTCGAATAAGAAAGAGAATGCTACTTATTTATCACATAAAAACATTCGATTCGGAAATGTTTTATTAATCACAAAAAAAAAAAAAAACTTACCAGGATGTAACCCCTACATTTAGTTAAGCCGCTTATATAATAACATGGGTTAGGGATTTTAACTCAATATTATTCATATCACTTCACATAAGCAACTGAACAAAGGTCTCCATATAACCTTATGCGATGCCACTGATCCTAGTAGCAAACTAAACCTTATTCTAGATATTAAATTTTGGTAAATCTGTCGGTATAAACTTAGCGGGGTTTCAAATTTGTAATTATATTTATATCAAACCGCTGACAGTCTTTAGGAGATATAAATTTCGCGAGAGACATATTGACATCTCTATCTTACCTTATCTTCTACATTCATTTACGGAATATTACAAGAACATCACCAACCTGAAACAGAAGAAAAATGTATTATTAAAAATATTTTAATATCGGATACTGTCACATTGAAGAAAATGAGAAACGGCAAAATCGAGAATTTGATTTTGTTTTTGAAAATTTATCAAAAGAGTTTATTTTTGCAAATTCCAGATAAAATGGTTGTTATTTAATATTTCAATAAAATTGAAGTATTTAAATTAAAATTAATATGAAGACAGAAATTTATATGAAAACATTGATTTTTTACACAATTTAGAATTCCGTGGGTAATTTTTATTATAATTTTCTATGCTACATACAGAGCCGCAGTAAGGGGAGGGCGTAAAGGGCGATGGCCCTGGGCGCACTAAGGAAAAGGGCGCTGACGGGCTTGACTAAGGGGCGCCTGACCTTTTTTTTGTGTTTTTGTTCGTCACTTGGATTTTAAAAGATGATGACCTTTTTTTTGCTCTTCACTTGGATTTTGGAAGGTGAGGACCTTTTTTTTGCTCGTCACTTAAATTTTGAGAGGTGAGAAGAAAACCTTATTTTTATTTTCCAAGCGCTAAAACCTTTGTACTTGTCGTTTGACCAGTAGCAAGGGTAAGAAATTGGGTTCCTGCCTACGTCAAATCGTTTGTGTAAAAAATATTTATACAAATTACAAGTTCTGCTTATCCGCTCGCAACTGGCTATAAACTGTAGGTGCGTTTCTGTGTACGCTAAAAAATGACGTACTACTGACCATATTACTCCCAAATATACACAGATTGAAAATATGGTCAGGAAATCTAATATGGAACTTTGCAATATTACAAGATAAGGTATATCTTGGTTGAAGAATCTGCACCAATGGTTTTCTGCCAATGGTGCAACACCTCAATTCAGTGGCGCGCCCAGGGGAGGGGCCCGGGGGCAGTAGAAGGAAGGAAATAAAAATAAAAACACACAAACACATTAGAAAATTTTAAAAATAGAGATGATCATTTTAGAAGTGAGGACCTTTTTTTTAGGTCATCACTTGTATTTTAGAAGTGAGGACCTTTTTTGTTTTAGGTCATCACTTTGTATTTCCGAAGCGAAGACCTTTTTTTTTAGATCATCACTTGAAATTTAGAAGTGTGTTAAATTATGAATAAGGTTAAATAATTTTGTCTTCCGGCTCCTCCCAACAAAAATTCCTGGGTGCGCCACAGTCTCAATTGATCATTTCCGGCAGCTGTAGACAAAGTGAAAATTGCCAGTATAATAACCAACATCCGAACTGGATAGGCATTATAAGAGGAAGAAGAATATGGAATCATTTTAGGAGGAGAAACAAGGAAAAAAAGTGAACGTCAAAAAAGTTGAACTTTCTTTCGCAACTTGACTTGAATTAGGCTTTTACAAAACACAACAGTGTGGAAAAGACATAACATCTTAATATACGCGTTTTGGGTTCTGGGTGGAATCCCCAAGAATATAGTGATTTAATTTTGGTGAATGTTTCTCTTGTATGCTAGATACACCTAAATTTTGAGCAAATGGCCCCTGAACTTGTTATTAGTGCAGCCGAAGATTTAGAAGTTAAGCTTTTCTCTCGATGGCTAGTCCAAGGATTGCTAATCTTTCTAATTCTTTTTTCAACTTTTCCTTGTATGGTGTACTCTAAGATTGGAAAAAATTCTACGGATGATTTACAAATTAGTGGCTTGGTCGACTCAAGAATATCTGATTATATGCCTAGATAAATATTTCCAATGCTTGATCTTTTCCCTGACCTGTAACAAGGCAGTTACAGATAGGTCTGCCACCTCTTCCGTTTTTATTTAAAGAGACCGGTATTTGCTGTGTCCCAGGACTCCGGCATTACTTCTAAATCTCAATGTTTTCAATAATAGTCTTAAAATATCCCATAACGAGTAAAAATGGTCGTCGCCGGGTTTTGAAAAATAAAATGGTCTAATTTTCAGATTTTGAAAAATAAAAAAGCCGGATTTTGAAATATTAAAGTTGGCAGCCCTAGCTGCAGCCGTGGAAGACACAAATTGAAATCTGTCGTAGACACAAGATGCACCTGTATATGGAAAATCGTGAATAGCACATGTTGGATGAGGCCCTAAGCTTAAAAAAAAAAACGATATAAAGAGCGTCCACGTTGCCGTGTTAGTAATTTTTATCTTAAAATATTAGTACCCTAGCTGGACATGACAAAATTGGCCATAAACGTAGACATTATTTGACACTGACACTTTCCAGTGTATTTATTGTCAGAAGATCCTTTTTATCGACCGCCAACATATATAATGGAGGTATTGTGATCATACCTACGTAACGTTTTGACTATTTTTAGCATGATGTCTGTCGGTCTGTCTACTTGTCTGTCTGTCGGTCAGTCTGTCGGTCCGTGTACACGTGCTGAGCAAATTCGGCTAAAAGGATTTTTATGAAACTTCATATTTAAGCTTTTGACATCAATGTCACAAGTTTAACAACTTTTGGTAAAAATCGGTTATCTAGAAATGAGAGTTTACTCGTGTCGGTTTTAAGATTTTTACGAATATTTCGAAAAAATTTATTTAATAAAAGTTGCTATAAAAGCTATAACTAACAACTTTAATTGAATTTTTTTTTTTGATAGTTATAATAATAATAATAATAATAAGAATAATTTTTATTGACCAAATTACAATTACAAAAAATGTTTTTAGTCAGTCAAATACAATATTAAAAATACAAAGTTACAAAATTTAATCAAAATTGACATTTTCAAATTCACCAATGACATATATTGAATTACTTATTAGTATGTTCTTAAGTTTAAATTTGAATTTGTCTAGTGGTAGTGTACAGATACCCTCAGGCAAGAGATTGTATAAATTAACAGTAAAATAATTTGAGAAATTTCTGGATTTATTTAGACGCAAAAATTTACCGCAGATATTATTTTTACTGCGAGTGTTGTGATCATGTGTCTCACCAAATGTACTGTAATTGGTTAAATTTTTACGTATAAACAATAACAAATAAATAACGAAGGTAAAGTCATTATTTTGAGTTTCACAAAAAGATCTCGACAAACGTCTCTGAAAGGAGCACCGAAAATTATTCTTACAACTTTTCGTTGTAATGCAAAATTTCAGTTTGCTAATAAAGCAGTATAAGTTAAACAAGTACTTTGTGATGGCGGTCGGTCCTGTGGTGGCCACAGCTGATTTTTTCTATTGTTACTTTTGTACATTATTGCATAGGTAAGCAAAAAATAATAAATACATAAACAGTAGCAAATCTATGAATTTAATTTTAGGCTGGTGAAGGCTTTGACTGATCTGCATAATAAATTTATTGTTGAAGCATATTTTCAATCGGGGATACGCTACAAACAATAAATTTGATTTCATGATGATTAAATTGTTAATCATCATCATTGACGCGACAACCTAAGGTTAGCTTAGGTCTCCTTCTTCCATGTTTCTTGACCATATTTTCAATCTATGTACATTCAGGAGTAATATGGTCAGCATAACATCCAATTTTTAGCGGACATAAAAATATACCTAGAGTTTGAGGCCGGTTGTGGACAGTTAAGCAGAACTTGTAATTTGTATAAAATTTTTACACAAATTATTTGACATAAATAAGAGTTGTCCATACCCTTGCTTAGCAGTCAACCAGCAGTTACGAATGATTTAACACTTGTGGCCACAGGCTTATGCAATACTAAGATAAGTAAAAACAAAATTTTAATATAAGTACCATGTGTTCAAAAAGAAATGACATAAGGGTTGGCTGTGGAAAAATAAAATAATGTGAACTGCAAGCTTTAACTGTCAATTAATTACCTGTCATCACTGTTTTTGTCATAAATTTCTATTGAAAATTCAATTATGCCGCAATTATAATGGTTTTTACAATAGAACACAAAAAATGTATGATTGAATCATATTTTCGAAATGGTGTTTGAGTGAACGGCGAATGTGTAAATCCATCCAAAGACAGTGCGGTGTTATGTTTAGAGAAATTTCGGCTACAATTTCCAGATATTGCTTTCCTTGAAGGAGATTTTTACAGCGCACTTAGAAGGTGTGTTGATATATTCCAAGATACAGGGAGCATTACTCATAGAGATAGAACTGGAAGGCCAAGAGTTCGTACTCAAAATACAGTTGATGATGTTCGTCAACGTATGAACGAGCAACCCACTACATCACTATGTACACTGTCGCAAGAGACTGGTTTATCATTAGGAACTTGCCATACTAATGTTAAAAAAGATTTTAAGCTATTCCCAAAATTCTTGCTTTACATGAGTTGCTGTCAAATAAGATTAATATAACTTTCATCGGTGTTATTAGTAAATTTATTTATCAATGACTCATTAATTTGTCTTTGCAAGTTTTCCCATGTAAGTCACTCGGAAGTATCAGCCTATAAAATTAATCTAATGAGCGGGAAATTCAAACGCCTATCGATCATTAATGAACTCTCTGTATATATCATTAATGATCGATAGGCGTTTGAATTTCTCGCTCATTAGATTAATTTTATAGGCTGATACTTCCGAGTGACTTACATGGGAAAACTTGCAAAGACAAATTAATGAGTTTGCTACATATCACAAATGATTTGATTAGAATGAACATCAAACAGCATTTTATACTTTGTTTAAAAAAATACTAGCTCCAAGTCGGTATGCTTATATTATAATACCCTTTGTTAACTCTCTCATCATAAACACTTATGATTTAAGCATACGTTATTGTTACATTTATTTACTTATTTTTCTGTATCAGATTATATAAAAATGTACCTATTATAGTTAACTGTAGAATTAAGTTGCATTTCATGCAGGAAAAAATCAACAAGTTAAAGACTCTTATTAAATATATTTTGTTATTTTTTCTCCGTTTAATTTTTATGAAGCATATAAAGCTTATCAGTTGAACTTAACGTTAAAGTCAACTACTAAGTCAGCTCTAAATACAAAGATTTAACATAATGCCATACGTTTAAAACATTTTACTGATTATAATTTAATTTACTGTGTCGTAAAACTGCCACACTTCAAAGTAGTACCAACTTTCTTAATTTATGGACTGAACAACTGAACTATTATATAGAGTCATAAAGATTTACAATATTAAAATTGGTAGAGGCTAATAAAAACGGAATCTATGCCGTGATTATTAACATTGTTGTATACATTTTGGAAAAGAAAATATAAAAATTTGACAACAACAGTGTCCTATGCGAAGACTTGTGATGGCGGTTTCTTCCCTGCGGTTGCTCTTGCAGGAAGAACTCGATTTAATATCTACCTTCTTCAAATTCGTGTTAATCTTTACAGAGCAACATGGTCACAATCATTTGTCAAATTATTTGACGGTATATCTGCAATTATTCCTACTCATGAATCTCGGTCGTTTCTTGTAACAGGCATTCCAATTATACTTGAGAATTTACTTGGCCGATGACGAGTAAAAAATGGTACGGTTCAACCTAGAAGGTATTCAAAAATAAACGATGTCATTCGTCGGATGTTGAGAAAAAAGTATTACTTTCTTTCAGTTGCTCTTCTAACCAGCACGAAGAAAGTATTGCAAATATAACAAAGATAAAGTAACGGACGTACGTTGGTACGAACAGTTCAAATACGTTTCTGATAGAAACCTAGAGTTATGTGAAATAGTTTTATATAATTTTTTATTGGTTCTCTGTCGATCAATCGGCGTCAAAAATCTTGTGAGCTTGGTCAAGCTATTGGTCAGTTCGGTGATCTTCTCTGATATAGAGATCCATGGACTACCAATTTTGCAATATAGTCTTCCCCTCGATTCATGACATGGCTTAAGTACCACTGATCTACCTATATAATTTTCTGAGAATCGACTCGCTCATGCGTCGAGCTTTTCACGAAAATCTAAACAATCTACACCAGCATCACATTTCCATGGTTTCTATTCTCCTGCATCTCCAAGCTTTAATGTCCACGTTTCGGCGTGATTGGTGAAATTCCTATCACGCCCAATATCTCTCAACTTATTCATAGGTGATTTAACCATGATTATTCGCCATCTTATTTCAGATTCGGCCACACCTTGTTTTGAGATAAAACAACCCAAGTAGATGTAGGAGTCCACAACTTAGCATGATCCGATTTGTTAAAATTTATTGTTTCGTGCGCTGGTTTATTTTAACTGACATTTTCTCATAACCAGTAGGGATGGGAATGATATATCCATGTTTCGAAAATATCGATACTTTAGAAAAATATATCGATATTTGAAATGCGATATATCGCGCAAAATATCGATATTCGCACAAAATATGAGTATTCTTGTATCTGTTTTACATTTAAATATATGCTGTTCACTTTTGTAAAAACAAACTATAGGCTATTCAAAACGTTTAGGCGGAACTAGATTTTGAAATCTAGTAATTTTTATCTATTAATTCGGACTTTTAGTCATTTTGCTTAAGCTTTGTAAATCATACTCACATTGCAAATTGACGATTAAT
The DNA here is from genome assembly GCA_963971575.1 of Liopterus haemorrhoidalis. Classification (NCBI taxonomy): domain Eukaryota; kingdom Metazoa; phylum Arthropoda; class Insecta; order Coleoptera; family Dytiscidae; genus Liopterus; species Liopterus haemorrhoidalis. Next base: position 84,342,640 of record OZ020611.1, on the reverse strand, counting down.
TTGATTGTCATTATAAAATGTCCTTTTCAATGCATTTAAATTTTTTGTCATTCTTAATAAAAATTTCCCATTTATTTATTTTATTGTCTTCAAAATATGAAAAAAATTTTTTTTTTTCCATTTTCATGGTTTTACTGTTGGAATTTTAAATAGTCACATACCAAACCTGAAACATGAAATAACTCAAGCAATGTCCCTTTTCGTGACAACCTAAAATATCGAAATTTCCATTTAGTTCAGCCTAATCGTTTAGAATAGCCTCTAAGATGAAATTTTAATTTCAATAATTTGCACCTTTGAAATTGTATGTCATGTTGGTATTAAAAAATTATAAAAAATGTCACTTTCTTAATAATGATAATAATCAATAAATCTAAAGTCGGTTTAACAGCGTAAGGAAGACCGTAATACACTATAAAAGTAACCAAAAAGATCTGGTTTGTCCTTACAAAAGTGAAAAGAATATATATATGAGAGCAGTTACCTAGGAAAATATTAGAAAGTTGGTTGGTAGCTGGGTGAGTACCAACTGTAAAGTGATTGTCAAGTGGCGACTTCTTTTCTCGCCAAGCCAACCAAAAAAAAAACTGTAATTTATATATCTTACATGTTATGTGTGAGTTATTTCGATATACCGAAAATATCGATATTTTTGCTTCGATATATATCGAATATCGATATCACACTTACGATATATCGAGTCGCGCATATATCGATGTTCAAAAATAAATTCCTATCCCTAATAATCAGTAGTTTCAGGTGCACTTTAGTTTCATATGTCGGAACTAAACTCATTGCCACTGATGCGAACATGTCCCGATATCTTCTAGAATACAAATTGTGGACAAGTAGCCAGATTTTTAGTATATTTTAGTAGATTTATATAAAAATGAGTGACATTCATTTCGAGTAACGGTGAGCTATCAGGTTTTGCTTCAGACTTAGGCACAGTGCAACGAAAACTTTTTCAAAACTTCAACACGCCTACGGAGAGAGTGTTTTGTCAAGAACCCAGGTTTTTTTGTGGTTAAAATTTTCAGATGGAAAAGAGTTGATTGAAGATAAATCACGCAGCAAAAAGCTTTCATCTTCAAGAACCGATGAAAATGTCGACAGAATCCGGGATCTTGCGCGTTCAGATCGTCTGTTGACAGTCAGAATGATCGGGGAAGAGTTGAATTTGACTCACACTACCGTTCGTCTGATTTTGACCTTTGAATTGGGGATGAGAAAAATGGGCAAAAATGGTTCCACAAAACCTTTCACAGGACCAAGAGAACATCAGGAGGCAAAGGTGCTTTGACTTTTTGGAATCGATTGAAAATAATAATAATAATAATAATAATTTTATTACGCAAAGAATACAAAAAAATAAAATAAATAAATAATACCCATTTTCTGGAATGTGTCATTACAATGCGCCTTGTCATACAGCAATTTCAATAAACGAGTTTTTGGCCAGTAAAAAAATACTTGTGGCTCCTCAGCCCCTTTTATTCGCCAGACTTGAGTCCTTCTGACTTTTCCTCTTCCCAAGATTGAAAAATCATCTCAAGGGACGTCATTTTGGGACACTAGAAATATTCAAACGTCCGTAACCGACCAGCTGAAAGCTATTCCAGTATCCGAGTTCCAGCACTGCAATGAGGATTGGAAGAACCGTCCGCAGCGCTATGTGGCTTCCCAGGGAAGTTATTTTGAGGAAGACAATACTGAATGGTAATTTTATTCGAATAAAAAAAAATTAAATCAGTCCGGTTACTTTATTTACACACCTCGTAGATTAAAAATTGCTGTAAATCTTGATGCATAGATTGTTACTGATTTTATTTCAGAATGTTTGTTTTGTGTAAGAATCTATTCGGTTGTGCGTCTCCCTAAATTAGTTGTCAACAGCCTTGCTTTTCACAATATTTAGAAAATTGATTATATGTCCAATTTCCCTTGAAACAAATAATTATGCTATAAACCTAAACTTAAAAGCAATTAAACTGTAAAATCCGCAAGAAAACACATTAATGAAATATTAAACATAATCAGAGGAGAAAGTAAAACCTTCATATCCTCAATATTATTATTTACCAGTCATAACTCTGCCTATTTAATAATTCATTACTTTATGATAGCAATAAAGAAACCCTTAACCATGTTGTACATCTCGGCCAAATCCAAGCGTTGCACTAAATTCAACCCACTCATTTTCCGCCCTTAAATTCCAAGAGAAACTCCGTGAGAGTAAGTGAGATAGATAGTGTAACACTAGCCAAGTAGAGTGTCATATTTCAAGCCAATTAAAATTTCAACCCTAAGCCACGATTATTTATTTATAAAGAGAGAAGATAAGGTTCGAGATTATACCACAGTGTGGCGCTACATTATACATGTGGACGGTCAACGCTGTCTTGATGGAAAGCCAAGAGTTCTAACCAAGTTTAGATTATGTTGGGGAGTCTGAGGTTTGAGATATACGACTTTCAATGGTCCACTTTCTACAAGATTTGTGAACAAAATTTTTGGACATCGAAACTTATTTTATACAAAAGAAATCTAAAGTGCTCTTCTTTTAACTTTTCTTAACGGTTTAAATATATCATTCAGACGTGTTTGTGAATGTTATTATGTGAAAAACTGTTTAATGGGAAATATTTACCAAAAAGGAATAGAACTTTTTTATGACAGTAAATTTTCTTTTTAAACAGGATTACAGACTTTTTGTAGAAGTTCAGAACACAATTTTTATGTTAAAAAAATCATTTATTTTCATCTTGTGGTAAAATTTACAATAATAACTTAAAAATTGATGCAAAGCGAGAAATTTCAGACATTTCAGGGTTTTATACGTGTGATATCACTTGGATACACATTAAAAATCATAAATTTCGATAACTTTTAAGTATTATTTACTTGTGTTCTCTATTTAGTTACATAAATATTATTAGTACAAAACAATTGTTTGAAATAATTATCAAATAAAAATTCCTCTTGTACTATTCTGATTCACATTACTCAGTGTTCGCGCTTCTAGTGCGACTTTTTTACATTTAAATCGGAGGATTCTTAGACAAACATTTTTATTCAATCAGTAACAATCTAGCGCTCGAACCAACTGTGTTTCGGGTTAATATTCGTCTACTCAGCGCGACTTGTAGTTCTTTTGCATTATTGCAGTTCACAAATGTATGTGAAATACATTTGTCTCGTGTTTTAGTGTTTGTTATATGTCAATTCGCGAATACAGTTTGGACTTATAAAGTATATCGAACGCAGCTGTGGGTCCAGCCTCTTCATTCCAGGCCGCGAAGGTGCTCCTAGACCAAGTCTTGGCATTGGTCAGGGAACAATGCAGAGTTTTGCACTTAAAACTGCGAATTTTCCGATTATACCCTTGGGTTATAAGGTGTAGGACAAAAGTTTTGTAAACATATTTTTGGCAAAAGTCCTGTTAAATTAAGAAAAAATAAACGACTACTGTTTGTCTCATAAATTACATCTTACAGTCCATTTACCATAACAATCAGATGACGTCACAGTTGCAGAACTTCGCATGTTGCCACTTTTCTAATTGTCAAAAAAGTTAGGTTATATCGATTTGTCGCGAAATTTATGGTTTAAATTATGACTCTGAATGTATGTTATGACTATGTATGATTAAGTGCGTAATGTAATACAAAAAATGAAAATTTCAGTGTTTAAGAATTATCAGAAATAATTGTTTTTATTCCTTTTTTAATAATTGTGTTCCTTTCATCCTTTTTATACAATTTACTTTAATTTTTCGCCTGGTGTTACATAGACACAGTGGGTTCGGAAAGCAAACTCGGAGTGTCCCGAGTCACTCTGTTTAACTCCAGACAGCACGAGGAACGCTCTAGAGTTAAACAGAGTTACTCCGAGCTTGCTTCCCGAACCCACCTAAAGAGATCGGAAAGCAATGATAAAGAGTCAATTTTTTTATTCGAATAGAAAGTTTTGAAAATTTGAATGTCTGATGTTCGATACAATTTTGCTTCGAATAATGAATATTCAAATATTATTGCCAGTTTGAACAGTTCGCATCTGATGATAATAAACTGTTATGACTCTACCTAACAGATCTATGTAAATAGAACATATTTTATTAATATGTCCCATAAATTCCTACATACTCCATAAATGGGGCTTAGCCGACCCTTCCGCTTGCGACTGTGGCGCGCCTCTACAGACGATGAAACACATCGTAGAAGAATGTCCTCAACGTGCTTTCCCGGGTAGTCAGTTAGCACAGCGGTTCCCAAACTTTTTTGACCGCGACCCGGTACGAGGTTTTAAAATTTTTCGCAACCCACCTTATGAAAAAAAAACATTTATTTGCAAAACAAATTTTATTTTAAAGCAGTAGCTTTATAGTAATAAAGAGTAATAAATAGTAATAAAGAGTATAGTATAGTAAAAAAAAATAGTATAGTAATAAAGAGCACAAATACAACTATTCTAGTGATTAACTGACGTAAAAAAAATAATATGTACAAAAAAATATTTTTTGGTTTTTACAATTTTATTCGCGACCCGGCAAAGTTTTTCTGCGACCCAATGTCGGGTCGAGACCCACACTTTGGGAAACGCTGAGTTAGCATATTTTCTTTGTAATTTAATATCTAAGTAATTCAAATGTACCATACGAAAATATAATATATTAATATAATATAATATTTATTTATCGACCATGATACAAAATGAACTATTGTTTTTGGTCAGCCACATTACAAATTACAAAACCTTTTAAAATATACAATCACAATATACAGAATAAGATAAAAGTACGTTATAAAAATATCACCCAACATGGAAACTACTTAAATATACAAACAGTTTAAATACAGTAAAGATAAAATATTTTTAAATTGCAATAGGGCATGTATTTACTTCATAGCATACCTACAGCATATTGTCCATACATTTTGACTTGTGTAAAATCATCAAAAGAATATAATGGATTTTTCAGTAAATAATTCTTGATAGTATTTTTTTAAGGTTTTGCATGTATAACTACCAAAAAACCCTTATAACGTCATTCATGTGTCTGTCTGTACGGTAGAAATTGTAGCCAAACGGCTTAAATACAATGTTGAAATTTGGCATTTTTACATTACGTATCCCAACTGTTGTTTAATTCTACAACAGATTTAGTATGTGTTCGTTTCTTTTTCGGGCTACTGACAGATTTACCTCTCGATTGTTGTGCAGATATTTTATTCACTGTATAAATGCTGGCATCTAATGCAGCAGCAACTAAAAAGTTAATTAACAATTATTTGTAGAAAAATATTCAAGTGAAAAGACCATAGATATAAACAAAGTTTAATATTTACTTACCTCTCCACACATTTCAAATCCATTAAGGGCCCAGCATTATCTCGCTCTCTTTCAAAATAATTAATAAGAGACAAAACCATCCATTGAGCACGGCTTCTAATAGCTTTCGGCATTTTTATTACAATAATATTTTATATAATGTAAAATAAAGTTTAACCTCACTTAAATGTCAAACTTGACTTAAAAATAACTGAACAGTACAATCTAAACGTGACAACGTGTAAAAATTTTATCAACATTCAGTAAAAAAATGTACCAACTGATTAATGGTCTGATGTTGGTTAAATCATATTATGACATTGGTACTTAAAATAACCGAGTGTGACGTCATCTCATATTTATTGTGAATGGGGTTTAGGAGCTTTCTTTTGATACAAGACATTAAATTTTAAAAAAAAAATAATTGAGTGACACAAAAAATCGATTTTTCGAAAAACTAATCTGATCAAAAATTTCTTTTGAACTGTTCTAGAACGTACATTATTGAAAATTCTTCCAGAATTTTAAATCAACCGCTTTGATATATATATACTATATTTTCTAAAGTATATATATATACCCACTGTCTGTTTGTCTATCTGTCCGTTCTTAGAAATTGTGGCCAAAAAGTTGAACATAGAAAGTTGAAATTTGGCATGCTTAGGCATGCATGGAAAAATATAAACAAATATGTATGTAATGAATATATATATATATATATATAACCAGCACGGAGACTTTTTTGATCTTCTGTTGAGGCACTATCATAGGAAATTATTTGGGAAAAAGAAGTAAAGCGAAGGATAATGCAATTATTTCATAATTGATCCAATATTTCGTTTATTCTTCATAAACTTTATCAAGGATTTCTATAACAAAATGAACCGGTCATAAAAGCAAACACAAACTGTACAATTTCTTACCGAAATAGTTAAGCACGTCGCCAAGATGTAATATAAGTAAGTGAAGTTAGACCCATGGTGTCCAAAACAGTAAAAGAGTTGTTAAGAAACACTTGAATACATCAAAAATTGAAGAAAACAAGTTAAAGATGTTAAGGCAGATTTGACGCCATTTTAGTTACTGAGTCACATGACCCGATACGCAAGGCATTGTGGTTATGCCAGTAACAAGAAGAAAACTTCCTACTTCTAACCCCGGGAAAATATGAAATGTTTGACATCTCATGGATGTAAACAAGTAAAACTCCTACGAGGAGAAAAGTATAAAGTGTAAAAAAGTACATTTTGAAAATAATTTAAAAGGAAGGTAGTGAAAAAAGGATGGAGATAACCCACTAAATGTAAAATATGGAAGAACCGCACCAAAAATTTACCTGACATTTTTAAAAGTTAACAAAAACGAATAAATGTCATGTAAGCTTTCCGTATCGGTTCTGGCATTTAATACATTATGGAAGTGGTTAATGTAACACATTTCATAAAAAAATCTTTTAGAATCGTTGGGAAATCTATCCAACACCTTAGGATTATCAAAATCCACAACATGATTAGTGGAAGCTACATGCGTAGCTAAGGTACATTTTTGAGGATTTACCCGGCAATCTGATTTATGTTGTGTGATTCTATTTCTAAGTTTTTGGATTGAACTTCCCACATATACTTGTTCACATGAACAGTTTAACATGTAAATAGTGTTTTTTGTCGATAAGTGGTCAATCTTCTGTTTTAATTTTGTATTAATAACTGAAAGTTTTTTTAAAGGTTTATCTGCTATTACTAGGTTATCCAATCTAAGTACTCTTTTAATACTGTTAGACATATGACCCATGTAGGTTAATGCCCTATATTTAATAGGTTCGATAGAAGAGGTACTAGACCCATGTAATTCAGGATTCCTATTACGTGAACTGGGTTCATCTGTATTTATGTTGAATAAAAGTTTAAAAATTAAATGTTTAGGGTAAGAGTTTTCTATGAAAATTTTAGCAAGTTTAAGTAAGTTTTTATGTACTAGAGATTCGTCCGAAATTTTAATAACCCTATATTTCATGGTTTTAACCAGTGCAATTTTATATTTTAAAGGATGGAAAGAGTGAAAATTAAGATAACGGCCAGAAAAAGTTTTTTTAGTGTACCAATCGAACCTAAGTACGTTTTGAGGATCTCTAAATGCATAGGTGTCTAAAAACGGAACCCCTTTTTTAAGCACATCTTCTTTTTCTACAGTGAACTGTAAAGAAGGGTGGTATTGGTTAAATATGTTTAATGTGACATCTACCTTATCCTCAGGGACGGCTAAAAGTAGATCATCAACATATTTTTTGATGAAAGGGATTTCAAATCCAAGTTTATCTGTCACCTTATTAAGTAGAGTATCCATAACGAATTGTGATAAGATTGGACTCAAGGCTGAACCCATAGGTAGCCCTTTGTTCTGTAAGAAAAATTTATTGTCGTAAACAAAATAGCAGGAACGATACAGAGTTTCCATGATCTCCATGAATTTAGATTTACTAATTTTAGTAACTTTTTTAATCTTTGGCCATCTAATTTTGATTTCGTTGGCAATAAGATCCCATGTGATGCTTGGGAATAAGGACACTACATCAAGGCTAATGAGCCTGTAGTTATCCGGTAGAACCGTGCCTTTAGGGACCGTTAGGGACTTAAAAGGCACGGTTCTACCGGATAACTACAGGCTCATTAGCCTTGATGTAGTGTCCTTATTCCCAAGCATCACATGGGATCTTATTGCCAACGAAATCAAAATTAGATGGCCAAAGATTAAAAAAGTTACTAAAATTAGTAAATCTAAATTCATGGAGATCATGGAAACTCTGTATCGTTCCTGCTATTTTGTTTACGACAATAAATTTTTCTTACAGAACAAAGGGCTACCTATGGGTTCAGCCTTGAGTCCAATCTTATCACAATTCGTTATGGATACTCTACTTAATAAGGTGACAGATAAACTTGGATTTGAAATCCCTTTCATCAAAAAATATGTTGATGATCTACTTTTAGCCGTCCCTGAGGATAAGGTAGATGTCACATTAAACATATTTAACCAATACCACCCTTCTTTACAGTTCACTGTAGAAAAAGAAGATGTGCTTAAAAAAGGGGTTCCGTTTTTAGACACCTATGCATTTAGAGATCCTCAAAACGTACTTAGGTTCGATTGGTACACTAAAAAAACTTTTTCTGGCCGTTATCTTAATTTTCACTCTTTCCATCCTTTAAAATATAAAATTGCACTGGTTAAAACCATGAAATATAGGGTTATTAAAATTTCGGACGAATCTCTAGTACATAAAAACTTACTTAAACTTGCTAAAATTTTCATAGAAAACTCTTACCCTAAACATTTAATTTTTAAACTTTTATTCAACATAAATACAGATGAACCCAGTTCACGTAATAGGAATCCTGAATTACATGGGTCTAGTACCTCTTCTATCGAACCTATTAAATATAGGGCATTAACCTACATGGGTCATATGTCTAACAGTATTAAAAGAGTACTTAGATTGGATAACCTAGTAATAGCAGATAAACCTTTAAAAAAACTTTCAGTTATTAATACAAAATTAAAACAGAAGATTGACCACTTATCGACAAAAAACACTATTTACATGTTAAACTGTTCATGTGAACAAGTATATGTGGGAAGTTCAATCCAAAAACTTAGAAATAGAATCACACAACATAAATCAGATTGCCGGGTAAATCCTCAAAAATGTACCTTAGCTACGCATGTAGCTTCCACTAATCATGTTGTGGATTTTGATAATCCTAAGGTGTTGGATAGATTTCCCAACGATTCTAAAAGATTTTTTTATGAAATGTGTTACATTAACCACTTCCATAATGTATTAAATGCCAGAACCGATACGGAAAGCTTACATGACATTTATTCGTTTTTGTTAACTTTTAAAAATGTCAGGTAAATTTTTGGTGCGGTTCTTCCATATTTTACATTTAGTGGGTTATCTCCATCCTTTTTTCACTACCTTCCTTTTAAATTATTTTCAAAATGTACTTTTTTACACTTTATACTTTTCTCCTCGTAGGAGTTTTACTTGTTTACATCCATGAGATGTCAAACATTTCATATTTTCCCGGGGTTAGAAGTAGGAAGTTTTCTTCTTGTTACTGACATAACCACAATGCCTTGCGTATCGGGTCATGTGACTCAGTAACTAAAATGGCGTCAAATCTGCCTTAACATCTTTAACTTGTTTTCTTCAATTTTTGATGTATTCAAGTGTTTCTTAACAACTCTTTTACTGTTTTGGACACCATGGGTCTAACTTCACTTACTTATATTACATCTTGGCGACGTGCTTAACTATTTCGGTAAGAAATTGTACAGTTTGTGTTTGCTTTTATGACCGGTTCATTTTGTTATAGAAATCCTTGATAAAGTTTATGAAGAATAAACGAAATATTGGATCAATTATGAAATAATTGCATTATCCTTCGCTTTACTTCTTTTTCCCAAATAATTTCCTATTATATATATATATATATTGGGATATGCACTCTATGGACTGATGTTAAATAAAGTTTAAGACAACATTTATTTCAAATATCCCATATTTCGGCTTTATTTTAAGCCTTCATTCAGGGCCTATAATTTACAAAATACTTTACATTAGTGAATGTTTATATAAATTAACAATGTGAAAATTAAATTTGATTTATAAAAATTATTTGTTACTTACGAATCCGTAATTTCGTAAGTAACAAATAATTAATAATAGCCGAAATATCGAATATTTGAAATAAATGTTGTCTTAAACTTTATTTAACATCAGTCCATAGAGTGCATATCCCAATATATTTATATATTTTAAATTTCAACAAGTCACTCGTAACTTCCACCAAATATATATACATATATATATATATATATATATATATATATATATTCATTACATACATATTTGTTTATATTTTTCCCGCGATGTGATTTTTTTCACTCTATAGATTCGAATTGCCATGCATGCCTAAGCATGCCAAATTTCAACTTTCTATGTTCAACTTTTTGGCCACAATTTCTAAGAACGGACAGATAGACAAACAGACAGTGGGATAGTAAAAGACAGCCAAACACATAATTAACTGTATAAGGCTTTCTTAATTAAACCAAGGAAACCATAAAAATAATAATTCAACACAAAACTAAATTTTTAATCTTTTTCAGAAAAATATTTCTCTCAGTAATATTTTCCCTTTAATATCCGAGTTATATTTCCTTTTATGTAATTTTATATGGTCAAATTCAGAATTTAATATACGAGGAAAAATAATCAAATAAGAAAACATAAAAAGATGAAAACATACTTTCTTTTTTTCCGCATTAAAACTGAGTGTGAAATAAACAAACGAAGATAAAAGTGGTTTGAAAGAAAAGAAGGAAAAGTGTGTATGTTCCACCTCACCCCCGTTTTAACATAAGTTCGCGTGTTAGCGTTCTAATACTGTTTACCTTGTATTATGTTTACTTATGTCCATAGTAAAACCCAGAGCACCTTTTTCCATTATCCGAGCAAATACACCGACAAACATTAAGTTTACTATTGCTTTGCAAGCTTTTCGTTTTTTACACATACATATCCTACTTTTTTCTTTTCAAAATACAAACATATAAACGTTCATAAATGTTTTCTTCCGACCGGGACAAGGGTTTTTACTTTCTATTTATTAAAAAAACATAATTTTGGTTTACATTCACTCAGCGCTTCTTTCACAGTTATTTTATACCAAATATTATTAGAGCTTTAGCAAAAATACATAACACGAGTCCTGCTTTCAAATACAGCATGATAGAGAGAATGCTTATATAAGGGATTGGGTTTCGACGCCCCTTTGAAAAAGGGCTTACAAATACATGCAGTTCAAGCTATTTACCCTATCATATAAACCTATGCTGTGATCTGTAAAAAATATACCTTCACGCGTGTCTCTCTGTATGCCTGATTGTATTCAAGTCTAACGTCTGTCTGTCTGCCTTATTTCTTAATGCACAGATTATCAGAAGAAAAGTATATCAAAATTGTGCTCAGAAACTTTTCTGCATACTACTTACAAGTCGAGTCGGAATAAATACCTAAAAATTTCTAAATAACGCACATTGGTGAGAGCCGGAGTAGTTTAAGGGGAATTTTTGCTCAGATTCTTTTACCGACCGCCAACATTTATAAGGGAGGTATTGTGATCATACCGATTTTGACATTTCGAGATTTTGATGGATCTCCACGAATAGAGGTTCCTACATAACGTTTTGACTATTTTTAGCGTGATGTCTGTCGGTCTGTTTGTCCGTCTGTTCGTGTGTCTGTCTGTCTGTCTGTCTGTCCGTCTGTCTGTGTACACTTGCAGAGCAAATTCGGCTAAAAGGATTTTTATGAAACTTCATATTTAAGTTTTTGACATCAATCATCACCATCAAGTTGATCAACTTTTGGTAAAAATCGGTTGACTAAAAATGAGAGTTTACTTGTGTCGATTTTAAGATTTTTGCGAATATTTATCAACAGAAAAATATTTCGAAAAAATTTATTTAATAAAAGTTATATACAGTAGGTGGCCAAATTATTAGGGACAGCACACCCCCCTGTAATTTTCAAGTTTAAATGCATTTTGTGAGAAAATAAATTGTTTTTAAATCATTTTTCTTATATATTCTTGGTATCATTATTATTTTAAAAAGCGGGAGATTGCCAAAGAAATCATCACCACCAAGCGGCAATTTATAGAAACCCTTATCAAAGAGTGGCATCACAACCCCAATCTCCGACACAACGCAAAAGTATGCATAGAAAGCATGCCCATACGCCTGGAAGCAGCAATCGCAGCAAAGGGTGGCATTACAAATTATTAAGATTTTACTTAATTTGTTAAATTAACACTTTTTATACAAAAATAAATTATTATGAATAAGCAATTTTGTTGTTTTATATTCTAAATAAAGCACTCTAATGAATAAAAATAAATACGAGACCCAAAGCCACTTATTTCCTCATTAAATTCATTTGAAAATTACAGAAAATCTGCACTGTCCCTAATAATTTGGCCACCCATTGTATATAAAATATATAATATATATAAAAGCAATAACTAACAACTTTTATTTGAGACATTTTTTGATAAAACTTTTTTCTAATTATCTATTTTTTCATACTTATATATAACGCTTCCATGGTCATGATAAATAAAAATCTCTGTTAGAAAATATTAGGCCCAGTTATTTCTACTCTGCTGCTAGAATGTATTTTATGCAAGTACTTTGTGATGGCGGTCGGTCCTGTGGTGGTCACAGCTGATTTTTTTGAAGACTGTCGATTCTTTTGTGTGGAAAATATTAAGTCTTTTAAAATTTATTGTGAGATATCAAATGAAACCTCCCGAAGAGTAAGATATCTTAGTACAATCGTTACCAAGGCACTAAAGATCTGTTTTTTTTTTTTTTTTTATCACGAATATTTCTAACCACGGGTGATAGAAAAAGAACTTTAGTCCCAAAGTAATTTTTTTCTGAAATTATGAAATTAAATAAAATTCTTAACATTTAATTTTCAATTTAAATTTACTTTACAAATAATTAATAAATATCTATTTATGTAATTTGAATAAACTATCTGAAAAAATTCCACGTTCCACGTTGTCTTTCCACCTTACACGAGATTTTGGTATCTCGAACGTGAGCTTTTTATGAAAAATACGCTTAACCATTCCTCAACGGCCCAATCTTTCAAGGTATCCAAACTACCTTAATCCGCTCATTTTTTTCACACATATAATGTATGGTTCACAATATGAAATTCTGAAGCTCGAAGTTCATCCGGGTCCACTAGGTCCCACTTGGTAGCCTTAATTAGAAGTTTGGATGTTAAAAATGGTTTATCTTTGAAGAAGATCTTGTTTGCTGACGTAATTCTACGTCCAACTTCTTTCGATACATTATTTTCATTTATATTTAGTACTAAATATATGAAATTTTTTACTACTTAATTAATTTTTTTCAAACTTCAATAGTGTTACCTCGTATTCTTTTCTATAGAGTAACATTACTTTGGTTTTTGCTGAATTTATATGTAACACCAACCTTCTTTACTGAATATTCTATAGTTACCGAGTATCTTCGTGCGTATCTGCATGCTTTGCTTTCTTGAAATAATACCAACGAGGTCTGCATATACCAGAATTTGGTACGAGTTTTAAAGACCAGTATTATTCCTGAATTCAATGCTTCTGATTACTTTCTCTAGCACAAGGTTAAACAAACATGGTGCTAGGCTATCTCATTGTTTTAATTCGTTTATAAGTAATCAGATAGGCTGGATCCTATTATAAAATTTTTAAGAGTGTTATCCAAAGTAATTTTAATTAACCTCTTCAGATTTTTTGCACTTTGAGCTCTTCAAGGGTTTCTATTATCTTTCTGTGGTTAATACAACAATACGCTATCTTATAATCAATAAGAAGCATAAATAATTATATATATTTATGTTTACTGAAATAGTGCGCACTGAATTTTTATCAGCTTTATTTTAAGATTTCTAATTTAATGGAATTATGAAAAAAATATATATATATATATATATATATATATGTTAGGGTCAAAACTAGTTCTTGGACCTCCTTTGTAATATGTTGCGTTAGTAACCATAACATAATAACATATATGTGACAGATTGTAAATAGACGTAGTAATAAACGCGTATATGTGCTTGGATTTGTGTGTTTTAATTGATATTATCATAAACGCTATAAAGCGTTCTAACATATATATACATACATTTTTACATATATATAGACAAAAAAAAAAAAAAAAAACGGATGCTTTGAAATATTGGTTTAAAAGCTAGAAATAGTCCTTATTTCGCCGTTAATGCATTGTTAGCTATTGTATAATAAGAAGAAAGCACAAAAATACAATTTTTTTTAAACAAATAATTTTTTATTAATAATATTACACAAAATAAAAAAAAATCTAAAAGAGGTAAAAACAAAAACAAAAATTCTATAATTTTGCATTAGCAAAAGGAATCCTCTAGCTCTCATAACAGCCCTTAGTCGCCATGACATACTAAGAATTAGATAAAGAAAAAATCTTGTGATGTATTGTCCATTCTTCTAAAATAACTCTTTGCAATTCCTGAAGGGTTTATGGGGGTAGTCGGTGCTGCCGACCCTTTCGTCCTAACATATCCCATACGTGTTCAATGGGATTTATGTCTGGACTTCGAGCAGACTACGAATCAACGAATTTCGACTTCATATAGGTACTCCGTGCCAATACTCGCAACGTGTGGAGGAGCGTTATCTTGCATGTATGAGCAAATGGTACAACATGATCGGTTTAACATTCCTGAATATACCGGGAAGGCGTCATAGCTCCATTTTCGACCAAAACTAAGTCTGTCTTAGCATCTCGAGAAATGCCAGGTGTGGGAGATATACAACAGGGTGTGAATCGTTCTTTAGCGATCTCCACACTCGCTTATGTCCATCAGGTGTTTTAAGGCAAAATCTGGACTCATCTGAAAACAAAACGTTGCTCCATCCCTCATTAGACCAGTTCATATATCTACGAGCGAACTGTAGTCTTTCAGTCCAATACGTTGCGAGCAACAATGGGCCATGTTCAGGTCTTTGTGACTTTAGCCCATGCACTATTATTCTTCTACGTACTGTTTTCGCCGAAACTTCTGTTTTCGTAGCATATTCCAAATCTTGAGAGACGGTAGTTGCTGAAAATGCTCTGTCACGCACTACAAATGTTATAATAAAACGATCTTTTCGGTAGCTGGTGGTTCGTGGTCGATCTGATCCGGGCTTTCTGAGAGAAAGTCTTGTCTCCCGATATCGTCCGATAGCATCAGCAACGATACTTCGAGGAATATTCACTACACCTTGCGATATAACGTATGACGTAGTTCTCTTTATAAAAAGCTACGAATCGCGCAACATCTTCTGGACACATATTTATTTTTAAGTTTAAATTTACTTCTACAATCAACAAATGCTCTTAAAATACTAAATAAAACAATATTTTTTAGAATTTGCATTGAATAATTATAATTTAAAACTCCTATTAGGTCTTGAGTTTTACCACATTTATTTAAAATTTACTATCTGTGTTTTGTCATAAATTGGTAAGAAAAACTCTATAAATCTCACTATAAACTAATAAAGTAGAAATATTAAAATAAGTGTCTGTTCTAAAAAATATCTCAATTTTTTTTTGATAAAATAAAGATCTCTGTTGAATTTAATAATATGACTTCTCGTCCAAAAAACATATTATCAACTTTGTCGTTTCCATAGTTTTCAGTATTAACAGCATATTTTCCACTTCTTGCTCAGTTAAGGATCCACATGTCACTTAATCTGTTACTGTAACTATGAACTGATCAGAAAGTTTTTTTATAATGACCAGGGGTGGTATTTTTAATATCCTTCAATATGCCATATGTTCACATATATTAGTTTTATCCAGTATGGAAAAATATATCGCCATAATTGACGAAACAGCTCGAAATAAACATTGGCCTCTTGTTTCCAGGTTTCATGACTATATTTTCAATCTGTGTACATTCAGGAGTAATATGGTCAGTATTACGTTCTTTCCTTTTGAACGCAGATGGAAAAGCACCTACCTCTAGAGTTTACAATCGGTTGTGAAAGGCTAGACACAGCCCGTAATTTATATAAATATATTTTACTTCATCTACTACTACTAATTATTTGACATAGGCAGGATTTGAACCCACGTCCATACCCGTGCTGCTGATCAACGGCTAGAACAAACCTTTCACAGCGTGCGGCCACAGGCTTGCTATGGAAAAATGTATCAAAACCATATAAAAAATATCCATATTTATTGGACGAATAAAAAAATATCAAAATATTATAACCATAAAAAATGATATGAACATGTATTTCGTTTTATACATCTCATACGTACAAACAGGAAAAATGAATGATTTTGTGTCTAAGGTATAAAATATTAAAATATGATGCGAAAAAAGTTTGACAGTTATCGATTTGAAGGCACTCTGAAAAATAATGTCAGTTCAATTCGTGTTTGTGAAAATATAAATAAGCGAATAAGTAGAGCGGCAGCAAGAATTTATAAATTCTTGAAAAACTCCCTAACGCTTGTCGTTATGTTAAATTGAAGGGAAAGAACCGTTACTGTACTGGTATTAGTTTTAAACTTTTTGTAATTAACTACAGTCGTTTTGAAAAATTACCGCCACCCAACTACCTTCCGTGGATATTGATTATTATTTTTAATTATTTATTAAACTATATAACAAATTACTGGTAAATGTGGTTTTTAATTAGTTTTTAAATTAATTGCAAGAAAACAACTGACATGAAGCAATAATCATTATAAATAAACAATATAAATTCTAAACAGGGATGGATAACGTAACGTAACGATACCCGATAACGTTAGAATAACGATTTAACCACAATTTTTCATACAATAACGTAACGATATTTTTATAACGTTATAATAACTTATAAAGATTCTTAAAAAGTTATTTTGTAACGTTATTTTAATAACGTTATATAACATTATTTATGTAACGCTATATAACATTACAATTAATTTTTTTAACGTTATTTATAACGTAATGTAACGAAAACAAAAAATAAATAACGTTATACAATAATGTAACTATTTAAAACGTAATTTTATCCCTTGATTCTAACATTATTGCTAACATAAAAAGAAATAAATAATTAAATACACAAAAGAAAGAAAGTTTTAAATTAATAATTATATTATCGCCACGCATTCTTTTGTCATGTTTTCATATTAAATAATATAATATATATATAAATAATATATTTCTTTTTTGGGGGTAATTCAACAGATGGCATATTCTTATCGCTTAGAAGTAATTGAATACGTCTATATTTTATGGGCGAAAAAATATTCATATTTTATAGAAAACTGTCTATATGTTATAGCAGAAAAATCTATGTAAAGTATGAATTTTCACACATATCAGGGTTTTGTAGGTATTTAATAAGTGTAAGAAACCAAAATATTGCTAGAGATCTAAAAATTTCGTCACAATAAAATTTAAGTTAAAAAATCCCAGCATTTTTTCTGCATTTGCTTCGTATTTAAGTCATTAAATTAATAAGGAACATATCGATAAATGGCTTAATTTTTTTCAGTATCAGAAGCGTAATTATTACTATTAACAATGTGTTATTTGAAGTAATTCAAACAATAGGCTGATTCACGACGCATAATAGTAGGCGGAGTCTACTGAACAAACTATCTTATTCATAATTTAGCTATGATTTAAAAAATTAAATATATTTGTCAAAAACACAAAAACTGCAATATTTTCAAAAACGAAATCTGATCAAATATTCCTCTCGTACGATTCCGGTTTAGATCAATGTACATTTCTTAGATTTTTTCAGATTTTTTGTTTAACCCCTTTGTGTTAAGGCTGCGTATAACCCCCAGTGGTTACTAATTTCTTATACAAAACTAAAAATCTAAAATAAAATTAGTATCAACCTATACATCAAATTTTGCACCGAATTTTTATCTATCTAATAAGATATTTTTAATTGTAGAAACATTTATTGTAAAAATATTATCGCTCAATAACTTAAAAATAGACATCAGCGATATTGTTCTGTAATTTTTTAAATCTATTTGTGGGTTTCGAATAACTTTTATATTTATATAGTTTTGTGTAGAAATGTTCAGATAATACGTCAACATTTTTTTCGACTTGATTCCTTATAGTTTAGAACTTTCGTCGAAAAATATTATACTTGATGATAATGGAATGCCACTTGGTACACGTATTCTTTACGAAGATTAAATCATTTTTCTTGTAACACCTATTTTGAAAACCTCGGCAGATTCAAGATGGCGGCAAAAATAGACTACCAAGTATAATAACTATAAGTAGTTTTCACAATAGAGCAAAATAGCTAAAAATATATTTGTAGAATGAAGCTTTAGCTACAATTTGCCGCATCGTACGCAAATATGCGTCAATTGATTTGCAAGATGGCGTCTATAATGCAATTTGCTTATTTACAATTACATTACAGCTTTTTCTACAATTAAAAATATTCTATTAGATAGATAAAAATTCGCTGCAAATTTTGATATATAGATTGTTTAAATTTTATTTCCGATTATTAGTTTTGTATAAGAAACTATTGAGAACTATAGGGTTGCGCCGCCTTAAAGGATGCGAGGCAGTAATTTTTTAGCAAATTTTTAAAAAAACATTTGTTAAAAGAAATGAATTTTAATAAACTCTTTTCCGTTTCTTAATCTACGTCTTAGAGCTTTCCTTTGATACCACACAATAAATTAAAATTAGTAAAAATATATTTTTCAAAAACACAAAAATATTGATATTTTTTGAAAAACTAATCTCATCAAAATTTCCTGTTGAACTATTCCGATTCACATTAGTGTACATTATTAAGATTTTTTTCAGACTTTTAGATCAACCACTCTGGGAAATTAGACGGCAAAATTTAAATGTATTTTTACTCTGTATCTTTTTCCTATATGTGGGTCAAAGTGATGTATGCTTTAATGCTTTCTATTTTTATCCGTTTGGCTACAATTTCTACCGTACAGACAGAAAAACTAGTTTATCATTAGGAACTTTCCATACTATTGTCAAAAAGATTTAAAGCTATTCCCATACAAAATTCTTGCTTTACACGAGTTGCTGCCAGCAGATCATAATAGGCGAATTGTGTATTACTACTGGTTCCAACAAAATTTAATTAATAATAATGATTTGCAAAATTAAACTTTTTTTTTTCTAACGAGGCCTGGTTCGCCCTTTCGGGGTATATAAATTCACAAAATATGAGGTTAATTAGTGCTCAAAATCCTCATACTGTTCGCGAAACTCCCTTTCACCTGTTAAAAGTTGGTGTCGGGATTGATATGTCTCGACGACCTATTATCCGACCCATATTTTTTCACGAAACTGTTACTGCTCAGAACTACCGAAATATTGTACGTGAATTTATTCATCAGCTTCATGGGGATGAGCTCCAACAAGGGTACTTCCAGCAGGATTGCGCGAATACCCACACCGCTCAAAAGATCATCAACTACCTTTCTGAATTTTTTGACGATCAAATACTTACTTAGTTTACGTTCAAATTTAGAATTTCCACCTAAATCACCAGACTTGACTATTTTATATTACTTTATATTCCCTTATATGAAAAATAATTTATGCAAGACCCCTATTAACAAAATCGAGGAACTGCAAAACAGAATTACCGAACAGTGTGCCAATATAACTCCTTAAATTTTTATAAATGCTTTTAATAGTATGATAAGACGAGTAAATTTGTTTCTGCGGGAAAACGGTGGTCATTTTGAATAGCTTCTTTAGTTTTTATGTTTATTTTTCTGTACCTGTGACATCAAAAAATTATTATTATAAAAAATTATATCCAATTTTAATGATTAGAAAGGCTGTGCCTAAACGTTAGAGTCAATTGTTATATAAAGCATGTACTAGACATTATTTTATTTTCCCATAGCCAATTCTTATGTAATAAACACATATATTATTACTTCCAGAAATATTATTTCCAGAAATTAAACAAAAAAAAAAAAAAACATAATGAAAACAATATATTATATGTTGGATTAAGACTATGCTAATGTAAACAAAATTATAGTACCTTTTCTTTTTCAAATGTTGAAATTTTTTTCTTTTTCAAATGTTGTTTCTTTTTATGGGATAGTATGTAACCCCATCGGAAGATATTCACTAGATCGATCAATGTTGCTTAAAAAGTAAAGGGCTTTAAAATATTATTTTAACTCATAAAGATATCTACGTTTAATGAAATATGATATCTTTGATTAAATATTATTTCAATATCTATGCTAGCTTAGCAAGAAAGAGCCGTGTGTTATTCGTTGATATTGTATTCACTGTTCCATGAACTTATTACTCTAGTATATATTGATATGTCTGAGAAGTGTCAAAATTTGATCCAGTTGCCCAATTTATCCACACTGATTGGACTTTTTCAAAATCTATATGCGTTTTCCTTGCAACGTAAGTCCAAAAAAAGACATTGTCCAAATGAGGTATATACATTATTTTTATTATTTTTAACTAGTAAGATTGTACAGATATTTAGAACTTGTGCAACGTTTTGAAACAAATAAGAGGTCATAAACCTCGCGATAAATTTTCTCATCTTACACAACAATGAATCATGTCCATTTTGCAGTATATAAGATAATCTTTTAAAAAACTTTAACACAGTTATAATTCACCATCTTCCTTTAAACTAGATTAAAGAGCAAACTTTCAACCAACAAACTGAAAGAGATTCCCGGTACATTTTTTGCTTTAAAAAAATTCCATTACAACCCTGTCTTCCGGGCTCAGGCTATGCATCTGTGAAAAGATAGAGCGAGACAGAAACCCCATGAGACCTGCCAAATGTCACCCTGAACATGTCGCATACACACAAACACAAAAATACACACACAAACACAAAACTCGCGCGTGCTTCTCACGCGACAATTAAAATTCCATCATCATCTAAGCCATGATTTTGTCTCACTGCTTCTGTAAACAAAACTCATTATTCTTTTCAGTCGAAGCATTAATCAATCCTTCTTCTTACTGGGTTTAGTTCACGGGTGGATCGCTTGAGGCGTTCGTGGCGCTAGTGGATTTCATTACTGGTGGCAACACTGGAGGAAGGATTAAGTTGGATCATGTACGGGGAACGGGCCATGTTTGGCACGATTGTTGTTAGTGTTGGCGATTGGTCATTATTAACTCCGGAATATCGACTAGTCTGCACTTGGGGATTAGTCTATTAAATAATGTTCTAAGGCGATATCTTGCGTATTGTTCGTAATTATGATGAAGTTAGAGATTAGTTAATCTTACAACTTATGTTTCACGAAGTGTTAAGGTATCGGATGTTCGCCTTAGAAGTTATAAATGGAAATTCGACAGATTAAGATAGGCCTCCATTAATTTCATAGACTAATACACCCACGCTGTAATAAATGTTTCTAAATGATGCCGTATTATAATTATACTAAAGTGTCACAATCAAAAACTTATATACGATATGCCACAGTTTGCATAGAGAAGACAATATGAACTTATTAAAATTTCTTTCTCAATTTCATAATGAAAGATAGTTATATGGGCCAATTCTGTGTAACACATTCGTATATTCGTAACTCCGTAAGTTTATAAGCTATAGACAATCTGTAATACTACTCTTTTGAATTTATGTGAATGTCCATTCTCTATACCCATCTATACCACTAATATTTTTGGATGGTAAGTTATAGAAAATGCTAACATCACTCAACTCGTGTTACATATATATATATATATTTGTTGCTTGGTTTTCAATGTACTTTTTCTAATTATTTTTTTTTTGTTGCTTGGCTCTCGGAGTACTTTCTCATTTTTAATTTTTGTTATCTTCGGCGTACTTTTTAATTTTTTGATTTTTACTATCGCTTGCTTTTCGGAGTACCCATTCCATTATATTTTTCCTTGTCGTTTGCTTTCGGGCCCCTTTTTCATTTTATTTTTTGTTGTCGCTTGGCTCTTGGCATACTTTTTCATTTTTGGTTTTTGTTATCACTTAACTTTTGGAGTAGATACCTTTTTCATTTTATTTTTTACTGTCGCTTGCTTTTTGTAGTACATTTTTCATTATATTTTTCGTTGTCATTTGCTTTTCGGAGACCTTTTCC
The DNA here is from genome assembly GCA_963971575.1 of Liopterus haemorrhoidalis. NCBI lineage: Eukaryota > Metazoa > Arthropoda > Insecta > Coleoptera > Dytiscidae > Liopterus > Liopterus haemorrhoidalis. Next base: position 84,320,551 of record OZ020611.1, on the reverse strand, counting down.
ATTTTATTTTTTGTTGTCACTTTTCTCTAGGCGTACTTTTTAATTTTTTGTTTTTCTAATCACTTGGCTTTCGGAATAGATACCTTTATTATTTTATATTTTAGTATCGCTTGCTTTTCGAAGTACCTATACCATTATATTTTTCGTTGTCGTTTGTTTTTTGGAGTACCTTTTGCATTTTATTTTTTGTTGTTTCTTGGTTCTCGGAGTAACTTTATAATTTTTTATATTTGTTGAGCTTGGTTTACGGAGTATATAGTTATTCATTTTATTTTTTGTTGTCCCTTACTTTTCGGAGTATCATTTTCATTTTATTTTTTGTTGTCGATTGCTTTTCACTTACTTTTTCCATTTTATTCTTTTGTAGATGTTTTTGCCATTTTTTGTATAATTTAGGATAGTTTAATAATCAAATTATTTTTGGGTAAGTTTTAAATATAAAAATTTTATGTATAATAAAATATCGATTATTCAGGTCTCAGTTATTCGTTTGATCGAATTAACGGTGTCTATCTGTCTAACTGTATCTAAATAGAAATAAGAATAAGATAAATAAAAGAAAGCAGAATATTACAAAGAAAATAATAACAAAATACAGACTTTCTATTAAAAAGAATGATAAATTTATTTTTGTAACCTATGTGCACACATATTAATCTTATGTTTTTTAGACTTATGTTTTGTAAGATTTTCAGTTTGCCGTGCTCTACCATATCTGAATTCGACCACGGATAATCCACGTTTTACCGTATTTATCATAAAATTACTTATTTAAAAAAAATCAATGTGGATCATCAAATGAAGTTTTGAAGTGTAGATAGTGTGGCGGCAGTAGTTTATGGCCCATCCCATATAATTTATCGTTACTAATTTCCACCGGCTTTAAAATGTTTCATTAGTATTTTTACAATCTAAGTTATTTTACAAGTTTTATATTTTACAAATAGTCATATTTCGCACTTTCCTTTCCTAAAAAACTATCTACCTGAAAGGGTCATAAAACATCTGGCTGCTACGGTTACTCAGTCCCTGACTTAGCAACACAAGACAGTTATCCGTACATCTTCGAGCAGTTATCATCTCATATCAATCTCAAATACAAATCATTAAAAACTCTAACACTGGAATATTTTATATATATACGAAAATATATATAAAACTTAATATATTTACGAAATTCTGGAAAATGTGAAAGCTCACACTTCACATCAAATTTTAATATTAAATTAAATTTTTATGAACAGTTTTAATAGTTTTAATTCATATTTAGAAGGAAACTTGTAAGATATGAGAGTGAAAGTGATTAAATATTATTAGCGAGATGAAGTAACAGCTAATATGGAGCAGCAATAAATTAGCGAAGAATGTGAGTGATAGCAAGAACAAATTCCTTCAGAGGGTATTTTTCTTGGTTCATTAACCACGATACTACTTACTATCTAACGATAACTAGCTCACGATACTGCATAACATTATCCAGTAAGTCAGTTTCGAGTATAAAGTACAATACTTTTGTTTTTAATTATCATATAGATTTTCTTTCACGACGATATTATTAAACCAATTTTAACTAGGTATAATCGTTACTTTATCTCCCACAAAATAAGTAATTAGGTTAGAAAAACATGTTTATAGAAAAGAAAAACCAATAGAAACAAGAAGGTAATATAATGGAACCACTAGGGAAAAGGACAAAAAAATACTTGGAGACAGAATAACGTATAAGAAAAACCACAAAAGCAGAAACGTCAAATGGCAATGCAATATTGAAACAGTCTCTGGACTGGATAATATTATTAGTTTTTTATTTTTCTTTTATACCAGTTCAGATATACTCAACAAAGCAACAAGTATTGGAAAACAAAATGAAAATCTTATCATAATTGCTGGAAAATGAAATATAAACTAATATTTAAGTACCGAGGATTCATTATTATATTGAAAGAGTGTTCTGCCTGTATTGTGAAAGGAATTATCAAGTTAAACAGCGACTTCATAAGAAGTTACTCTTACTTACTTTTATAGTTTCTTTCACCTACTAAATACTTACAAAATCCTGAAATGTGTAAAATTTTACAATTGTGTCAAATTATTGTTTAAAAACTGATTCAGTCCAACTAATTTTCTAAATATCAAATAAATTGAATATATACTTTTACTTCATTGAACAAAACTGCAAATTTAATCTTAATCAAGTTTTTATCGTCTTCCAATTTGAACCAAACTATTTGAATTCCACTCTGATTTCCTTAAATTTCATTCAGTCGAGAATTTATATTAGACGTTTTCCTCTCTACTCTTTAACTTCGAAAATCCATCGTTTCAGAAATTCTACTTTAAAACACACACAGCAAAAACACCTCTTCGAATCTTCTCGCAACTGAATCTTGTCGGTCTTGCGCTCTGAATTTTTCAAAAGCCCCAAATGACTTTGCGTTCTCGCTTAAATCACAGCAGAGGTCAGCGCAGGGTCGCGGGCACGAGATACAGGGTGTTAGGGGTTGAAAAGGGCTGCGAGAATCAGTCGAGAATGGTTTAAAAATTCAGCTTTCTGCGGTTGGAGAGAGTAGGAGACGCGAACACAGTGTAATTGCCGAAGCAAACTTGCTCATTGGTAGTATATGTATATACGCACGAAGAGAATAAGGAAGGTTAATATTTCAGTGCATGTATCAAAGCTCAGACGGATAGGAGCTACATGGGATTGTGTCGCGAATTTTTGATTAGGTAAGATAAGCTACGAACTTGATTATATTATTTGTGTATTCATGATGTATCGAACGTCAAAGAAGTTTCCTGTTTCGAAGAAAACTTGTCAATGTATATACGTTAAGAAAATGGATGGATATTTTAAAATTTATACTGCAAATAAGAGCCACTGAATATGTGTTTTGGGCTTACAAATACACTCTTCAACTAAGTCCAAGCAACAAGCATTATTTTGCGTGTAACTTCAATTGTAGTCAAGATACATTTTTAATTCAACTTGCGTTTAAATCCTTAGACATCACAGAATTGCATAGAGAAGTTAAAGACAGCCTTTCCTGATTTTTCAGACACTAACGTGAAAGATGTATAATTTTTACTTGCCGGACCTTAATATATAAGGGGCAAGTATTGTAATCGCGAAAATTTTCGATGTCGAGATTTTGACTGATGACCACGTTTCATGGTCCAGGGAATCCAAAAAACCTATTTTCGGAGTGCCGTCCATATGTGTGTGTGGCTGTGTGTGTGTGTCTGTGTGTCTGTGTGTGTCTGTGTGTGTTCTTGTGTGTATACACGATAACTCAAAAACGGTTTAACTTAAATAGTTCGTTCTGGTACTAAAAAATTCTCCTAATAACTGGGAAGAACCCTATATTTTATTAAAATCCGAAACCAGAAATGGAAGTTATTAAACATTAAAAATTTTAAAAAATCGTAACTAGTAAACCAAGCCTTAGGCAAAAAATTGTATTGGACATAATTTGATGTATTTTTGAAGATTTACCTAAATATTTTTTTAAATTAAAAAAAAAATATATGTATTTTTTTTTATTATCATTTTTTTTATGGGAGGGCAAGTCTAGCGGAGGTTTTCTTTCGCCACTGGTTAGTCATGTTTCCTACATCTATCAGTCTTACTTCGCATGCCGCGTATGTTCACTAGCTAATGTTTACTAACGATAATTATTAAAATTTTGTAGTTTTGACTAATTTTATTATAAAGCGTCGGCATTTGTCTAATAACGAAAAGTTACGGGCTATGGGTATGATAGAAAGTGGTTCTTCGCAAAGTGAAGTAGCGAGGTATGTAGGTACACATCGGTTGGTAATTTGTTGGTTATGGCGACGGCATCAGAATCAAAGGATGTGACCGAAAGGCTTCAAGGACGTGGAATAATAGGGCAACAACGCGGCGGAGGGCAGCAACGGCGCGTATGTTACTTAGGACATTTCAAAACGCCCATGGAGTGTTGGTTTCTGACCAAGCTATACGACCACAACTATATGAAGCTAGACTACATGCTCGATGTCAAATAACTAACACTAACACTCTAAAACATAAGGAGAACAACGCAAGCATTTCTGCACAATTTTAGCGAAAATATATATATTTTTTGTGAATACATAAATACTGAAATTCGATTGTTTACGAAAAAAAAAAAAAAAAAATCAGATCAAAACATCCGGGCATAGTATGCCGGTTCACATAAACGTGCATTACTCTGAATAGTTTCAGATCTATAATCCAGTCCTTCTAGAAAATAGGGAGGATAACAATAGTTTTTTTACACAATTTTAGCAAAATATAATAGTATATTGTAGAACTAGCGCAAAATGTCACATATTTTGCACTCTCGAATTGCTTCACTCGCTTGCGACTAGTTCAACAAACCTCATTCTCATGCAAAATACGTATTTTGCGCGTATTGCGCACTATGTTTTTTGTACGATTTCCATTGTTCTTACGGATACCTTAGTCCAGGAAACACGCATTTTTCCAAAGAAAGTTTTGGAAATTGGTACGATTAATAAGTCTTGAGGTGCTGTTTAAGAGGTCCTATTTTGCGACTAAAATTTTGTGCCGGAATTTCGCAAAAAAACTTCGATAAACGTGCAAGAAAATTTTAAAAGCAATCATTTATTTTGGGAAATCAGTAGAATTATTATGAAAAATTACATTTTTCATGATTTCGAAAATCGTACCAATTTTGCGGCGCTCAACAGTCTATCTCACAAAAAACAAAAAACAAAAAGTGAAAGCTAAACTATAGGGAAAAAAAACATTTTTTATATATTTTTCAGGGGCTTTTTTGAGGACCGGGAAAAAAAAAAAATAGTCGCAAAATGTTACATATGATAGAATTATAGCCATACTCATCCCACAAATTTCTAAAACTTCCGCTAAACTTTGTCCAAAACCCTGTTTTGAATAGCAATTTCCTGGACTACTATGGAATTGTCTGATTTCAATATTGTTCATTTAATTCCGCATGCTATTTTCATTGCCATTAATGTGCACGCAGGTGGTGCGATACTGAATAATGCACATGCGCAGTGGTGCAAACTTATTCATTTCCGTACAGACTACATGCGCAGACAGTGCGCGAATTTTCATTCTAATAATGGCGCTCAACAATATTTACATTGTATTTTCTTGATTTTTTTTAAATTTTATTTATTGAAAAATAGTAATCATCGGAAAAGTATAGTGCTGTACACGCAGATAATGCATAAACGAATTCACACGCCTGCGGCTCGTTCATCTAACTGCATTATTGTGGGAAATATGTGGCATTCCTTGCTAGTTGTACAATAATTATTCCACTTATTTACAAGTATTACAAGTATTTTTCTTCGTTACTCTCCGTATTTTTTCTCAGTATTTGTGGGTCAAAGAAATATATTTATTTAACAAATATCTACTCTGTACATCCAGTCTTTGACCACGATTTCTACCATACAGACAGACCTCAGATGAACCACTAATAGAAAAGGCATCGCGCATTCATATTAATGTGAAATATCGTAACCAGAGAGATTGACAAAGGAAGATATATAAATACGTATATTTTGTCACAAACCCAAGTCGACATTCAGTCGGTAATTTAGGTCAACTACGGTAATAAACGTCATTCTGTCTCAAACGAACCAATAATATCGGTTCCTCTGAGCTATTTGCGCATGTCGACTTTAGTTTGAGCCAGATGATATATTTTCTTTGTCAATCCCTCAGGTGACGCAAAATTCGCGTTTTGCCTTCTCTATTACTAGTTCTTCTGAGGTTATGGCATACGGATTTTTTAGTCCTTCATATGAACCCTTAACTAACTAGTCAAAATTTCCCGACCAGTCTTAAACATTATCCTGTTAATGGTAGGGGCGGCAAAAAACTTGTACAAATACATTTTGTCTGTCACGGTCCACGGAATCAAGAAAGCAAAATGGCGGAAAAACGAAAGGAGATCGAAATCTGCCTGAAACTATAACGACATACTTCATACAACAAGGCTCTTTCAGAAATTAAGGGGTTCGACAACAGTGAAAAAATATACTTCTTAACTTCATATCCAAAAGAAACAAAGAAAAACAATACGGTTATATAACATATTTCATCTTTCAGAACGAACAAGAATGAATACAGCAACAAACATATACTATTGTACTAGTTTCAGTATGGTCTACAGTATTTTATGTTTTATTGTTTCTGAGTGAACGACTATGAGCTCATAATTACTCCACAGGCTCGTATGAAATCACTGACTTAGTTTATACCTCGAAAACAACTACATAATGTAATGCAACTGCATAAACAGTTATGTTTTGTAGTACCCACTTGGCTCGTTCTACAGCGCTACCGTCGTCTCTGGTTCCTATTCATTAAATTTAATTTCAACAAAAAGGTTTTCTCGTCCCTTCTGAGTTTTTTATTTGTTCTTTTTAGAGATTTCAATGGAGTTAATGGCGGATGGATAGTTTTAATAATACAGAAGGTTTTTTTATTTGCGATTGATCTTTTGTGAACCGGATAAAGTGCGTATTCAGTTAAATAATTTTTATGGATTTTTGATAGCATAAAATTTGGGAGTGAATGAACTAGGCTTGTTTATGATAGGGAGTGTTTTTTAATGGCGACAATTAAAATAAGTTATCACATCAAGTCTTTACAAAATTTTATCTTTTTCAAGAAAGTCTGCAGAATTACATTAAATTGACATTTTATCTCAATTTATATTTCAATTTCAGTGGAGACGACACTTGATAAGGATGAAATAAGACAGAATGTTCAAGAAGTACTAGCAAGAATGAACTATCGTACAGTGGAAAAACATCTTTTTCTTCCGACTTCTTCTTCTTACGACTAAACACTTTTTTTACTGTTCGGACTTTATTCGACGTACAAAAAACCAAGTTTTGCCACACGCTGGCCGAACCAGTTTACTACAACGCGGCCCGCGGGCCTGGCTAGTGGTATGGTCGTGCGGTGGTGATTCTTGCGGGCGCCCCCACCCTATTTTCTTCATAATTTACCTTAATTAGTAATATTCGTTTGTATAATTTTGTTAATATGAACAATTTTCAACCGTTTTCATTTAATTATTTTCCCGAAATTCAAGAAAAATCGGGACGAAATACCTTACCAAAACAGTTGTTCAATGGTGATTATCTCTACCTCGTTTCGAGCACAAGATTATTATTTTTAGTTTATTTATTTTACATCGGTCTATTTCTGCAACGAGTCTAATCACCGATGTCAGGGGGTGAGCTCCTACACCTGGATGAGGGGTGAATGATTGTAAAAATGGGAGTAATGTAAACATATTATTCTAGCCCGAATAAAATCACCAACGGAGAATCGAACTAGCAACCTCACAATTCTGACTGTTTTCACCATTCCGAACTGCACAATTTAACGAGTTCGGCCACTTCGTTGTCTTTCGAGCACAAGAAAGAGATATGGCCTACCCGATTGACCGACAAATTAAAATACAAGCCGACAGTTTATTGCTACTGATACAACAAAATTGAAGAGTAGGAAACAGTATCACGTGCTACGTTCAAAACGGCAAATAACAGGGGCAAAAAACGAAACGAAAATGAAAACGAAATAACGTTATAAACCAGATTTTTTTAAAGAACGGAAGCGAAAACAGGAACGATATTTTGTTTTTCGTGCAAGAACGAAATCGAAACTGATAATATTTTATACCAGTTTTAACTGGATTATTTTTACGTTCTTCAGTTTATAGTTTGAGTAATAAACATAACAACAGCAGAGACACACTAAGGTTTCGTAGACCCTTCGAACTCTTATAATTTCTTAATAAACATATTTCCATTTTTAGTAAAAATTTATTTATCAAGCATGTAATGAAAGCTCTAGTGCATGAGGATGAAGTTTACCACCCAAGCCGTAGGCTAGGGTTGTAATTATCCGAGTACAAGTACAATTACCTTAACAATGTGTTTAAGTAAATGAACATAAATTTATGTCTAGTTCTGCAGATAATTTTCCCTTTTTAGAGAATTTTATGAGTGAAAAGGGGAATTATTGTGAAAAAAACAGTTTTATTTTCTAATTTTTAATAATATTTACCGGTATGACTACAATAAAACTTGTATTTCGGTTAAAACCGGTTTCCGAGAAAAATTATAGGAAAGAACAAAAAGAACGGAAAGGATATATTTTGTTTACGTTAAGAGCAGAAACGAAAGATATTTTTTTCGTAGTCAATCCCTGCATAAAACAATTGAATTATTAAACTCTAGCCATTAGTTCAAATATGTTGTAAACTACTGACCTATTTCCAGTTTAAAAATGATTGAAAAAATGTATTTATCGTTTAAAAGCAATATCAAATAACCACTTTCGTGAAACGAGGAAAAACTCCTATTTCTATAATCTAAATATTGTAACATAATCTATGCCTTTAGGTTAATGCAATTTAGTTTAATATAGGATTTACAGCAGAGCTTACGTTTATTGAAATATAGATCTGTAAAAAAGTTTACATTTCGATGAGTTTATAAATAGGGTTATATAATTAGATTTAGGAATTCGGTTAGGAAGTAAAACGTTTTGGACCTTCCTAAACCAAATTCCACTGATAAATTATTTCCGTCCATCTATGTGTTTGTGCTGCTTGCTTCTCTCCAAGTACGCACTTACAGAATTATGGACGTAATTTATTTAAAATTAATGAAATTTTACTAAATTTCACCTTAATTTGTTAGAGGATATAAAATTTTAAATTTTCATTTAAATATGTACTATCTTCTGTTTTCGAGATATAATTTTGAAAACTTTTAAGTATAAGTGACATCTATTTAGTCGTCTTTTTCTTCTACTGGTGGCCTATCCGTTTAGCGATTGTAGGCGATCGTTCTAGCTATCATAGTCTTATTGACAGCAGCACGAACTAGTTCTATTGAGAATTTCCCGTACCACTTTCGCAAATTTTTGAGCCATGAAATCCTTCTGATACCTGGCCCTCTACTGGTCGTTTTAGTACTTTTAATTTTAAAAACTATTTTAGAAGTATTAACTTCAGTGGTAGTCAAGTATTCTTAGTCTCCCTTCTTATTTTGCTTTCTCTTTCTGGATGGAGTTCCACAGATATCAATTCTAGGACCTCTCTTGTTTATTGTATACATTAATGACCAACCTTCATCAATTTCCACAAATTACAAATCTATTTTATATGCAGATGACTCAAATTTTGTTTTGAGATCATAAAACTATAATCAGCTATTAAATGATACTGGTTACTATTTCGAGGAAGCTAAGCTCTGGTTTATATCTAAAAAACTCTCTATGAACGATGATAAAACTCAAAATATGCTCATCAGCGGTAGAAATCACATTTATGAAAATGAAAGATGCGTAAAATTTCTTGGTATTTACGTAGATCCGAAGCTAACTGGGAAGCAACGCATTTATCATTTGTGTAGTACTTTGTGTAAGTCAATTTACTTGCTAAGGCAACTGGCTAATTTGGTTTCCAAGCGCATTCTCCTGATGGCATATTTTGGGTTGTTTCAGTCACACATTTCTTATGAGATATTAGCCTGAGGACAAGCATCAATATCAAATAGAGTTTTAAGGCTACAACGCCGGATATTAAGAATAATTACACGCATTTCCTATAAGGCTGATTGCCGTTTTCATTTCGTCGATCTTAATATTATAACTCTGCCTTCTTTGTACATTTTTCAAATTTTACTGTATCTTCACAAAAAAAAAAAAAAATCAGATCTATCTATATATGAAGAAAATCTTAGTTACAACACAAGGAATAAAGGTAACATCTACCCAAAATTTTTACGTTTTGTTAGATCCAAAAATAGTGAAAATTATTATGGCATATAATTCATTAGCCAACACGCTCAAATTTAACAAACTTTAAAAAACTGATAAAAGATATTTTAACAAAAAACCCGATGTATTTGATAAGTGAGTTCCTAGAATATTTTAAACAACTGTGATATTTTATCCATTTGACTATTTTCTTATATCTCTGCATGTTTGATGTTATAATATTTTATATTTATGTTTATATCTATGTCCTCAATTTTGTGTAAACTTTATATATTTGTAATTTTGACTGACTGAAAACAGTCTTTGTTATTGTAATTCAGTCAATATATATATTATTATTGTTATAATTATTATTTCCATACTATTTTCTTTTCTGGATACATATACATACATATAAGCAGGCTCGACAAATCCGGTCCCTCTTTCGCCAGTGGCAACTAATTTTTTTCACCTGGTAACTAAAAACTACACCAGCAAGTATGATTTAGATTTACTTTACTACCAAGGCGAGCAACTTTTTTTTCTGGTGAATACGATTCGTCGCGATTTGACTAGCCCTACATAAAAGTATTGAAGAAAAGGTTGGTTAATATTTGTCGTTAATCTATTTGTGCGGTTTGGTTCATCCACTAAATCTTTTTTAAAGCGTGACTTCGGCAGTCTTCATATAACCCGGCTATATACCTACATTTCGAACGACTTTATACCTAGTCTTACCATAAATACTATCACAAAGTTTTCAATGTAATTCCACAAGATGCCTAAAGGTATTTGAATTATTTTAGTACATAATACATAGACCCATCTTAAATAAGTAACACCAATCAGTTTTCTAAATGACCCATATCTGGCCGTTATACAGCCCTTGTCTCTAAAAGTCTCTGCGGACACTCGTAAATAGAATTATGAAGGGTTTCTACAGGAAATCCCTCCATTACTTTCATCAAGCAGCATTCAGACTAGCAATATTTGGGGTCTCTTCTTGCAGGCCATGTCCTGAAACACGGACCACAATTTGTAGCCCAGGGGGTTAAGGTCAGAACTGCTTAACTGATAACCCGCAGAAGAAATAAAGGCCAGTAAATTGCTTTCAAGCCACTTCTGGGTAGTCTTATTTTTATGTCAATTTCGATATAAGATCAACTTCAGGATCCTTTTCTACATCGAGAATTATTATTTTTTGTATTGTATTATGTGTAATTACGACTGACTTTAAACAATTTATGTATTATAACATAGTCAATAAATTATATTATTATAATTTTTATTGTTATATTATTATTATTATCTATGGACTGGCACTGAATATTGCTGCAAGCTCCAATAGTGACCAGCAAAAAGAGAGTTGTTCAAATCTTTAACTGTCAACTTCAAAACAATTTTTTTGTAGACTCTGATCGACGTTTTTACTTCTCGTAAAAATGAATCTTAGTGGTACCGTCATAGCTCTCGCCCCATGAAACCATAACTGAAGGAAGGCAAAGGCCGCTCTGGATCGTCGGTGCTTCTTCACGAACTTATCGTGAACTGGTAGCATACACCCTACCATTCTGGCGGTTGAAAGCTTACTCAAAATTAAAAATAATTTCAAGAAACGTCTATTAAGGAGTGGCCGTAGAGACTGAGTAACGGCCAGGGGTGGTCATTTTGAAAACTAATTGGTGTTTCTGGTTTAAGATGAATCTCAGAATGTCGACGATTTATGGAGTTACAATTTTTCTTAGGATTTGGAGGAGTTGACCTAGAAAAACCCTAACAGAAGCTTTGCTCATTATAAAAAAAAAAAAAAAAAACAATCTTTTCACAAATCATACTACGATTTGTGAAAAAGTACTACGAGTTATAGTAGTTAAAAACCGGCCGAAGAATTAGAGCAAGCTGGCTGACTCCCACGAATTTAAGCTTCATGTTGAAGAATCCTGAGACTAATGAAATTAAAAAGAATTTTTTTCATAAAAACAGTAAAGATTAAAGTTAGCTCAAATAGTGCTGGAATGTAGTACACTTGTTACGACGAAAAACCGATTGAAAAGGCAGTATCATTTATCCCTGTGACTTCAAGGTGTGCATTGCTAACATGAAGAGACCCAGGAACGGTTCAAATGTAGCGTCGGTAGACCACAGAAGAGGTGGTTGGTGATTTTAAGAGTATAATTGGTAAAAGATGGTAGATGTTAACCCAAGACAGAGAAGAATGAAAAGAATTAAAACCGGTCTATGCCTGTCTTAAGTCTCAAAATAGATTCAAGAGTGGATAAATACAGGTTAAAGGGAAGGAAGAGTCTAGAGATAGAAAGCTGTTAAGAAGCAGTGGGCAGGCATATATGCGGTAGTGGATGAATTCTACTACTCTGGGATATGTATGAAAATATTATAACCCAAAATAATTCTTCGTAGAGCTGCTCAGCTACTACAAGTTGATATTTTTTTAATTTATATTTTCTTTAGAAATATAAAATATCAGTTATTGTTAGTTGTTCAAATCATTCCCGTAGATTATAACTTCAATAATGAAAATATTTTTCTATTAGCAACATGTTAAATAAAATATATCTTCATATTTCTTTAATCATTTCATCTACAAAACAAACATACGATCGTATTTATTTATTTATCTTTCAATCTCTCTAACTTTTTAATAACAACTCATAAAAATAGCCAGCAGTTAGAACCAACAAATGCAATTATAAAAAATGCATCGGCGTTGACATGTAGTCATGCACTTTAAAACTGTTTCATTAGAAGGAAAACAGAGTCTATATTTAGATACGTCAGCGCTCAGAGTAGAACTCGGCGAAGAAAAAAGTAACAGCGAACTTCGCATTCCGGTATAATGAGTAAAGCTCGCGGTGAAAGACGGGTAATGACAATGGGTGGCATTGAACTCCTTGTTTAGGGCTGCGTTCCTACAATTATTATTATGGCTATGCAATATTGACAGCGGTTTTACTTGTGGGAACTTTACAGGTGTCTATAAATGACTTTTATTTTCCCTTCTGTAAGTAGTGACAAAAAGTTTGTTAGTATAATTTTTATCCTATTATATCAAGTTTTTCATTGAAACTTGTAACAAAATATAACTCAAGGAGAATGGTAAATATTTTGTATGCTCTGATTACTGATACTTAATATACACGCTCTGTCAACTATATTTTTTATGATTTTTTCGTACATTTCAACACTTGTTGCAGCAAAGGCACATATATCCTCTTTTAACTACTCAATAATGCAAACAAAACATAAAAAAATAAAATTGTCTCCAGCCGGAAGCGACCCTTGGTTTGCAACTTAAGCCTGGTTTATAATTGCTACAAAACATAACGTATGGCATAGAACATAGCATGTCTCCACAGCACAAGCCATAACTACGGGGTTAATAATAGAACCAGTGCACCGCATTAGTACATTAGTCGGAACGCGGAGCTCTTCTTGATTTTTTACACAATATTGTATTATTTTCCACTTATTCAACCAACCTCGCATCTTTTTCCATTTTTAAAAAGTTGTAAACACAGTAATAACCAAAAAAATATACAAAAACTTCTTATGACAACTGTCAAGCACGGCGCACGCTCCCACTCTTTTCTGTGATTGGCTACGCCTAGCCTCTACAAACATATATGTTGAACTTTTGAATCACGACACCGGGGCAAAATGAGCGCAAGGAAGCTTTTTTAGCGTTTTGTAGGTATGACCAAAAAACCCTTATACCGTCATTTTGTCGTCTGTCTGTCTGTCTGTCTGTCTGTCTGTCTGTCTGTCTGTCTGTCTGTCTGTCTGTCTGTTCGGTAAAAATTGTAGCCAAATGGCTAAACCTAGAAAGTTGAAATTAGGCATGCTTATACAACTCGTTGACCCGCACATAGGAAAAATACCAAAACATCTAAAAAACATACCCCCCTAAAAATATAAACAAATATGTGCTCATCGAAAACAAAAATATATTTTTTTAATTCTGAGTAGGGTATCAAATGAAAGCCCTTAGTACGTGGATTAACGATCAAATTTTTATTTTTGCAAAATAAATTATTTTTATGCGATTTTTGCCAAAATTGTGCAAAAAAAATTTTGTCCCACACCCTGTAGGCCAGATGGTTTAAACTAAAAATCTAAAAAAATTCTAAGTAATGTATATTGGTGTGAACCGAAATAGTACAACAGGAATTTTTGATCAGATTATGTTTTCGGAAAATAACGCATTTTTTGTGTTTTTAACTAAAATATGTTAACTATTTAATACGTTGTGTAACATACCACATCAGTGGCTCTCGTGGCGTGGTTGGATTTGTCGTACGCTTAATAATATAAGTTAACTTGCAAACTAGGGTTCGAATCCTGTTGATTTTATTTTTTGTTTTTTTTTTTGCATTTTTATTTTGTTTAAATTATTTTGTTAAAATTCTAGTTATATTTGGTAAATGTTGCATTTAATTTTTAAAAGCGTAAATTGAATAACCAGTGGAAAGTGTTGAAATTATAATTTTATTCTATGTTTGAAATCAAAGGGCGGGACTTATGATGTAAGCAACCAATGGAAGCCATAGGTGCAAGTTTCAAAATCTTAATGAACTTTGCTGTATAAAAAAAAATACTGAATATATTTCGAAACTTAAATAATGGTATAGGCATTCGAATTAAAATTCATAAAAAAATATTTTGACATAAAATTTGTTTTGGCATCCCAAATAATCATCGTTCAGTTACTAAATACCTGCAAAACCCAGAAATGTGTGAAAATTCACACTTCACATCAATTTTTTTTATATCGTCATAAGTTTTATTTTTGTATTTTACAAAGTTTTTGTACTGTCTGGTGTAATTAAAACATACATCATCTTACGAATAAATGTATTTCGAAATTTATTACGTTATTCCTTAAGATTTTATTAAAGATAATCCTTCTGGTGTCCGTTTTGCCCCGGCTTCTCCTAGTTAAAAAATTTATGTCCAACTTAATAATGATTTTCTTTCCCAAAACAAAATTTCCATTATACTTCTGGTTGAAGCACCTCCATTAGAGGTTTTCAAGAGTCGCCACTGTAATTTACTATGGCAAGACTACCAATAACGGATAAAATAGAACGTAGAAAATATAAAAGCTTTGTTTTACATATAAATGAGTAAATACTTTATCCTTATTTTATTTTCATTAAAATGCTGCTCCTTCCAAATAAATTTAATCTATAAAACATTCTCTTTGTAAACAAGAAAAATTATTCGAACCTTACTCAAGAAATTATCTTTCTAAAAAGAAACGTGGTTACTGCACGAATAAACAAACAACATAAGTTCACTTCTTCATTCTATCATACTAATCAAACACCAACACATCAAAGAATAAATTCCACAACGAACGTTCAAACACAAACATGCACAAAGCAGTCAAGCGATTAGTTAACTTGTAGTTGTATTTTTCCGAATTAGTTTCATTCTCTTTTGTATTCTATTGTATGCAGTTTAAATGGATTAAAAGAGACCCTCTTTACCTAAGATAAGAGTGGGGATGAATGTCTCGAGGAACCAATTAACTAACGAGGTCAAGATTCGAGAGAGAGAGAGAGAGAGAGAAAGAGAGGTGCAGAGGCGACTCGTTACCTTACAAATTGGAGAAACAGGATTTGTTTAAACACCTGAGTCAGACTTATTTAATGTACACAGTTGTGCAAGTCAGAAATATATAGAACTGTTTTGGTGCCAAAGATGGCACCACTGAGTTAATGAATTTTCAACATGGAATCGTATTATTATAAACTAGCTGAGTACCCGTGCTTCGCTACGGTATATTGACGGTCTGCCATCATCGTGCAATTATTGTAAGTCATGGTTCTTTATAGATCATATTGCTTACTCTCTCCTCAGGTGTAGATTCACCCCGTTAAAGGCTCATCAGTGTAAAATTTTCAGTTCGTTACTAAACATGTTACTGAATTTCATATCTCTATGTCAAGGAACGTTCTTTCGAATAAAAAATACCAATTTACCCTTTTAGGGATGAAATTTAAAAAACTTTCAAAACGCTTTCTAAATATTTTAAATAGAAAATTATGTACCAAAATGGAATGTTGTAACTCGGGAAATAAAAAGGTTTCTATAATTCACTCCAAATGTAGATTCACCGCTTTAGGGGTTGAATAGGGCAAAATCCTGAATTACTGTTTCAAAAATTTGTTTGGGTAACCTTTGTAATCAAAAACCAAGTCAATATCTCATTGGTCCTAAGGTATATTGATGAATCCTTCAAATCACATTTCACCCCTTTAGGGCTCGAATTTCGAAAAATCTCTACTTTGTGAGTGCTTACATCACGGAAGGAATATACTTCCCAAATTTCATGTCTCTATATCCACGGGAAGTTCTATCGAATAAAAATACCCATTTACCCCTTTAGAGGTGAAATTAAAAAAAACTGTCAAAACTATTTCGATATATTTGAAAAAGACACCGGGGTGCCAAAAAGCAATGTTATAACTCAATAAACACAGAAAATACGACGGGTTGTATTATTCACCCCGATTATAGATTTACCCCTTTAGGGGTTGATTAGGAAAGAATCCTGAAATTAATTTTTCGACATTTGTATAGGTAATCTTTATAAGCAAAAGCCAAGTCGATATCTTATTGGTCCTAAGAGATATTAAGGAATCCTTGATATCACATTTCACCCCTTTAGGGGTTGAATTTAGAAAAATCTCGTCATAGAGGGAATATACTTTACGAATTTCATGTATCTTGTCCAGAGGACGTTCTATCGAGTTGAAAATACCCATTTACCCTTTTAGGGGTCAAAAAAAAAAAACTGTCAAAACTAATTCGAGATATTTTAAAAAGACACCGATATGCCAAAAAGGAATGTTATAAGTCAATAAACACAGTAAATACGAAGGGTTGGTTAATTCACCCCATAGGGTTTGATTTAGACAAAATCCTGAAATAAGTTTTCGGCATTTATATGGGTAATCTTTTTAAGCAAAATCCGAGACGAAATCTTATTGGTCCTAAGAGGTATTGAGGAATTCTTGCAATCACATTTCACCCCTTTTCACTCCTTAGGGGTTGAATTTCGAAAAATGATTTCTTAGGGGGTTCTCAAGTCATAAAAGGGATATACCCCCCGAATTTTATGTTTCTTTGTCAAGACGAAATTCTATTGAATAAAAAATACCAATTTATCCCTTTAGGGGTGAAATTTAAAAAAACTGTCAAAACACTTTCTAAATATTTTAAAAAGACACCTATATGCCAAAAAGGAATGTTATAACACAATAAACACAGAAGATGCGAAGGGTTCTATAATTCACCCTGATTGTAGATTCACCCCTTTAGGGGTCGATTAGCACAAAATCCTGAAATAAGTTTTTTAATATTTACATGAGTAATCTTTGTAAGCAAAAACCAAGTCGATATCTTATTGGACGTAAGAGATATTAAGGAAACCGTGAAGCCACATTTTACCCCTTTTAACCCCCTTTTCACCCACTTAGAGGATGAGTTTCGAAAAATCCGTTCTTAGTGGGTGCTTACGTCATGGAGGGAATATACTCGCCGAATTTCATGATTGTAGGTTCAGTGGTTTGGGCTGGGCGTTGATTATGAGTAGGTAGCTTAGTTACGATTTTATATATATAGATAACAACACTAATATTTATTAACTATGTAACATTATAAATACATGTTTATAACACGTCAAAATATAAAAAATATAGTCGAAAATACAATTTAAAAAATAAAAAGTTAAATTAGTACATAAACAACTAGTTGACAAACGATATTATTTAAATTTTCCCAATCAATTAAATTTAAAATCATGGACCAAATCTCACCATTGCTAAAAATGGGGTAGTTACTTAATTTTTTTAAAGTATCTTTTTAAAAATACTTGTACTCTGGGGGTCTATTCTGTAAGTTTTTTGACAATCGTTTTTACAGTATCCTGTTGAAAGTTCCGATTTTCAACAACTCGTGTTGGTATTCTGTAATTAATTGATAGTGCACTTTTTATAGTGTTGTGTCGCTCTTGAGAGGAGACCTACGAACGTGTTCTCTTTGAAAAGTTATATTGTTTTTTGACATTTGTACTTGTTGTTCAGATATGTTTGTGTATATTTGCAGGTTAGTGTGATTTAAAATGTGTTTTTTATATGGAAATATATATTTTTGTTGCTTTTTACGTAAAATGTTTTAGTTATGGCCCAGGGATATAGTATGTTTTATGAATTTTTAGATGTACTTGAAGTGGGGAAGATAAGACAGCTCGGTAATTTAATAATTTAGTTTTTTTTTTATATTTTTTTTTATGTCCTTTAACTAATTTATATTAAACATTTAAGATAATTCTAATAAAATTTAATTAATCTAAATAAGCTGTTTTACGCAATTTATCTAATGGAATCTACAATCCTCTCCATTGATCCCAGTGACAACGTTATCTTACAGTCAACATTCTTGAAAGAATTCGATATATTTCCGTAATTATTATGAACATTTTGTTAGACTTTGGCATTTATTAACAGAGTGATTTTATGCAGTGATTAACGTTTATTAATAATTAATATATTTACAACACTATTTTTACATATGACATATCGTATACACTATTTGACAACACCGTTACTATGGATACATATATACATTTTGATTGTACAGTAATTTAATTATAACACACCCCCTCAATCAACATTTTGTATATATGTAGACATATTAAGTTTTCTTACACATAACTTGTGCTTTTCCAAATTTAAACTTTTTGTTAAAATGTCTGCAGTTATATCTTTTGTTGAAATGTATTCAATACTCATTATTCCATTTTCAACAGCTTCTCTGATAAAATGATGTTTTAAGTCAATATGTTTACTTCTCGTATGATAAACATTATTCTTGGCTAGAAGTCCTGCTCCAACGTTATCACAATATATTTTTAAGTTGTTCTGGTCCATGTTTAATTCCTGTAAAATATTTTTTAAATATACCATTTCCTTAGTAGTCTCACTTAACGCCATGTATTCTGCTTCAGTGCTTGAAAGAGCTACTGTTTTCTGTTTTCTAGCTTCCCAACTAATTGGTGCACCTGCCAAAATAAAAACATATCCTGTATATGACTTTCTATCATTTACGCATGATCCCCAGTCTGCATCTGAATAAGCTTCCAATTTATTTCCAGTTTTTCTGTATTTAAGACTATATTCCATGGTTCCTTTTAAGTATTTTAAAATGCGTTTTGCAGCTGTCCAGTGTTCCTTACCATAATTAGTGTTGAACTGGCTTAAATAATTGACTGCAAACGTTATATCAGGTCTTGTTCCAACAGATAAATACATCAAAGATCCAATCAAATTTTGATATGGATATTTTTCCATTATTTCTTCCGATTTATTCTCTGGTTTCGCAAGTTTTAGTCCTGTTTCTAATGGAGTCTTCGTAGGATTTGAATTTTCCATGTGGAATCTTTCCAAAAGTTCTATTATGTATTTGTTTTGTGATAATTCTACACCCCCTGATTCCGTATGTGTAAATTCAATTCCTAAACAATGTTTAATTTTTCCCAGATCTCTTAATTCAAAAATATTAGATAATTCCTTTTTAAAATTTTCTATGATTTGTAAATTATTACCTGCAATTATTATGTCATCAACGAAAATTGCAATTAATATTGTGTCTCTTCTTGTTTTTCTGAAATAAATACATGGTTCTGTTTTCAATTGTGTTAAATTCATTTCTTTAAGTTTCATTTCTAGCTTTTGATTCCATTGTCGTCCAGATTGTTTCAAGCCATAAATTGATTTCTTTAATAGACAAGTCTTCTTCTCCTTTTTCTTAATTTCTTCTAGCCATTCCTGAGCAGTATTTTTGGTTTCAGTGTCTGTTTTTCTGTTATTAATTATTTCATTTAAAGATTCTTCTAATTCCTTTGGAATCTTCATATAAATTTCTTCGTCAATATCACCATTTAGATAAGCAGATTTTATGTCTATATGGTGAATATCTAAATCAAATTCAGCTGCTAGTGCCATAATAAGGCGTATTGACTTTAATTTAACAACCGGTGCAAAAGTTTCATGGAAATCAATCCCAGGAATTTGTTTGAAACCTTGCGCGACTAATCGGGCTTTTCTTCTTTCAATAGTTCCGTCAGAATTGTACTTATTACTTAAAATAAGTCTACACCCAACTTCTTTTCTCTTTTCCGGAAGGTCTACTATCTTCCATACTCCATTTTTTATCATAGAAATAAATTCATCACATATTGCTTGTTTCCAGTCTTCTCCATTTTCACCATTTAGTGCTTCTTGACAGGATATTTCCATCGCAGCAGCTAATTCTTCTTGTGGTTTTTCATTTTCATCTTCTATTATTTCAGAAGTTTCAATATATCCGTCATTTTTCTTTCTATTCCTACATTTTACAACTTCATGTTCTTTATATGTAGTTATTTTTGTGCATTTCCTTTTTGGTCGTTCCATTTTGCTTGTGTCTTCTAACCTTGTTGTTGTTCTTCTCTCTTCATTTTGTTCTATTGAATCATAATTTACAACATTTTTTTTAGTTCCAGTTTTTTGATCTGTTATTTTCTTTCCTCTATTATTATAAATTGAAAATTCTAATTCATTTTCTTCATTATGAGTATTCGTTTCTTCGTCGTTGAATAAATTTTCGTCTATAAAATTTTCATATTCATTCCTTTGTTCATACCTATCAATAAATTTAACATCTCTACTTTCAATTATTTTGTGTGCTTTCGGCGTCCATAATCTATAGGCTTTTGCATTTTGTGAATAACCTAAAAATATACATTTCTTGGCCTTTTCTGGAAATTTTGACTTTCTTGGTCTTTTATCTAGTACGAAAGCTATACTTCCAAATTTTCTAAAATAACTTACTGTAGGACGTTTTCTAAACCATAATTCAAAAGGTAATTTTTGTTCACTTGTCACACATCTATTTCTTATATAGTTAGCAACTGATATTGTTTCTGCCCAAAATGCCGGTGACAATCCTGATTGTATTAATAAACATCTGGCCATTTCAACCAATGTTCTATTTTTCCTTTCAGCTATTCCGTTTTGTTCAGGAGTATAATTAACTGAAAGTCTTCTTTTAATACCATTTTCTCTCAAAAATTTATCAAAATTATTGTTGCAGTATTCCTTTCCGTTATCTGATTGCAAATACTTTATTTTTCTTCCAGTGTGATTCTCTACTAAATTTTTATATTCTTTAAAAGTTTCCAAAGCATCGCTTTTGTGTTTCAAAAATATTACTTCACACCATCTCGATTTGTCATCGATAAATGTAATAAAATATTTTGACCCGCCAAGTGAATTTGTTTTCATTGGTCCACAAATGTCACTATGAATAATTTCTAATACATTTTCAGTTTTTTCCGAAATAGATTTTTTGAAATGTCTCCTCGTCATTTTTCCTTTTAAACATGTTTCACACTTATTAGCTTCTTTATTCTTGTAAATTTTCAGACCATTTAGCAGTTTGTGTCTTTCCATATATAGTAAACTTCCATAATTAATGTGTCCTAATCTTTCATGCCAGTCATATAAACTATTTCTCTCTGTTGCTAAATTTATATGTTCTAACATTTCTGAAACTATATACGTATCTTTCTTCTTCTTCGCAGTTATTATGATTTTTCCATATTTATCTTTTACTTTCGCATCATATTTATTAAATTCAACTGAATATCCGTTATTTGTTATCTTTGAAACTGATAATAAATTTGTACGTAGATCTGGTACATACAATGTGTTTTTCAGTGTTATATCTTTTGGGTATCTACCATTACTTAATTTTAAATTAATATTACCTTTTCCTTCAATTCCTGTTGAAGTGTTATTTGCCAGACTAACTTGATTTTTTATTATATGGAAATCATTTTCAAATTTATTTTTATTTCCACACATATGAGAGGTACATCCGCTATCTAAACACCATTCATTTTCTTTACAGATATTAATACTAGAAGGTTGGTTTGGTATACCATAACCAGTACATTCTTCTTTCTTAACAGCATCAAATGTTTCATTTTTTCTATCCTCTCCACACCAACTTTGATTTTTCAATTTACAGTCTGATCTTTTATGTCCTGGTTTTCCACACTGATGACAGTTATACTGAAAATAATTTTTACTATACTTCGATGTAAATTTGTTCCTGTTAAATTTCTTTTTAGCGTACATTGCTCCTGTATTTGAATTTTTATCAATTCTTGCTTCGTATTCTTCAATTATTTTAATTTTTAATTGTTCAATTGAAGGTAATTGGTCTCTAGATTCAATAGCACATCGAAAATTTTCAAAATTTTCTGGAAGACTATATAGTAGAATTATAACTAATAATTCTTCATTAATATCTATTTCCATGTCATAAAGTTTGTCTACAATTTCCATAAATCTTCTTATAAAATCCTTGACGTCTTCACTTTCTTCCATTTTGCAAAATAATAATTTTTTTAACAATGTTGCCTTTTTTGCAGGCCCTTTTGACTGATATATGTCATGTAGTTTCATCCATATTTCATTAGAAGTATTACAGTTTTTAATTTGACGTAATTCAGAAGGATTTATTGATAAAATTAAGTCTGCTTTTGCTTTCTCATCAGCATCATCCCATAATTCTATTAATTCATCATTTTTATCATCACCTTCAATTTTCGTCGGTCTTTTATTTTTTCCGTTTACGTATTTCCAGGTATCATTTTTAATTAATAGTGCTTGAACCTGTATTTTCCAAGTATCAAAATTTTCCTTACCCAAAGTTGCAATTCTCAAACTTATATTATTCATATTTTCTTTTTTTTTTTACATATATTGTTTCCGTATTAAATTATCAACACTCTGGGCCCATAACCTATTAACAGAGTGATTTTATGCAGTGATTAACGTTTATTAATAATTAATATATTTACAACACTATTTTTACATATGACATATCGTATACACTATTTGACACCGTTACTATGGATACATATATACATTTTGATTGTACAGTAATTTAATTATAACAGCATTTCTACTCAAAATAACCCTCTGTTTGAAATTTATTCTGACTATCACAATATGTCAAAATGGTGCTACTTATTTTCGATAATGCCGAACAAAACAACATCACAAAGGACAACCTACGAAGACAGTGCAGTGTGCATAGGTGACATGATACTGTGCATGTGACAGAATAGACCCCCAGGTAATTCCAGTCGTCACTGAGGCTGTAATTTTATTATCATGTAGTTTGAATTACTTAGAATAGTTACTAAACGGTAATGAGGCAGATGAATGTGATCACTGATTCTGGTGTTAAAATTATAGATATTACTACTATTATTTTTAATAATTTTACCAGTCTCTTTGTGGAGTTCACACATATTAACAAAGGTGTATAAAGCAGGAACTGTAAGAATTTGAAATTTAATAAAATAAGGTTTACAGTTAATCAGCCAATACTCTAATAGCAACTATTGGAATTAATAATTCTGAGGCTTCTTCAATAACAGTCTGCCACAGCTCTATACTATACAGTCATGAAATTAAAAGGAATTCATGAGAAACGAGCTAAGATAGTTTCCTCAGAAGAAAAAGAAATGTAGATTTTAGTAGGAACTTTATTTTTAAGAAGTCAATGTGACTTTTTCAAGAAAGTTTTGAATTTATAATGAAAATTAAACGTTTCATCATCTTTGTTTCAGAGGAAAGACGTGGATTAGAACGCATCTAAAATGTACAATAACTGCACTATAGCTGTTGTTCACGGTGAAGAGGTGAAAACGCACAGTCTACAAACAACCACCAGCGTATTCCAAGCAGAAGCGTTAGTTATTCAGAAGGCGCTCGAAATGGTATCAGTAACCACTACAGCAATATAGCCGTATGCACCGACTCTCTAAGCGTACTGCAAGCCCTCGACAACAGCTACACAAAGGACACGAGGATTCAACGAATCCAAGTCCAGATAAAACTGATGATAGAACAAAAAAAATCAGTACAAATCACCTGGGTGTTTGCCACGCTGGCATTGAGGAAAACGAATGCGTGAATTCTGCAGCCCGAGAACTCAAAAGCAGCCAGGATGAAACATTGCATGTTGCTTCAAACAAGACTTGCTTAAGACAGACCATCAAGGCAAGACTCTACTCGACCAGACTGAACAACTGGCGCGATATTATGAACAACAAAATTAGAACAAACAAAGACGACATACACAACTGGACCTCAGGTACCAATAGACGTGAACAAATAATCATAACAAAAACCTAAAATCGGCACACAAGACTTACTCACGAACACCTCATGAATATACTAGAAAACAAAATTTGCGAGACATGTAACGAACAGTTTACTGCTAACCACATATTAACTGACTATCATTTATATACTAACAACCTATGTTCCTTACTAACTACAACCTACCACACGACATACTAAAACCTGACCCAGCAATGAAAAACAACGTTTTGCGATTTCTACAGTCAATATATTTAAGCAAATATAGATAGAATATAAATACATTTACCTAAAAAACATTGTACGAGGGATACCTTTTAAGTTTCTACAAAAGCAGAGAATTTTTTTTTTTGTTTTTTTTTTTCTATCAGTTTAATTGCTTTTCAAAATATTAGCCTTTTAGATTTAAACACTTTTGCATGCGTTCAAACCAATACTCTAAAAATTTTTTCACTTGGTATCTCAAAAACATGGTTTTCGAAGGCTCCAGCAGATTCTTGAGGTGATGAAAATCGCTGCCCACGCATTTTTGTTTCACATTGGGGAACAAAAAAAAAGTCGTTATGGAAAAATCAGATGAATACTGGCAATGAAACATTAATTCGATGTTTTTCTCCTTCAAATAATCAATTCTTTGACGTGCTGTGTGGGAGTTTGCATTGTCATGATGAAGAATGATGTGACGTTTTTGGTTGTTTTCCCTGATTTTGACGATGACTTCTGGCAAAAAAATTGTTGTAGGATACCATTCAGATTAACCGTTCTCCGATGTTATAAAGAAATGGTTGCGACATGTCCAGTACAACCGAAGAAACAAGCGATCGTTTTCTTGGAAGTGCTTCGTGAACAAACATTTTTTGTGGGTTTCTGTTCATCTTGGAAGAACCTAACAGTGGATTGTTGCTTATTTTCCGGTTCATATGAATAAATCCAAGTTTCGTCATCTGTAACGATGTTATATACGGATTTTGCAATGCCTAGGTTGATTTTTTTAACCATTACACCAATCAACACGAGTCTTTTTTTTAGCTTCGGTCAAATAATGCGGAATCCATCGGGAATTGATCTTTTTCATAGCTAAATGTACCTGTAAAATATTGCAGTCTGCGATATGCCAAAGGATGCCTCTATCTCACGGTAAGTCACATGCCGATCTTCTTCAATGATGCAATGATGCACAGCATCGATGTTATTTTGAATCACAACCGATTTTGGTCGACTTTCACGAGTCAGGCCTTTTACTAAAATCGTAATAAATCATCCAATGAAAACTCACGACTAAAACCATTTGTTCACAAACTTGTTTTTTTAAACACTCACTGTCGATAAAGTACTCGTCAATTTATAAGCTGCCACTGATTTCACAATAACAAATGTCAAATTTTACGAATATAGTAATGACACATTTCAATACTGCTATCTAGTGGTTGTTTGTAAAAATATAAGAGGTAACCCTCGTAATATAGTAACAAAGACACCTATAGCCAAGTAGCTGACGTGTCTATAAATAAATATTTTTAAAAAATGATTATACTATCAATATATCTCTCCGAAAATAAAATAAATTCATTACAATTACAGAGATTTTAGAAAATTTCAGCTTCAGTCACATTCTGGTCTCACAGCATCATTCGTTTTAAGAGTCACGTTACTGGAAAATCTTTATTGATACTGTTGTATGCATGTCAGAAGGAAATAGGATTGTTTCGATTGTTCAAAGATGGTAACTTTCCTTCTTTTCCAGATTTCAGCGGGTGAATACCATTACTTCCAGCTTTCAAATTTTCCTCAACTCGCCAGATTCTAAACGGGTGAATACCCTCTTCCACTTTTCTTCTTTCCCCCTTCACTTATATTATTAGTGATGCGTCATTTTGAAGGGTTTTCTAAAGGTTACTAATGGATAGAAAATAGATGTGAATTTTTGTGTTAATGTTATTTATCTTATACTCGAGAAATTTGATCCTTGATTAATAGCAAGGATATTTTTAGTGATTTGTTGTCGAAAGTGAAATTCTACCATCATATTGTTTTCTTGTAATTATAGAGTAAAGTGAATTTCATATAACGTGGTATTAGTTTCACAGAAATTGGTGCTTGCTGCAAAAAGTGACCAAGTTTGGGATTTTTGACCAAGGCAATGCAAATTACCACATCTGCAATAGGGGTCGTTCATTTTTATTTATTTATTTTTTTATGGTAACTTTTTTCCTTAAGATATTTATTTTAAGTAACGTTACATGTGATACTAAAGTGATCAATAAATATTTTGCATTTCACTACTGTTTTTAACTTTTGACCAAGTAGTTTAAAATATATTATTTGATAGCAAAAAGTAACTGTAAAAAGTACTATTTTTGTTAAAAAAAAAAAACATAAAAAAGGGCATATTTTCCTTTTTATATTATACTTGCTTTAACAACAAGTCCCACAAAGTTACTTTGATATTATTTTAAAGTTTTATACTATAAATATCATCATACCACACATGCAAGCAAATGACCTCTAAAAGCCCTCAATGGCTTGTGCAAATACCAAGAATTAATCTAAACCTCTTGCACTACGACAAAAAATGTCAAAATAAATTCCACGTCATCGAACAAAAATATGAAAAGAGCCATTTTATATATACTTATGCATCCAAAATTGACGATAAAGTAGGATCAGCTATAATTATGGAAAACGAAACTCATAAACACCATTTTCCAGACGAAGTTAGCATATATACTGCAGAAATGACTAGCATATGCTTTAGTTTAAAACATATAGATGAGCTAAATACAAATAATACCAGGTACGTAATATGCTCCGACTGTCTCAGTTCTTTTCAGTCCCTATCAACAATATTTCCAAAGCATCCCCTTGTGACACTTACCCAAGACCTTCTGTTCTGACTTTCCCAAAAAACTTGGAAATTGTTTTCATTTGGATCCCATCACATACCGGTACATCTGCAAATGAACAGGCTGATGCTGCAGCTAAATACGCTACTACCCTCGCAGTGACCAAAGTACCAATCCAGACACACGTCCTCAAAGCCCAGATAAAATCTGCAGTAAGAGAAAAATAGACACTGAGATGGAAGCAAATAGCATCAAATAAACTCCGAACAATCCAGGATACAATTTCAAAATGGCAGCCAGTAACTGGAAGAAGAAGAGACCAAATAGTATTAACAAGACTGCAGATTTGCCACACCAGAGTAACACTCGACTACCTATTTAAAAGAATCGATTCAACTATCTGCGAAGAATGCAATACCGTATTAAGTGTAGAGCAGTGTTTCTCAACCTTTTCTGGCATGGGACCCCCCAAAATAACTTAAATATTGTCTGCGGCCGAAAGTTAATTATTCAGGTTTAAGAGCAGGTTCCAATTTATAAATTGTTGTTGCTATACCAATATAATTCAATATTCATTTAGTCAATAATCGGGATTTATGAAAATGATTTAAAAAATAGTTTTGTTTCTCTAGTTATAGCCGAAAGTGTATGCATATATGTGTTTCTATATTGTCCATAGAAGCACATTCTACATAACTATGACTTACATTATAAAATTAACAAAAATTTCTATAAATACCTTTCCAGTCGCTCCAATTTTGGTTTGCATGGACTCCAAACACTAAAGACCACACTATAACACACTAATTCAAGTATTTTCTGCACTTTTATCACTTAAAAATAACTAAAAACGTCAGAAAAAAATGAAGACGCCACTTGCAAAAATCACGTATCACTACATATCAAGATGGTTAATCCTGATAAAGCTCATTAAGGAATATAGTCATTAACAATTAATAAATAAGGAACAGAATTGCTTAAATAAATTCTTTATGAGAATAAACACATGTATTAATATTTTATCAATAGTATACAGGTGGTTGAAATTGAACTACCGGGCCCAATACACTATTTTTTTATTATTGAAGATGAGGTATAACGTTAAATTTGGAAGTAACTTGGTACTGATGATCTAAAATAGTTTATATTTTATTACTTTGTATCTTTATATAAATAGTTATACATTTTGATTGAGTATTTATTAAAACATCAGAGCTATAGCGTTGGAGACACGGCCTATATGGTAAAATGGGAGGACAGAGGTGATAATAGGATGACTTTTGGGCTATCAATGATAATTCTGAGATCTCAGAAAGGGATGAAAATTACTATTGGAAGTATAATGGAGTTATCTCTCGATAATTTTATACAGGTTAAGTTTTTTATTTACAGGTTCATTTGGAGGGCTAAGGTGCCCACCCCCGTGCGTTATGACCTTAATGCCCGGTCTTTCCACCTTCATTTAAACCACTAGGGAACTATCCGACAGATAATGTTATCTGGAACTTTATCTTCTGAATAAATGTCATTACCAAGCAGTGAATTCAATACATCAGTCTCATTATCCGTTAGATAACTATACGATAGATACATTAGTATTGAAAGACGGGATGACATTTATTCAGCATAGAAAGTATCATATAACCTTATCTGTCAGATAGTTACCTGGATCAGTCTTTCCCAACCGCCGGTCCTGTATATATATATATATATATACATCTATCTGACTATCTACATATATATATATATATGGGAGGAGCGAGGGAGGGATCTCAAGGTGTATCAATACAGAGGAAACACGATTTTTCTCGAAAAGACAATGTGTGAGCAAGTTGGGGAAAAAATTTGGTGACCAGAGTTTACCCAAATAATTGGATGGTAGTATTTAAATTTTCGGAATAAACCGGAAGTACAGGATATCAAGGACAACTTCGATTTTTTATATAGGAACGTGTTGGGTATAATTGGATAAAACTTTTGAAAAAAAAAACAACTTTTACATAAACGTTTTTAATATCTGTTACGAATGCCTATAATGGCTTGCAAGTATTTTTATTTACAAGTGTTCCATTGTTCCAAGTTGCTTTCCATTTTGAACACTTTCGCATCCTTACTCTTTAGCTAACAGTAGCTCGGAGCATAACCAAAAATATTGCAAGTTCAAGTCGTACCTACTTGAAAGTACTTGAAGTACCTGCAACGCGAACCGTTTTAATTAGTTTAAATTAGTTGTCAAAATAAGTATAATTTATTTTATTTATATATCTTGCAAAATTGAGCGTTTTTCTATTATAATTTCATGCTTCGATTTTATATGACTTCGCGGCCTCCCGACGAAGCTTTCATGGCCCCCCGGTTGAGAAACGCTGGTGTAGAGCACATCTTAATTCATTGTCAAAAATATCAACTGGATCGGAACAAACACCAACTACCAACACAACCCAGAGGAATATTGAATGACGTCAATCCCCAAATAATATAATCATTTTTCTTTAGACACTGAATTAATAAATAAAATTTAACTGTACTAACGTGTTATATTTATGTATATTATATTTGTTACTTTTGTATAATCTGACACTGTTATATTATAATACTAACAATATGAATTGTACGCAATATACTTGTAAAGTGCTAATACCTAAATAAGATGAAGCAGGTTAAATTTAAATAAAAAAAAAAAAAAGTTTTAGAACGTACCTGAACTTGTAGAGCGATTTTCTGAACTATGTAAATATTTGACTTAGTCACTTTCCGCAGTAAGCCCACGATATATATATATATATTTATTTTTATAGTAAAATGATAACAATGGAAATTAAATCCAAAACTTATGAAGTTAAATTATTATTTTGTATTTTTCAGATCTTGAAAAGCTTTCACTAGTCGCAAACTTCAGTTACCTTTTGAGCCGTGTTATACTAGACTAGTGGAGCTAAATATACCCGGCTGCATCCCAAACCCTGGCGATATGCAGACGCGGAAATTACGCCAGATCCACTGTCCGCACAATGCGGAGTGACACGAGCAACACTGCTTTCTGCATCCTGCAGATCAAAGAGGTGGCATAAGATCTGGAGACGGGAATGGACTCGATTTCCTTTCGACAGGAGGTTTTCATACCACCCAAAACAGCAACTATCAGGACTACAAGCTTAACTTTATACCCTGGATACAACATTCTACGCTCGGACAAGAGATCCATATATTTGGACTTCTTTTCCTCCTCCTTGAGAGAGATATTCTTATCAGCAGAACTAGAGAGTTCGATGACAAACATCTATTTGGTCCCGATATCTAGGAGGATTATGTCCGACTTAGTGACTGTCAGTGCCCAGCCTCGAGGTGGGGAAGGAATAATTCGAATAAATGCGGCACTTGGAATTTTCCACCACCGATTTTCTGTCAGAAGGGACGTACTGTATAATGTATTTGGTCAATACCATAGGGATGTCTAAAACGGTAGTAGATCACGCGGAGAGCAACATTATGTCGAGGCACGTAGCTCGACTCTGCAAAAGATGGACAAGCAGCAGCAAAATTTGCATAATGGTTTCAGATTAACAGTTGACAATCCTGAAAAATAGACAATCGGGAATAGACTTTTTTCACAGCTAAATGTTCATGCAAAATCGAACGTATTGCAGTCTGCGATTAGCCAAAGGATGCCTCTATCTGACGGTAAGTCACATGCCGATCTTCTTCATCCATTTTGCGCACAGCATCGATATTTTTTTGAATCACAATCGATTTTGGTCGATCTTCACGAGATTCATCACTGACAGACGCACGACCACATCGAAATTATGCAAACCAGTTGTAAACAGTCTTTTCTGATGGTGCTTAATTACCAAAAGTTGAATGAAGCGATTCAATGCATTGTTGTTGAGTTAAGCCTTTACTAAAATCGTAAAAAATCATCCAACGAAAACCTTCACGAGCAATATCCATTTTCTCACAATTTTTTTTTTTTTTAAACGCCACTGATTTCACAATAACAAGTGTCAAATTTTACGAATATAGTAAAGACACCATAATAATATTGCCATCTAGTGGTCGTTTATAAAAACATAACAGATAAGCCTCGTATGTCTATTTTAATAATTCTAGTGTGGTTAACGTGATTTATTTATTACGTGGTTACTTGACCAAATATAGAAATATGGCAATCTCATATAAAGTTAAATTTTTAGGGGTCACCATTTATTGTTATATCAAACATTTATCATTAAATGCACAAAATACATGAAAAAATGCATCAAATTGTAAAAATTCTGCGTGAATTGTTGTCCAATGATTGTGATATATGATTTAACAAATTTTCCAGATAATTTATTAGTAAAATATGAAATGTATTCAGTATAATTTATCGCGTGCAAGGAATATATAGTGCTATCTATTATGTTCGGAACGTTGCGCTGACCACGTAACTTCCCTCTACTATTGATGCTCGATAAATTAATAATAAAGGTTTCAGTACTTCTTCTGTCCGACATTTATCTTCGTGACATGCTAAAGTGCATCAAGGAACAGCAAGTTAAAGTTGGATGATCAGTTTCAGTTTTATTATCGATGATTCTCCGAATACTAGATTCAGATGTACGTAGTTTAGATTAATGACCGCTGGTGAGCTTCTGACCTAACCCTTAATTTTGTACTATGCTTTTGAATGTAGTCTATATAGATCCATTCTAATCATTAAAAACGTCTTCATTAAAACGTTCAGTCATGTCTTATAACATAAATTATCTTTGTATTTTTGTTTTTGAGCAATACAAGCCGCTCTTAGGCTCGCTTAATAATAATAATCAAATTTTCCGTCAATATTCAAAATATTTCAACACTATGTGATGTCTGTCTATCCCTTAAGCATTGTTTATAATAGGTCCATAACTTAAAGGCATCGCAAATGC
Source organism: Liopterus haemorrhoidalis (assembly GCA_963971575.1). NCBI lineage: Eukaryota > Metazoa > Arthropoda > Insecta > Coleoptera > Dytiscidae > Liopterus > Liopterus haemorrhoidalis. Next base: position 84,288,765 of record OZ020611.1, on the reverse strand, counting down.
ATAAGAAGAATCAATCGTGTTCCACTGATCTCCATATCTCATTAATATCTATTTGTAATAATCAGACAAAATACTACTACATTGATATATCTTTATACGTATACCATGCATTTGTGTTATGGATCGATTATAAATGAGTTTTAAAATTAGAATGTCACTGTAACACATACGCAGAAATTTTACACAAACGAACGCAAAGAAAAAAATACTGAGTCTCTTTTCATTTTAGAGCAGAAAAATAGATGGACTTCTAAAAAAAATTTAATGTATGCCTTACTTTTTTCATAGCTCGCTGCTTCTTGGTTATTGTTATAGTTTCCCCATCTTCATGAATCCATACAAGACTCTCTTGGCATGCACGTACGTTGAAAAAGGGAAAATAAGTTTCGTCATCTTTCACAGTTTTGAAAACATGTAGGTATGTCAAATGAATAGTTTTATACTTTCATAACAAATTATTGCACGCTCCGCTGTTTGAAAATTAGATAGCTGATGTGGCACAAAACAACTGACAACTTTTTCAATGCAGGTGATCATGTATAATTCTGTTAATAGCTGAGGATCAATCTTAAGTTGATGTTTATTGCCGCATAATTGAGTTTAATGTCTTCTTTAATTAACTTCTTAACAGAATTTTTTTTTTTTAGTAAGAGTTATAAGAGAACACCCTGTTCCTCTTTGATGTTGAACAGAATTCCTGTCTTGTTCAAATTCTATACCAGCGGTAAAATGTAGCCAAAGAAGGCGCTTGTTCATTAAAAACAGAATCGAAACTTTCTTTGTACTCATAACGGCTTAAACTTTTTTTTAAATCATAATACGAGGGTTGTCTTTTATGTTTTTACAAACGACCACTAGATGGCAATATTGAAATGTGTCATTACTATATTTGTAAAATTTGACATGTTTTATTGTGAAATCAGTATATAATGAAATCAACTTATAAATTGACCGAGTAGTTCTTTGACAGTGAGCGTTTAAAAAAAATAATCTGTTAATTTGTACCGATTTTCCACGACTCCTGAAAATATCATTACTTATTAAAATAAATAAATAAATAAATAAATGAAAGACGACATATATGACGCCGCCAGAAATTTTGCCACCCTAGGCTTATAGGCACATGTTGATAAATCTAGCCCTGGCTATACTAACTAAGGTCCCGTTTTACATTTTGTGTACTACTGTTGAAAATGCTGGCTAATACCTGTTGTTGCTGACTAATGAATAATATTCTAAATATTAAAAATATAACAAATTTTTTGAACAATACAAACTCTTCAAAAAATATTAATAATATCAAAATTTCCAGTATACTTTGACACTTCACATCAATGTACACAATTATGATTTTTTCGGACTAAAGTTTTTTCACACATGTTAGAAAAAAAATCACTCCAAAACATTCATTCTTTTTTAAAAAGAATATTTGGTTCGTAAATCCACTTGTGAAGTTTTCTTTGATACACCACATAAAATATTTTTAAAAATATATTATTTTTTTTTGAATATATTAAAATACGTATATATTTTTTCGTGTGGTTTTCCCATACTCAGATAAAAGAACTCTGGATGTGTGCTAAATTTCAACCTTATAGACTTAAAATCTACCGTACAAAAATATAAAAGGAATCACCGTGTACAGCAACAGCAACATCACGGAAGAAATATCTTTAAGAATCCTTTCTGCGAACAAAGCCTACTATGTCCTTAACAGTCAGCTCAGCTCAGCTCAGATCACGCTTGATATCCCGACACACAAAAATAAGATAATACAAGACCCTTCTTCGACCCATACTCATATATGCAAGTGAATTTGGGACACTTAAACAAAAACAAGAACGCCGGCTCGGAATCTTTGAACGCCAAATCTTACGGAAATTTTTCGGTCTTTTCAAAGAGGATGGAATATGGAGAATCCGAAGAAATGATAAGGTACGCAACCTTTATAATGAACCGGATGTGATTGGCTTCATAAAAAGTTCCAGAATACGTTGGATCGAACGTTGGATCGGACACGTCATCAGAATTCCCAACAACATGCCAGTGAGAAGAGTATTCGATAGCGTTCCAGGTACAAATAGACCAAGAGGAAGACCTCGAATGAGATGGGTGGACAACATGCACAAAGACCTGCAAAGAATCGATGTCCATAATTGAAGAAGATTAGCGCGTGACCGCGGAAGATGGAAGAACTTTCTGGAGGCGGCAAAAACCTTATATGTGTTGTAAATACCAATTGATTGATTGTACAAAAATATAATTACGGAAAACTAAAAATTATTCTGTATTGTAGTTAAATTATTAGTAATAATTTAGACAAGTTTACTAGTTCAATTCTTGATATTGTTAATATTTAAAAACATAAAAATATATTTTCACTTTATTTCCAACCGTTTTTGTTATCAATTTTTTATTTATCTTTACACGAAAAAAGATTTATTGTTTTTATCAATATTACATTGCTGAAACGCTTAAATTTATATCCACGAGCGAGTTTCTTTTTTCATAAAAAGTACTTATACGTTTACTACATATAATTTTGATTAAATTAAACAGTGAGAATAAAAGTTCTGTACTAAATTCATTAATTAAAAAGCAAAAATGGAAATGTTCATGCTGTACATTATAACCAGATATTGTTATGTACTTCTATTGAGTGTGTGCTAAAGTATTTTTTTTTTTTCAGTGCTCTGGTACATTTATTATAATTTCAAAAAAACTTCCACATTTTTGCGATTGTGAAACGTTGACATTAGGGGCTACATTCCCGGTATTTCGATATCCAAAGTCCCGACGATTTGTGGTCCTGAATTTCAAACCCCTAAACCCGCGGTTTTCGGAATTGTCAAAAAGTGTGTTAATTAACATTTAAAACCAAATAATAAACAATTATTCTATACATCAGTGGGACGCTAAGTGCGTCGTAGGGATCCTATAGGAGTATTGCCATATAATTCAAGTTTTTTAAGAAGAACAAGACATTGGATTAGTTACATTTTGCAGACGTCTTAATAAAAAGGTGAAATAGAAAAATGAAAGATTATATAAACACAATAACTCATTAAGATGATTTATTTACGAAATTAAAAGTAAATCAACTGAAAGGTAATAAAAAATCATTTTATTTTTAAAGACTACATCTTAAGCTGTCTACAGCCGTAGGCACCTTAAGAAACAAAATATCACCGTAAACATCAAAAACAACATTTTGAGGTAAGTTAAAATTAATAATAAACGTCAATCGCTATATTTGGTTAGAAACCAACAATACCTCATAAAAAAAAAGATGGGTGATAAAAAATATCTGAGGTCATTTTCGGCTTTTAGGTCAAATTTTAAGTGAGATACACAATGTTTTGTCCATGTCACAAAAAATAAGTTCATTTTTTTTACTAGTGTTATTAATATTGTTTTTTATTAATAACTTAATAATCTTCATAAGGTGATGTTTGCACGTCGCATATTTTTATTTTCTTACATAAATTTAATATTTATATGTGTTTAACATACAATTATGACGACGGTAGCTAATCATAATTTGAGACACATATTCATTAACATTCACCTGAAAGTCCATTTTATACACAACACTAATTATTTTAGTGGACATCAAGAATCTCACTACCGTCACCGAAAATCAATTGTCTCCTATAAGTTTTGGAATATTGTCTTTCCATGTATTCAACTGTACGTATATATGGAATATACTTATTATTTTTAGTCGACTTGTCAGAAAAAATGTGTTTCACCCAAGTCGTTCCAATTCTGACCTCCCCGACAACCTAATATTGCCCAACTCACAAAATGTCTTATACCATTCCTGGCCATCTGGTATATCTCAATACTTTCAAAGTTGACCGTTACCACTAATAATTTAGATTCTTTTATTCTACTAGAAAAATAACTAAAATTTTGATATTTATTTTTATGACAGAGATTAATTACTATTTACACATAATACGAAAACGCCTAGTAATTATTGACACTTTTGTAAACTAATATAGAATTTATGATTTTCTTTTTATCTTAATAATAGTAATCCTATAATATAATACGCCTGTTTGTATGTTCGTATGTTCGACTGGACGCCTGTTTGTATGTTCGACCGGTCGTTTCTTCATTCCCCGATAGAGGCGCGCATATGTTAATTATTTATGTCAAAATTGTTTAAAATATATTGTTGATGCAATAATAGTGAGTTTTCTACGAACACTTTTTATAATTATTATAAGATGCAATAATAGTGAATATTCTACGAACACTTTTTATAATAATTGATAGAATTGTAAGAAATTATTGTTTATGTATTGGACAGTAGTGTGCTGTGATTTTTGTTTTGAGTGTTGACAATAAATTAGTAAAAATGACAGTTGTGTTTTTCATTAAAAAATCACTTCACCATTATTAATTTAGTTGTGAAATACACGGATCGGTTTTTTTACGAAACAAAACACAGAAAAACGTTATCCTTCCGTGATATTCGACATTTTTGATTAAAATTATTATTAGCAGAAAAATAATTATTTTAAAAAATATTTGGTTTTGATGAAAGTAAGAAAAATGTGACTTTTTTTTCTTTATTATTATTTTTTCAATGCTTTATTATTTTTTTATTTTTACGATTTATAGGACAAAATTTACAATATCCCACTGCAAACTCTATACAGATGGCAGCACATAACGACTACACTAAATAATTCAAGAATTATCAGTGGCTCTAAAACAATGCTTTCTGTTTATTTATCACATTAAAATATCATTTACCTTTTAGTTTAGGTTAGATTCACCTAAAAAGCACTATCTTAGGTTATGGTTGATAACTGTTTATTTTATTTTTTTTATAAACCACCTAAAAATAAATTATATTTTAACTGTTCTGTGCAGGGCTAGGGACAGTGATTCACCTTAAAAGCACTATCTTAGGTTATGGTTGATAACTGTTTATTTATTTTTTTTATAAACCACCTAAAAATAAATTGTATTTTAACTGTTCTGTGCAGGGCCAGGGACAGTGATTCACCTTAAAAGCACTATCTTAGGTTATGGTTGATAACTGTTTTTTTTTTTTTTTTTTTGTTTATAAACCACCTAAAAATTGTTTTAAAATTCTGCACAGTCCCACCTGTTTAGAATCTCTGTATATTGAACAAATGACGTGTGCGTGACGCATGCGCAGTGTTCAGTGGGATATTGTAAATCTACCCCCTGATTTGAGATATAGTGTAAGTACGCTTTTTTCCGTGTGCCCTTTTTGCCGTGTGTGTATTTTTTCATGTGTGCTTTTTTCCGTGTGCGTATTAATCCGTGTGCGTTTTTTCCGTGTGCGTATTTTTATATTATATAATAAAATGGAAAATTAATTTTAATAAATATATTTTAAATTTAACGTCAAATCATTTTTAGTTTTAACATTATAAATATAATGCACTGAGTGAAAATGAATCGTTTTCCCATCTTAAAAAGTTAATGAATTAATAATTCGGATTAATGCTCATTATTTGTCCAGTTTTTAATAATGGGCGAAGAGTTGATACAATTTGAAATGGATGAAGTTAGGCGTAACGCTAGAGAAAGAAGTCTGAGGTGTCGAGCAAGTTCCACATTAAGGTAATGATTTGTTTGCCAACACAGTTGGCAACGGGTGCACTAGTAGTAATAATAATAAATATGCCTGCACTTATCTTAAGTGCCCTTTCTGAGAAATAAATTATTTTTTCCTGTAATAAATTTTAATCTTTAACTCTAATTTGATAAATGTATTCAATTTAATGATGGAAAATTATTTCTGAAACTATTCAACATCTCCCTTACATTTTGCTGCGTGACAACACTTAGCCGCATATTGCTCTTATTATTCAGCAAGCAATTTTTAATTTAGGTTGGAAAGTCTAAATTAAAACCAGAATTGGATCATCATTTATTCAGCGTTTTCGATACGTGAATATGGATCCACGATTTCACTAATATATTAATTTGCGGAGAAATTTGAAACTTCGCCGCGAGGTAGCAGAACATATCATGTTATACATGTCACCACATATAATAGTATATTATAACATATAACATAAAACGAAAACTTTTGGAAACAAAACTACAACTTTTATACACACCTAATATAGCATCAAAATTTGCAATGGTGAAAAAAGGGAATAGACTCTACAGATTTTTGCAAACCACCATAATTTACAAACTGACATCCTAAACAGCAACAAAACCAAACAGATAAAGAAAAACCGTAAAGATAGCAATTTATTGGTTAAGAAATACAGTGAGATTGAGGTTGACGTACCGCTACTGAATTCTCCCCCGTGCAAGGACTTAGTACAACGTAAGGCAACAGTGAGAGAGTGTGACGTAAATCCGAGACGTTTACCACTAAAGCTTTTGTGTTATTTACATTTGTGTGTATGTGTGCGTAGGTTTAAATGTATGCACACGAGTGAGATAGATTGAAGCCTATCAGCTGTAGCTTCAGTTCTAATGATTATAGACGATTTAGAGCAGGATTACTGAACTAGTTCCTGTACGTGGATTAGCTGTTTTTAGAGGGTCGTATAGTTGATGAAATACTGAGTAAATACTACTTTTATTAGGATTAGATGGAGTATCGCTTAAATTACACTACAAATTTAGTAGTAGGTACTGAAAGGAGGACACATTAAAATCAGTTTTCAGTATAATAACTCAATAAAACCGTAGAAAATTATAGGACACATCACATACGAGGTTTACCTTTTATGTTTTCACAAACGACCACTAGATGGCAATATTGAAATGTGTAATTACTATATCCGTAAAATTTGACATTTATTATTGTGAAATCAGTGGCAGGTTATAAATTGACCGAGTGGAGTGTTGACAGTGAGCTAAAAAAACAAGTTTGTGGAAAAATCGATACTACTCGTGAAGGTTTTCGTGGGATGATTTTTTACGATTTTAGTAAAGGCCTAACTCAACAACAATGCATAGATTCGCTTTGTTCAACTTTTGGTAATGAAGCACCATGAGAAAAGACTGTTTACAATTGGTTTACAGAATTTCGTCATGGTCGTGCGTCCGTCAGTGATGAATCTCGTGAAGGTTGACCAAAATTGGTTGTGATTCAAAAAAACATCGATGCTGTGCGTAAAATGATTGTAGAAGATCGGCATGTGACTTACCGTGAGATAGAGGCATCCTTTGGCCTATCACAGACTGCAATACATTCAATTTTGCATGTATATTTAGCTGTGAAAAAGATCTCTTCCCGATAGATTCCGCATAATTTGAACGAAGCTTAAAAAAAGGCTCGTGTTGATTGGTGTAAGGGAATGCTAAAAAATGCAACCTAGGCACTGCAAAATCCGTATACAACATCGTTACAGGTGACAAAACAAGGATTTATTCATATGAACCGGAAACTAAGAAACAATTCACTGTTTGGGTCTTCCAAGATGAACCGAAACCCACAAAAGTTGTTCGTTCACGAAGCATTTCCAAGAAAATGATGGCTTGTTTTTTCGGTTGTACTGGACATGTCGCAACAATTCCTATAGAGGATAGAATTTTTGTGCTGACTATTTGAAAGTCTCGAGTCAACTTCCGCCCTCGGACCGTGTTGGACGGCACTGATGCTACCAATGGGGCCAGCAGTGACTTCAATTTCTACATTGAAATTTCAGTAAACCAAGGTAGTTTAATAAGAAAAAAACAATGCAGTTTAATAATTAAAGTTGACTACTTTAAAACACCATGGTCCGGCTTCTGAAAGCATAGCTGAGTTTAATCATTTGGTTAAACTCGTTTACAATATAACAATCCCATGAATAACCATAGTTACAATTTTCTGACCAATTAGTTATAGTTAACTAAGCTTTCAGAAACTGGCTCCATGAGTCAACGTAATCTTTTTTATCACTTGCTTAGGAATAGCCTTGATATCTAGACGGGTTTGTTGTGCAAGCTCAACAAGTTCAACTGCCAGTTTCTTTAGAAATTTTCTTCAAATTTGGGTCTTTCAACTTTTAGTATTGGCCTTTTGAATAATGTAAGTATTCAAATATAAACGGTAATTTTACTCGTGTACTCAGCAAGAAGTTCCGAGCCGGATGGTGGAGTGAAGGATTGATGGTCAGTGTGTTAGGGAAGGAGAACCAGCCTGGTTAGCTGTCTCGCTCTGTTCTGTCCTCAGTACAGCCATGAGTGAACAAGAGGCACAGTTTGAGGACGCTACACTGTCCCAGAACCGAGTGTTTACTTGGGCCAGACAATTTAAGGGTGGCCGAGGAAGTGTAAAAAACGAAATTCATGATCGACGCCCAAAGTCGTCGCACAGATGACAACATCCGTGCCGTTCGAGAGCTTGTTGATGGTGATCGCCGGTTAACTGTTGACGAAATCGCGTCAGAAGTGGGTATCAGCATTGGGAATGTTCATACCATTATCAGTGAACATCTTGGCTTTAGAAAAATTAGTGCTCGATGGGTTCCGAAGTTGTTAACCTACTCTCAAAAATAGGTCAGGTTAGAGATCTGTTAGAGATCTAGTGATCAGAAACTTCTGAATTGATTCTGGCAAGAAGGGGAGGATTGTTTTAGGCGCATAGTCATATGTGATGAGACGTGGGTCCATCATTATAATCCAGAGTTAAAAATGGCGAGTAAGAAATGGCGGAGAAAGGATGAAGCCTGTCCAGTGAAGGCTTAAACCCGTCTTTTAGCCGAAAAAGTTCTCGCGACGGTTTTTTTTTTTTACTAGAAAGAAGTTTTACTCATTGATTTTTTTCACGACCGACGTACCGTGAATGCGGCTTAATATTGCCTACAGAAACAAAAGACGAGGTAAGCCCATCAGAGATGTCATCCTTCTCCATGACAATGTTAGACCTTACGCTGCGAAGAGACAAATTGGAGGAAATGCACTAGGAAACCTGCGACCACCAGTATAGATTTGTCCCCCCTGTGACCATTTTTGTTTGCGCCCATGAAAGAATCGCTTGGAGGGAACGATTTGAATACAATGAAAATGTCGAGGGGCGTGTGCGCAATTGGTTGACGACACGCCCTCAAACTGTTTTTGAACAAAGAATATTCAAGCATCCAAAACATTGGCAAAAGTGGGTACAGCGTGAAGGAGGCTATGTGGAGAAAAACTTAAGGTTTCACTTGTGTATATTATTAATAAATTAATGAATAAAAAAAATTACCGTTTATCACCCTCGTATGTAACAAGGGTCCAGTCGCTTACGCCATATTTTGTCAACTATTTCAGGCCAACGCGGATCACTAGTACGTTCATCTATTGCAGCATCATTGTACATCGTTGACAAAGAGATAACGGCTACGGCTGCAAGAGTTACTAGGCAACGTTTAAATTACATGCTTTCTATATTTTGAAATTGCTCTGATTACATGGGCTTGCTTAAGGGTGAAGTTAAATCTCATGATAAAATACTGATAAAATTATAATAAAGTGATGTCCCATACTGAACACTACTAAATATAAAATCCTAAAACGATGAAAATTTCTAGCTCATCTCAATTTTTACCGACCACCAACATATATAAGGGAGGTATTGTGATCATACCGATATTGACATTTCGAGATTTCGATGGATCTCCACGAATTGAGGTCCCTACATAACGTTTTGACTATTTTTAGCATGATGTCTGTCGGTCTGTCTGTCCGTCCGTTCGTCCGTTCGTCCGTTCGTCCGTTCGTCCGTTCGTCCGTCCGTCTGTCTGTCTGTCTGTCTGTCTGTCTGTCTGTCTGTCTGTCTGTCTGTCTGTCTGCTTTTGACATCAATGGCACGAGTCGATCAACTTTTGGTAAAAATCGGTTGACTAGAAATGGGAGTTTACTCGTGTCGATTTTAAGATTTTTGCTAACAATTTTAGCACCAGAAAAATATTTCGAAAAAATTTATTCAACAAATTTTGCTTTTAAATGCAATATCTAATAACTTTTATTTGAGAAGTTTTTTGATAAAACGCAAAATTTTGAAAAATTTTTGTATAATTTTTATGTCTCAATTTTTTTATACAAATATGTAACGTTTCCATGGTCATGAAAAATAATATCTGTTAGAAAATATTAGGCCAAGTTATTTCTACTCTGCTGCTAGAATGTATTTTATACAAGTACTTTATGATGGCGGTCGGTCCTATAGTGGCCACAGCTGATTTTAAGAATTTTTTTGCCACATTTTTGAATAAAATCGTTTCAAAAAAAAAAATTTTAAAAACTACTTTTTGATACTTAATCCATGTTTTAAGAGCTTTTTACTGACCGCCAACATATATAAGGGAGGTATTGTGATCATACCGATTTTGACATTTTGAGATTTCGATGGATCTCCACGAATTGAGGTCCCTACATAACGTTTTGACTATTTTTGGCATGATGTCCGTCTGTCCGTCTGTCCGTCTGTGTCTGTCCGTCTGTTCGTCTGTCCATGTGTCCTTTTTGGTAAAAATCCAACTTTTGGTAAAAATCGGCTGACTAAAAATGGGAGTTTACTCATGTCGATTTTAAGATTTTTGCGAATATTTAACAAGAGAAAAATATTTCGAAAAAAATTATTTAACAAAAGTTGATGTAAAAGCAATAACTAACAATATTTATTTGAGACATTTTTTGATGAAAAGAAAAATTTTTGAAAAATTTTTCGAAATTTTTTCCAAGTATCTATTTTTTCATACTTATATGTATGTAACGTTTCCAGGGTCATGATAAATAATATCTCTGTTAGAAAATATTAGGCCAAGTTATTTCTACTCTGCTGCTAGAATGTATTTTATGCAAGTACTTTATGATGACGGTCGGTCCTGTTGTGGCCACAGCTGATTTTTAGGTATAATTTCTTATGGAATATTGCAATAATTGTTTTTACATTTATGATTACAGTGATATTATTGTTATATTTATTACTTATAAGTGTAACATTAAACATTAAACTATTATTTTTAAATAAATATTTAAACCGTGTTGTATATTAGAATAAAATAAATAAATAATAAATTGAAGGAAAATTATCAGTATCGGAAAACATTTATTTTGTTTAACTTAACGTTTTGTTATCCAATTATTATTTACTGCAACTAAAACAAACGAGGCTTTAAAACGTTACAATTCCTGGGAGTGTCACAATTAATCATTTCCAGTTTTATCAAGTATAATGGAACACACAAAGTTACAAGAATAACCTGTATTCCATCCAATATAGATACAGACTGTTGTTTGCGTTCACTGTTCATTATGCTGAATTTTTGTTTCTAACTTTTAAAAGTATAGTTTTTTTGTTTTTTAATGCAAGAGGATTTTGGTTTTCACTTCATGATTTTATGACTGGGTATAGATGGAAATCATACGGAATTAAATTAGGTAGCTAAACCGAAAGGGGAAAATATTTTGTTTGTAAACATTCTATTTTATCTAATAATCAATTTGGTTTCCGTAAAAATGTATCTACTGAAAATGCTATTATAACCCTAACAGCTGCTATCCATAAAGCTTTTAATAAATCAATACTTGCCGTATAAACTCTTCTGAAAAAACTAATTTTTAATTCGTTTTTTTGTTTAACTCTTTCAAAAAAACTCGCTTACCATAATTATTATTGGGGTCACATAAGTCCCAGTAGTTTCACTAAGCAGTATTTTAATACAAGTAAATTATCCACGGGCATATTCACTCTGAAGAAATAAAGGTCCAGGTTACAACAACTTCCATTGTGACCCAGTTCGGCTTAGAAGGGTTAATAAATGAATTATGTAAATTTTCGTCACCTTTTATTTTGTTTGTTTTTTCTAATGAAGAAGAGTTGATTAATAAAAATAACGTGTGAATTAAAAATAATAATAATAATAAGACGTCAGAGTAGGCCGTGAAAAAAGTATGTCTTTGAATAAATTTGGAAAGTTGGAACTATTCACATAATCATTGACACTAAACAGTTAGATTTCCTGAAAAATAAATATTGTTTATTTCTTTATTAATATCTTTATAAAATAGTATATATGGACACAAACACTTAAATAAACAACCTAAAATAAATAAAATAAAAAACTTATGAACTAAACAACATGGAATTCTCCTGTTAGTTGAAATCAGGAGTCAGCAACCGGCGGCCCGTAGAACGAGTGCTTTTATTCACTTAACGATTTTATGCGGCCCACCAGTAAAAAAATATAACGTTTACTTTTATTATCCAGCGTGGCCAACACATTTCTGCTATGCGGCTTTACTATTCTTGCAAACTAGACATATTTATGCTGACGTAAATACGTATAAACCTGTATAAATAAGAACTTTATCATCATTGGCGCGACAGCTCAAGGTGAGCCTAGGCCTCCTGTTTCCAGGTTTCATGCCCATATTTTCAATGTATGTACATTCAGGAGTAATATGGTCAGTATTACGTCCATTTTTTAGCGGCACCTAGAGTTTATAGCCGGTTGCGAAAGGGTAAGCAGAACCTGTAATTTGTATAAATATTTTTTATACAAATTATTTGACTTAAGCAGGAATTGAACTCACGTCCGTACCCTTGCTTAGCGGACAAATAGCAGGTACAAACGGATTTAACATTTGCAGCTACAGGCTTGCTGATAAATAAGAATTTAGGATGGTAAAAAATAGAAATTACAAAAGCGAGTGTGGCCCGCCAAAAAATTCGTACTGAATGCGGTCCGCGACATAAATATAAAAAAAGATTTTACTGAATGCGGTCTAACCTATATCTTCTATGCAACTAGGTAATAACTTCTTAGCATCTCAGAAAATAAAATCTATATATTTTTGGTGCACAAGAAATGAGCATTTTTTTGGGCGCGGGGAATTACTATGCCGAAGTGTATACACTATAGTGATGGACTCAAGTTCCATTAGTTTTTACAGTTAGAAAAATAAATTCAGTGGAGTACATCATAAATTGGTCGAAATACTCTTGAGAAAATTGCTGTAGTACGCGTTTTGATTAGTCGTTGAGGAACGCAGATAACTTATTGCAGATGGCTTTTACACACCTAATTCTTCGATCAAAATATCAAATACTCGTTCAACTGTAACGTATACGCGTGATATGTGGACTATGCGAAAGTCTTCTACAAGTGTCAGTATAGTAGAATAATATGAGCTTTAAAAGACATCAGTAAAGATAAAAAGACATTAATGATTTTGCCAATTTTTATTGGGGAAAACAGAAATACGAATAAACTATCAAATCTCAAAACTCGTCAAGTTCATGATAGAATAACAAGACTGCATGCTGTATCCGTTTCTATTTAGTTTCAACTTGAAGGATGCCTTTAGAGAGGCGCTCGAGGATATACAGCATGGCACCAAAGTCAACGGCAAAGTTATTAACAACATCCCATACGCCGATGGCAAGGTGCTGCTTGCGGATAGTCTGGAGGGACTACAAGTAATATTTGACCGAGCAACGGATGCAAGAAAAGAATACGGCCTGGAACTAAACGTTAAACAGACAAAAATATATGGTTATTATGAAACCTTAGTAAACTATAAACAAATGGTCAACTGCGATTACAATATAACAATCCCATAAGTAACTATAGCAACAGTTTTATAACTATTTGGTTATATTATAGTTAACTAAGCTTTCAGAAACCGGCCCTTACTGGTAGATAAACAAGTACTGGCGCTTTTTTGTTTTTACAGTAATCAACACTTCCCTGTCTTTTTACCATTCTTTGGAGAATTTTAAGGTTTCTGATACCATCTGTCCATGGCACTCTCAATAATTTGCGATAAAGTCTATTTGCGGTAAAAAATATTTCAAATGCTTCCAATTTTTTACTTGTTGTCTTCGGCAGAGTCTACGGTTACACTAAAAAGATCAAGAACACGTGGCATTGAAGATATAATTTTTACAGCTATTGTCAAATGTCGATAATAATATTAATTCTATTTTAAATTTTCAAGTTTTAGATTCACCTTGGTTACCAAATGGAGTCCGCGCCATTTTTGTTTTTGATTTTCAACTTTTGTTTTTGTTTTAGATTTCTAGTTACTTCGTTTTTCTTTTTAACGAAAAAAAAACTATTTCCGAAAAAGGTATACATATTTTCTTAAGTTTTAAAAAATAACAATTTGGCAAAAAATAACGATTTTTTAAAGAGATTGAAGAAAATACAGATAACTTTAAAGTAAGTATTTTATAATTTTTTAATCTTGTTTTTAAATTTATAATTTTTTACAGCTCCGGGCCCATCTGCAACGCAGGGTCTGTGGCACTATAGTTTCGCATAATCTAGTGGAATCAGCTAAGCACAATTCAAGCTTTGTTTGCTTAGTGTTTTAGCTGCCCATCTTATGATTTATAAATTTTTGCTTTTGTTAGAGATATTGTTATAATAATAATAATAATAATAATAATAATAATAATAATAATAATAAAAATAAATACATGTTTTGATTTTTGTAACTATAGGAAACATTGTTAATGTATATTTGTATCTATTTTGAATTTGGAAAGTAAATCTAAATTTGAATTGAATCGAATTGAATTGAATTTACACACCTCATATTAACAAAATTTCAATTTTTCAGCCGCGAAATTTGTTGTAACTAATTTGTAGATTAATTTAAGATTCCGGAACCAAATTTAGCATAAGGGTTGCGAGTCACGACACCTCGAAATTCCTTTTAAAAAATATTAATTGTTTCTAAGTTAGGTGGTTGTAAATTTGAAAATTTCGGCATCCACACAACTCGTAATATATTCTCCGGCACGCCTTATATTATCAGTAAAATATCATCAAACACAATCAAGAGACCGCAACTAATTTACGAGTATAGCCAACTTAGAGGTACTAAACTTCATTGCACGAAATACAAAGAATTTATTATCAATCTAATCTCGCGATTATAAATTCCAGTAATTAGAATTAAGTTCAGAATGTACTGTTGTTTGTTGGTATCGTATCTAATGTAAATTTTATGTTTTGAACAGGGTTGGTTTCGGGACCATTTTCGTAAGCTTTTATGTAATTAAAGGTAATAATTTTTAGTACAATGTTATTAAGAACATAACTCAGATAAAAGCAAGTTTAATAATTGTTAACTTTGCATTATGTATGACACGATATATTCATATAATAACAGTATAAACATACAATATAAAGATTAAAAGTTATGTATAGATTAAATAAAACTTCTGAAATATTTTCTAGGTTCATGTAATCCAAAAAATTAATGTTTAAGGCCGCGGTCTGACTGATCGAGTGCTGTCAATCATTTGCTGTCGAGCAAATTTCAAACACACGTTAACTAAGGGCATGCGTCTGTCAAGTAGCATCAAGTTGTTTGCATTTCAAACCGGTTTGAATTTCACACGACGCCCGAGGCAATAGCACATGCGCATTTAAGCATATACAGTCCATAACCATATATTATTTGACAGTTGAATTGTCAATTTTTGCGCATACATACTAATATTGTAACAACTTATTGCCCAAATATTACCTCAAAAATCAAAATTAACTGTTTGATAGTATTATTTTAGGTTGGAATATGCACTATTTGGCAACTGAGAAACAAATTTATTTGACACTGAATGATCGGAAATACTCAGTCAGTCAGACCAATTATTAAATTTTTAAATGACACTACACGACTCGGCGCTACGTTATACGACGGCGCTCGATCAGTCAGACTGCTGCCTAAAACAGTGGTTATGGAGAAAAATTGCCGGGAGGTTTGGAAATTGCTGAGATAAATAACTCTTGAGGTACTATTTTCGAGATTACATTTTGCGACTAAAATTTTTGACGAAACTTCAATAAACTTCGAGCAACGTGCAAAAAATATTTTATGTAAATATCTCCGTTCCATTGCAAAATATATGTCTATTAAATTAAAAAAGATAAGTTTTTATAATTTATGTTTCGTAATTTTTTTATGGGATGAACAGTTGAGCCGCTAGAGCACCACAAATTTCGTCAATTTTTCGAATTCACGAAAACTGTACTTTTCGCTTCAACTAACAATATTATTATAACTTAAATTCTGCCAATTTACCAAAATATATGATTATTATTATTATTATTATTATTTTTATTTTGTTAATTAAACTTAAAAATATACGATAAAATCCTGAAATAAGTTTTTCGGCATTTGTATGAGTAATCTTTGTAAGCAAAATATAACATAACTAGCTGAGTACCCGTGCTTCTCTACGGTATATTAGCGGTCTCATTAGTGTAAAATTTTCAGCTTATTTTTAAACATGTATAT
Source organism: Liopterus haemorrhoidalis (assembly GCA_963971575.1). Classification (NCBI taxonomy): domain Eukaryota; kingdom Metazoa; phylum Arthropoda; class Insecta; order Coleoptera; family Dytiscidae; genus Liopterus; species Liopterus haemorrhoidalis. Next base: position 84,272,526 of record OZ020611.1, on the reverse strand, counting down.
AGATAACCTTTGTAAGCAAAAACCTAGTCGATATCTCGATTAGTCCTAAGAGATATTGAAGAATCCGTGAAAAAACATTTTACTCTTTTTCACCACATAGTTCTTAGGTCATACTGAGTAAAAACAAAAACTGCAAAACTTTTTAAACATTTTAAAAAGACACATACATTCCAAAAAGGAATGTTATAACTCAACAAACACAGGAAATACGACGGGATGTCTAATTCACCCCAATTGTAGATTCACCCCTTAAGGGTTGATTGGGATAAAACCCTGAAATAAGTTTTTCGGCATTTGTATGGGTAATCCATGTAAGCAAAAATCAAATCGATATCTTATTGGTCTTAAGAGATATTAAGGAATCTTTGAAATCACATTTCACATATTTTCCCTCCTTTTCCCGCTTAAGGGGTAAAATTTAAAAAAACTGTCAAAACCGTTTCGAGATATTTTAAAAATAAGGAACGAAGGTGCCAAAAAGGAATTTTATAACTCAATAAACACAAGAAATACGACGAGATGTATATTCACCTCGATTGTAGATTTACCCCTTTAGGGGTTGATTAGGATAAAATTCTGAAATAAGTTTTTCGGCAGTTGTATGGGTAATCTTTGTAAGCAAAAATTATCAAAAATAAGGGGTGAAATCACATTTCACTCCTTTTCACCCTTTAGGCGTTGAATTTCCAAAAATCCCTTCTTAGTGGGTGCTTGCGTCATAGAGGGAATATATTCTCCAAATGTCAAGTTTCTAGGCCCAAGAAATATAAGGTATTACCCTACATAATTATAGACATCGACATCGACTGCTTTGTAAAATCAGCCTACAAAACAAGGTTTAACATCGTACTTGAACGTTCCCTCCGGACATACCATCAGATATAAAGCTGGTATGAAGCTTAAAGGCAGAAACATTCTGCTTCTGAGCAGATTCTGAAGCAGAGGCAGTGTTTTAGAAAATGTCCAACATAATAAAAAACACACTACAATATGCGACGCTTCTATATGCAAGCGTAACTCGAACTAACGGGCCAATATTATTATTACATTGAAACAGAGCCAGCTGCTGTTGAGGCCTACAAACTGTCTAAAAACGGAGTCTGCCTAAATAAAAACAAAGTATGCTTCGTTGCATCAAATGCAAGGCTATAGCAGCGTTCCGTACTTAAACGCGTATGTTTATTTGTATATATCGTTATTATTAAAGAAAATAAAAGCTTTTGATGATTAATTTGTGATTGTGTTGCCATAATTTTGCAATGGATAGGACTTCTTGCTCTTTGGCTCTTCATGAGGAGCCGCCACTGATTGAACCCAGACAGAGATAAATGTTTAATCAGATAGGTTAATTAATTTCGTGTCATTATTTTAACCATTATTGTTGGCTATTGAATGTAATTAATTTGTTTTACTTTGGAAATCAATGATAAAAATGAATTTAAAAAATGCCAAATTTTACATTTAAAAACTACATTATCAAGACATATTTAATTTAGTTCAGAGCCTAATTATGTCCTAATCCTTGTCATTTGCAGCTAAAATACGGTGTAAAAGTTATCATAAAAACGATATTTTCTTAATAACCCAGTTTTCGACTAACCCACTTTCTTGGTTTTCTAATATGGTGCAAAGTTTTGTTTCCATTAAACACTGTCAGAGGAACAGTAATAATTTCACTTGTTTCCCGAACCTTGTTTCGGCGCTGTTTTTACTTGTACTAGTTCTAATTTTAACCAGTGAAAACCGTTTCAGATTGAACAAGAACAATGGCGAATATGACAATGCTGAATGTAAGCGAACATATGTCATAGTTAGTGTAGTGTGTTGAATTCTGTGGTTCAGTCTCTATGTCGTAGCAAGCCATGTGTCTCCACATACTGTTTATTTATTATTAAAGTTTGCAACACTGTGTGACCAGACACACCGCTATAATAACTTGCTAATCTTGTCGAGATGTTTATCACGAAAATATAACATTAGATATGTTACCTAGGTTACGTTAGATTTGAATTTCAAGCGAGTGTTGGGACAATTTACAATTGCAATATACATAAAAGCATGCATAGTCACTGAAATATTAAAGATTAAGACCATGAGTTTAGTTGTAAAGGGGACGCGGATACAATACTGTTAAATTATTGCTAAACACTTGCATTCATGAAACATTATCATTATTAATTAATTGTAACACAAAGGTGTAGTTAATAATATAACAGCAAATTTAAGATCAATGTAGGCCAACTCATTTAACTCCTGCTGCGCCTCGAATTACATTTTAATATTAATGAGGTTTACACTGGTCCTATTTCTAATATGTATTGTTTACTTAAATTATGTTTTCGACTTATGTTTTATTTTACTTATTTTTTTTTTGACAAAAATATATTTTTTCTACACAGGTTGATTCAGAAGGAATCTGAGAAACTTAAAAAAGCGTGCCTTGAGCAACTTTAAAAAAAGCATTATATCAACATAGGGTCGATTCGAAAAATATTAAAAAATTATAGCATACTCTAATTCCTTATTACGGCGCAAGACAGCGCACAACCCTATAGTTTTCAATAGTTTTTTATACAAAACTAATAATCAGAAAGAAAATTAAGAACAATCTATATATCAAAATTTTCAGCGAATTATTAAATTTATGAAACAAGAGGAAAAAGAAATACAAAAATATTCTGTAGGGTATTGGAAAATGAACAAGGTTACCATCTCAGAGCTGTGCTATGCAGACGACAAGGTCCTAATTGCCAACAATGAGGAAAGTCTACAAGGTAACCTTGATATTTATAATTACTGTCTAGGCATGATCAACATGAAAATAAGCTGCGAAAAAACCAAAAGTATGGTCATAAGTACAAGATCGGTGAAACAGCTCATTAAATTAGAAGGAAAACCTATAGAACAGGTCGAGCATTTCAAATATCTCGGATCCGTTTTTTCAGCAGACGGAAAAATAGACCGAGAAATAACGGAACGAGTTGGATCTGCTGGCAGGCTATTTAATAGCATTAAGAACTGTTTCTTGGCAAAACGGGAAATTCCGACTGAAGCAAAAGTCCAGATATTCAAGAAAGTGGCCATACCAGTGCTGACATATGGGTCAGAGGCTTGGACAACAACAGAGAAGCTAAGAAGCAGAATAAGAAGTAGTGAAATGAGGTTCCTACGAAAGATCAAGGGAAAGACAAAATTGGACAGAATAAGGAACACAGAATATAGAGAAGAACTGAGAACCAAACCAGTAGAAGAAGTAATAGAAGAAGGGCAACTTAGATGGTACGGTCATATTCAAAGGATGGAAGATAGTAGAGACACGAAGAAAGTTTACGAGGCCAAAGTAACTAAAGGAAGACGCCGAGGAAGACCGAGAAAGGAGTGGAGTGACGAAATCAAAAGTGCTATAGAGAGAAGAGACATCACCTGGAATGGAGCAAAAAGTAGGACGAAGAATAGGAGTGAATGGAAAAAGCTGTGACGCCGTTCTCCCACGAAAGAAGAGAACAAGTACAAGTAACAATCAAACTCTACACACAAAGCCCGACACCAGTGATGGTAAAAGAGCTCAACGATTAAATCAAATCAATGAAACAAGAGGAACTAAACAACAAATGGCTATTACAGAAAAATTTAATAAGGAAAATAAAATGAACAGTTTTTTTTCTATAAACATGCAAACAAAATATACAATTTTTATAATAAATACGTGAAAGATACACAAAGTAGAGTTACATATAATAATTATAAAAAAATAATTAAAACTTGGATAATTAAACTTAATTTCAAAGATACTAAAGACCTGTTGATGTAGTATACTTAATACTTATTTTTCCAAATTTTATTTATTTCTTTTAAGTAACTTATTTATTAAATTTAATGTAATTTTTTATTAACTTCTGTTAAACGCTCTGCTAACATTAACAATAAAATAACCATATCCCCACGCACAGAACAACGTTCTAGGTGGTGTACCCATCTCACAACGGACTTCTTATTTATTATGTTTTGAGATGTATTACAATATTATATAGTATTAGATATGTGTATTAGAAATCATAATAAATAAATTTAAATTTGAATTTCAAATTAGAATTTAAATCAATTGAGCTAAAATTAAACACTTGACTGGACGTTTTAAGAAAGCCGGAGACGAGACAAATCTGCTTACATTTGGCTAAGCCTATCAATAAAAGTTACATATCAAATAATAACAAACATTAGCGAAGATTGAAACAGGCCCTATATATCAGATTGGAGCATCAGGAGCCATATATCTTCGCATATATATTCAATTAACATGTTTTCACTTACCATATTTCTTAGAATAAATTTACTTGTTATCAGTTAATAAGTGGTCTAATTCTAGAGTTAGTTCCCTCGAGTTGTTCAAATACTTCGCTTACCTGAAACAAACAAAAAATACTGTCAAAATTTTATCGTAAAATTTTTAATTCTTTATCACAGCAAAAAAAAACTCTTGACGCTCGAGTTTATTTGACAATAGCGTGAATAAAATGGAGTTATTTAAGGGAGATAATCCATCGTTTTTGTCAATAAAATACAGAAGATTCGCTGTCATAAACTCGAAATTGGACAAGATGTTCAACAACTTAGAAAATTTATAAAAGCCTGGTGTTATTTCATTTTAAACTTGAATGATTTGAGTTTTATTACTTCTATAGAGAAAATTATCTTATTTGACTTTCAAGATCGCTCTTAGATAAAAAACAACAAATATTTAAATAGTGGAGCAGAGCAACCAACTAGTTGATTCCCAGAAAAATGTTTTTCTGTTTCTATATTTTTCTTTGAACTGAAACATCTTTACAAATACAGAAAGACCGACAAAGATTTTAAATTAAATTTAATGGTTCGTTACAGGCATATAAAACAACCCTAATCCTATATATTATATAATTTTAATGACACCTGACTTTGTTTCACATTAATGGCACGTTCTTACTAACTTATTTTAGGAACATGCTATAAAATTTAGAGTAAAATGCACAAAAAAAGACATGAAAGCAAATTAAATTTAACCATACATAATGCAACTATAGTATACAGTGCACCATATGTTTATTATAATTTACCTCTTTACTCATTGCCCGTTATTCGAGAATACTGAGTTTCACTGACGGAACAAAATCCGGTACCAGGGGGGGTTGGGTGTGCCTTTTTGAATTCAGCCCAACGGTTCAAGTACCGTTTGCAATCAATTTCGATTGTATACACTGCTTAATTCTACAATATTTTCAGTACCATGCGTTTTGTCAAATCCGTGCAATGTTGTTCTAATAGATTCGCTGAGTGATTTGTACAGTATCCAAGATCTAGATCTAGATTAAGTTCCAGTGCATTCTTCTTTTTCTTCTTCTTCTTCTTCTTCTTCTTCTTCTTCTTTGGGCATCAGTCAGGTTGACTTTTGGCCTCACTCACATAAGTCCTCCATCTTGATCTATGCATTGTCAAGTCTTGCCAAGTACCCTTTATACCAATACTTGTCAGATCTTCGGTTAGCTGATCTCTCCATCTCTTGCGAGGTCTTCCCACTGGTCGACGGGTATTCAATCTTCCTTCCCATATCTTCCTAACCATTCTTTCCTCCATCATCCTCATAACGTGTCCTATTCACTGTAATCGTCTGCCTCTGAGTTCTTGGATGATACCTGGCTTTGCATATAGTTCTCGGATATCTTTGTTCTTACAGATTCTCCATTCACCATTAATTTAAATGGGACCAAAGATTCTGCGTAATATTTTATTTTCGAAAACTATGAGGTGTTGGAGACCTCGCTTTGTTAAGGTCCATGTTTCGGAGCCATACATAAGTACGGGATGTAGTATAACTTGGTATAACTTGATCTTGGTGCTCCTCGACAAGAGTTTCGTTTTGAAGAGTAGATCAAGTGCAAAATATGATGTATTAGCAGCTTTAATTCTATTCGTAATTTCCTGCTGTAACATATTCACCTGATTTATCATTTTTAAGTCGGTCGTGACTGCGTCTCCATGACTGCGTCTACTAACAACGAGATACTTGGTTTTACATCAATAAGGTTAGTAAGGTATATTACGTCTTCAACCTTATTTGAAATAATATCCAGGTCATCTGCATACCCTAAAATCTTGTGGTACCCATTGAGTTGTAGATCACGTTGGTTGGTATCTTGGGCTTTTCGTAACACCATTTCCAGCACGAGGTTGAACAGCAAAGGTGAGGTGGCGCCTCCTTGTTTGACCCAAGTATGAATTTCAAAAGGTTGTAACAAAAGGTTTCCTACTTTCACGCTGCTTATGGATCCCGACACACACACCATAGTCATCTTGATAGGTTTACTATGGATGCCAAATTCATCCATGATGTCCAAGAGTTTTTCACAGTCCATTCTCTTGTATTAAATATCCGGCTACTGAATTCTCGGAATGTGAGGGTATAGTTTTTTTGGATACCGTATATGTGTTGGTGTCAGGGGAAATGAAGCAGTTGATGAAACTGCAAAGGCCACTTACTACCAACCTACTATTTATGTGAATTAAGTATTTCCAGATGACGCAAAATCACATTTGAAGCAGTTGTTGTTATATAAAAGGCACCATGACTGGAATTGTATCCATAATGTTCAGTGAAAATTGCTCCGGCCTTCAGTTGGCCTCCCCAGAAATGCATGGAGAAAAATATGTGCGCAATAAGGATCTATGTTTTAAGAAGGTCATCACTTATATTTTGGTATTATAGAAGTGAGGACCTTTTTGTTTTAGGTCATCAATTGTATTTTAAAAGTGGTAACTTTTTTTAGGGTCATTACTTGTATTTTAGAAGTGAGGACCTCCTTTTGTTTTAGGACATCACTTGTATTTTCACCTGTTCATTAATAACAATAAAAAAATTATGACTTCAAATATTTCTTGCCCCCCCCCATATTTTACTTAAATATTTCCTGGGCCTTCCAGACTTTAAGAGCTAGCACCGCCACTGATAATGTTATAATAATGTTCTTCCAGCAGGAATAACCACAGCGAGGAAACTGGCATCACACACCTTCGGCCACCGTTGGTGGGCTATGGATATCTCTTTCAAGGTAAAAAACCTCCTGTTTGTGAGACGTGTGACACAGACTTGTCTGTGTTGCACATTTTAACCCAATATGTGCAGCTTGACGTGACAAAAGCGTACTTATGGACAGGCTACAATTACGGACATTCGCTTCATGAAGGAATCAAACATATTGTTTTTTGTGTGAAGTCTGGCACCATTTTTTCTGTGTAATTATTCTAGTCTATTATAACTCATTCGATATAACTGGCCACATTACATTAGATATTACTAGTTTATATGGCTGATCTTCCTGATACAATAAAATTGAAACGTTCTTTTTTTTCTGATGATTGAAAACTTTTCAACTCCTCTATAACGGGCGGTAACACTCTTCAGGATGATCTGAAGAGTATTGCCACTTGGTCAGCTAATTGGATGATTCCCATCAACGACGTAAAATCTACGGTTCTGCATATGGGGTACACCAACTCGTGCTTCGACTATTTAATTGATGGGCAAACATTGAGCAAGACATGCGATTACGTTGATCTCGGAGTGACCGTATGTAGCGATCTTAGTTCGTCTAAATACCTAGTTGAAGTAATAAAAAGCGAATCGAATAATTTACCTCATTAGGAGTTTCTACTTAATTCCTACACTTCTAGTCAAACATTTTATCGCGACCACTACTCGAATTTAGTGCTTTAATATGGTCACCCCACCTTCTCAAGGATATAAGTTTACTGGAGAGTGTGCAGAGACGTTACACTAAGACCCCATCCACACTTCGTGCTCTATCATATGAAGCAAGACTACGCAAACTAGGACTACCGTCTCATGAAGCTCGTCGCACCCGTGGTGACTTGATAAGTATGTACCGCATGTTTACCAACTACTTCAACTGCGATATGACTTCATTAATGAATATGAACATTGACGCACAACTTCGTGGCCACAGGTACAAACTAAAGCATGAAAAATACAAAAGGAACGTGCGTGCTAATTTTCTGAGCAACCAAGTATTTGTATCTTAGAATTGTCTGCCTACAGAAGTTGTCCAAACTCCAAGTATCAACACTTTCAAGAACCGACTGGATGAGTGCACTAATTTGCATTAGTTACCTTTTTATTGAACTAGATGAGTTACGTCCATAGATTATAGTATGATGAGGAAGTAATGGATTCGGACTGGTGAGAAATTAAAATTTAGAACAATATTTTAACTTCGCTAACGTTCGATTTATATTTTAAATCTTCATCAGACCTAACTTTTTAACTTAAGAAGATTTAGTAGAAATATCAACCATCAGCTGATTGTAATCTTTAACAATGTTTAAAATACTATCATTTATTGTTTTATTTATTTTAATAAATAATATTCTAATTACAAATATCGGCTGCGTTAGGTACAAATAGCCGTAATCGTTACTGAGCACCAAACACTTTAACTAACTAACTTGCAGTTATCTTGCAAATCTTGCAGTGTATAAAACGGTCATTATTTACTACTGAGCAGGCATGCGCGTCCCATTATACACGGCGTGAAATATGAGCAGCTATATGTATTTACAGTTGGACACATAATGCATTTTTTATTTGCTGGTAGTAGATAAATAAATTTTCTTCTGTTCTTCAAAAACTGTACAACCGCACCAAAAGTCGGGTAGATGTGAAAGGGATATTTTAAATAAAGTGCTAAATTTTTTTGTTTTGTTTTCCTTTCTTGTGTATTTAAATTAAAACTCGGTAGTGAATATTTCATGTATCCAATAATTTAAGCCTCTTCACGCGAGTTTATTGGTTATACTCATTAGTTAAATTATACAAAATCGGAATTTAAAATCAGTGGCATTTTCAGTTGAACTACAACAATCAATATTTCACTCGTTATTTTGTTCATTATGTTACGTATGTTCACTTGAATTACCCAGTTTTTAGTAACAAGAACTTGACAGCATACTTGTTCTACAGGTTTGGTTGTTGCTATCCAATATTCTGAAAGCAATGTTTTTATTTCAACACAACACACTTTTTGTGGATAATTCCTCAAGGGTGTGATCTATCAATCTGACTTGGTACCACTTCAAAAAGTGAAATGGTCTTAAAGTTAGAAATATCAGCGAGATTGGTTGTATTATCGAACATACGAACAAGATATGTGCCTGAAAGTTTTCTTCCGAAAAATCAATATACAAATAATTGTAAATCAATTTGATTACTCGGTATGTTAAGTGTTAATATTAACATATTTCAGAATTTCGTAGGTATCTAGGAAGAACAAATTATCTAGAATTTTACTGCGTATTTTTGACTTAATGTCCAACTTTTATTTATTTTACCACTAGCGGGAAAACCCGTGCTTCTTTACGGCATTTCACTACTTTAATTTCTAGAAAGTAGAATATAGCGCTCACAACGTTAAAGTTAAATATATAAAACGGAAGGTATAGTAATTTTAACAACCGTTAGGCAGTGGAGAATAAACAACTAACCAGCAGTGCCATATCTTGACAAATCCCACATCTCTCAACATATCTGCATTTAGGACTTCTGTTTAACCTATGAAAACTCGGTTATTATTAATCTTTGATGTATAGCGTTAAATACATTATGATTCTACTGATGTATAGTGTTAAATACATTATGATTCTACGTGAAATGGTCTCATTGATTATTCTAAAATAATTGATACATCACTATAAAACTCCGATTTTATGCATCCACAAACTTTATTATACAAAAACATGTTTAAAAACAGAAAATTGCCAAATACACGATATCGGCGTATGATAGGTATATGCTTACGCGGACTTGTTTTTAGATCTAGTTAAGATAAACATTTTTTGTCTACATTATATCAATATATCTCTCAAGGTAGGCTACTACGTAATCAATTCAAACTGCACGGAGAGTGGACGAAGTTGGAACTCTCACTAAATCTTTCCTTGGATTATTTTACCTTCCTGTTCTAAATTTGGTGAGTAAATGATCCAACTGTTTGGCTTTGCATAAAGGACAAACAAACAAACAGATTTTTATATTTAATGAAGATATATGTAGGTACATCATAGGTAGGTTTTTATGTTTTTTACCATTTTTAGGGCATGACATCAGTATTGGTTGAGATAACCAATTACGGGAAATCCAGGGCATAGGATTGGCTGAGCAATATTTGGAAGACTTATAATGGTTTTCATAAGTGACTTACCTGGTTATCGAAAGAGGAAAGTTTATGATCAATGCGTTTTATCTGTTTAAACTTATTGCTCAGAAACACACACTCACTGACATTGAAGTCTGCAAAGACACAAGGTGTTGCTCAAAGATCAATGGAGAAGCTCATGCTTTGGATACAACTTGTTGACAGACAAACCAATATGTGGATAAGGCAACAAACCAGGATTTTGGATGTAGTCAGTAGAATCGCGCAACTGAAATGGAACTGGGCCGATCACATAGCCAGGCTCCTAGAAAATAGGTGCACAAAAAAACAAAAATTAGAGTAGAGGCTGAGGAACACTGACGGAAACAGAGGAAGATCACCTATTAGGTGGATAGATTATTTGAGAAGAAATGAAATGGAAACAAACGGGGGAGGCGTGTGTGAAACGGCCTAGGGCAAAAAGGAAGCGTTGTTAGGATATTTTTTGTTTAAAATCGAGTTTTAATTCACATCTAGTTTTAAGACTTTTATGCAACTGGGCATTAGTAAAAACAAGGTTCTTGGGCATATTATGTGACGTAGTTGCAAAATTAAAATTTCTTGAAAATAAGGTAAGCAGCAGGGCATAAGTAAGAAATGAATGGAAAAAACTACGTTCCCCGTAAAAAAAGAAAATAAATAGAAGTAAAATTTAAACAAATAAAATCCGACATCAGAGATGGTAAAAGGGCTCAACGATTAAGTAAGCAAAAATTAAAAAGTTTTTACAATTTTTCATTAACGTTTCGCGAAAGGGTTACAGAATTTAGTTTGGAAACATGTAGTCTAAGACAAACTGAACGCTAAATGAAAACGAGGAAGATTACCACAACGATGACTTGACATTACAAAAATTATACTGCATAAGCCACTTGAATCAGCTATTGTTTGTGTAGGACAGGAAGAAGTGAAAGACGTTAACCAAAGAGAAGACCCCTAGCTATATTCTACAGGGTCCGGCAAAGAGGTATGATGTTTTTGAAAAGACTGTCACACATTTAATTTCGAACCAATTTCAAAATTTATTGTTTTTATACATAACTGGTACATTGCCATTTGCAAAAAATACACATTTATTTTCGAAAAAGTAATCAACTTCGAAAAATCAGTTAGGTGGCGTTCATTTTTGTCGAGGCATTCTTGTAGACCGGTAGCGAATTTGTCAATACAATGTACAAGCATTGCACGTGGAATCTTTTGAATTTCTCGCGTTATTTTTTCGGAAAGCTCTTCAAGAGTACGTGGTTTGTTAATGTAAGCTTGAGCTTTTAGGTAGCACCATAAAAAGTAGTCACAAGGTGACAGGTTCGGTGACCGAGGTGGGCACTCCTTATCCCCACGTAATGAAACCAGGCGTCCTGGGAAATGCTATCTTAAAAAAAAACATTGTTTCTCTTGATGTATGGCAAGTTGCCCCATCTTGTTGAAACCAAACTGTGTTGAGGTTGATGCGTTGTCTTCTTACTTCTGGCAGGAAATAATCACGCAACATGGTAACATTTTCACGAAAAAAATAAGGCCTAATAATGCAAGCTCGAGATACGCCACACCAAACAGTTACTTTCTCGCTGTGCAGAGGATTCTAATGCAGTTATTGCGGATTTTCGGTTACCCAGTACCGAAAGTTCTGTTTGTTTGCCATCCCCGATAAATGAAAGTGGGCCTATTCACGTGATCAAAACGATATCGTCCGTCAGCAATTCCAACATCGCTTCTGCGAACCTATGTCATCTCATGAAGTCGTTTTGCAGCAGTTTTTCACAATCTTATACAAATGGAAATGAAAGTCCAAATGTAACATCCTGCGAACTGACCTGTCTGACAACTGAAGAGCGCGTGCGTGACGTACCGCCGAACGACGAGAGCTGGCTTCCACCGCTTGCAGCACTCTTTCAATGTTTTCTGGGGTCCGTACAGTTCGATATCGTCCCCGTGCAGTCCCTGGTCTTAAAGATTCTGTTCTTTGAAAACTATTCTTCCACTTCATAATGGTATTCCGTTTTGGAACACGACCATGACGACCAACATTAAAATGGTTTCGAAATTGCCGCTGTGTGAGCACCAAAGAACGACTGTTTCAATGAAGGTTTTGTAAATAAACATACGATGTGCTACAGACCCAGGCTCCATTGTTACTGAAATGGAATCTGCTGACGAGTAGATATCAACTATTTCGAAAACAGTGTGACCACCCAAGCGCATGTAACAGTAATTTCAAAAACATCATACCTCTCTGCCGAACCCTGTACATTAACAATGCATTATAAATGCTATTATGACGAAGCAAACAATTGGGTGTAACCAAAATTATAAAATTAATAATTTTTCTCAGATCTGTGTAACAAAAAATTTATTATTAAAACCATCCAAGAAATTTATCACTTTCATTTAAAGGAAACTTTGCGATAATATTTTGTATTTCCATTCCACATGTATTAAATAAAAATTGTATATCACAAGATAAGTGTCCCAAGTACAAAATAATACGTTCTCCATCCTTGTTCTGTTCACAGCGTGCACTGGTGGCTTCGAATTAAATTATGTGTTAATAAATATGATGTTTAATATAAGCTGCAGTGTTTTTACACGACTGTAGACTATAAATAGGTCGTGCTCTCTGGAGACCGCCATATTCTCGCCTTATCGTATGTCCTGCATCAGGAATTGTGTGATAATTCTCATTGTTTTGCTGCAGTACTGCTATAAAATGACATTTATTTCTGGATTTTAATTACGATAGGTTGCCACGGCATACCATACAACACTTGAAGTATTTATTAAGCACAGTTTACATGGTGCTTAAGTATAAACATCGTCACAGTTAAAGTTAATGGAAAAAAATCGGAATTTAAGAAAATATGTAGTGTGAACAAAATTTTGAAGTATGTTTTTCTTCTTACAATCATGCAAGAAGCAAGTGATATTGTAAATACATTTACTGTCGTTGAATAAAGGTATAGCGCTAGCGCACACGATAGATTGTCGGTGACCGACATCTCAGTCGGTCGGAATACGTACCACACGTTCTTATGGGAGTACATAGACGACCGACATAAAAGACGGACCGACAGAAAATATGGAACGTGTTTCATTTTCTCTTCGGACTTTTTGTCGTTAGGGAGAATGAACAACATACGTGTAAGTATGTCTCAACACACGACCGTCTTTCAGGTCGGTTGTAGGTGATTGTATGTTTTGATATTTGCCGAGTAATCGTGCAAGCATGAAACTGTGACTGTGAAAAATTGATTAATTTAGTTCAAAAACGTATTTGTATGATTTTTCTCATCCAGAATATTCTGATAAAATTATAAAGAAAATGTAAATTGAATTTGTCACAACTATAAATTGTTAAAATGGGCGGATTAAATTTTGACATACCTAAATAAATTAAGGTAATTTATATTTTCAATTACTTATTTATTTATTTTTCCCGTTTCCTGGGGGTTTTTAATATTGACGGCGATTAACAATCAGAACTTAATGATGTAAGCAGGCCCGTCAAGAGGGGGGGTAGCCGGGGGAATTCCCAGATCCCCCGGGTATTTGGGGCCCCGTAGTCGGCACGTGGCCGTCACTCACTTATATTTTGGAAGTGAGGAACTTTTTTTATTTTAGGTCATCAATTGTATTTTTACCTGTATTATAATAAAAATTCCCGGATATAGAAATGATCATTACCCGGGACCCGCAAAGAAATTTTCTCCCCGGGGCCCCAGAAGTCTTCTCGGTGGCCCTGGATGTAAGCCACAAGTTCAGGAAAAACTAATAAAAAAGCGCCGGTAATCCAGAGGGGCCATTACCCTGCTTCAGTACTAAACTTGGATGCGGCGGGCGTTAGGAGGGTACCAGCTTTATTTTTACGAGAAAGGGGTAAAAACGTTGATCAAAATCTACTATAAACCGCAGTGATGTCAGTAGATAAAAAACTGAACAACTCCCTCTTTGCTAGTCACCACTGGAGCTTCTCACGGGATTCCAGCTCCCTTATGCGAAAGCTGCGCAACAGTGGCTTGAAAGCAATATACCAGACTTCACTTCTTCTTCTGATTAGGTCTGGTAGGCACCTACCCTGATCGCAAATCCCTGGTCCGTGCTTCAACCAATCTACAAATTTTGGGCCGTGCTTCAGGACATGGCTTGCAAGAAGAGACACCCTAAATTGCTAGTCTAAAGTGCTCCCTGATGAAGACAGCGGAAGATTTTTCTGTAGAAAGCCTTCGTAATTCTATTAACGTGTGGCCTCTGAGACTAAAGCGCTGTGCAATGACTAGAAATGGTCATTTTGAAAACAGTGTTTCATATTTAAAGTCCCATTTATAATAGATCTATAGCACAAGTACATGTATAAGCATAAATATGTATCAATGGTGAATCATGCCTGTTCAAACACATGTTCGTACTATGAGCAGAACTGTGATACACTACTGATTCGCCTTAAACATATGCGTTGCGTTTATGTTATGTAGCTATTATAAACGAGGCTTAAGCCTGATTTATAATAGACTCATAACATAACACATAGCATATGCATAGCATGGCTTCATAACTCAATGAAGTTGAACAATACTACTATCGTTGTTCTGTTTATAATACGACCGCACAACACAGACACACAATTCCCGATGAAGATAAAAATTCACCATCACCAAGTTAAACATTCATGTTTGTGGAGGCCATGCGTAGCCAATCACAGAAGAGAGTGGCGAGCATGCACCGTGCTTGACAATTGTCATAATTTTTTCTATATTTTTTTGGTTATTATTGTGTTTACAACTTATTAAAAATTGAAAAAGAAGCAACTTTGGTTGAATTAATGGAAAATAATCCATTATTGAATGACAAATCAAGAAGAGCTCCGCGTTCCGACTAATGTACTAAAGCGGTACACCGGTTCGATTATAAACTCCGCAGTTGTGCGTTGTGCTGTGGAGACATTCTATGTTATATGCCATGCGTTATGTTAAGTAGCTATTATAAACCAGACTTTCAGATACATCTACGAGTATGTATTATTAACTTAAAGAAAATGAAAATACCATTAATAATTTTGTGGAATTTTACTGAAAATTTTGTAACCTTTTTTATGGAAAGACTAGGTACATATATTATAGGTGTTTGGTATGCTATTCCAGATTTTTGACACGATTAGATCCTTACATATTTTGCCAATAAGAACCACCTAGGCGTTGGAAACTTATGTTCTTATTTAATGTAAACTAGGCTTTATACTTGTATGAAAAGTGTCATTCGAAGTAAAATATTTATTACATGAAACTTAGACGCGATGTTTTTTCCTTTTTTATGTTTACTAGGTAGACACATTAAAATGTTAATTTGTTTTATGTATCACTCAAAAAATGCTATGGAACATATACAAGTATGTCAGATGAAATATGATTAAAGTTTTTTTTATTGTGAAATGAAATGTAAAGTAAAATTTATCAAAGTATATTATCATAGTTGATATTTTAATTAAATTTTAAAAAACAAAAGCACAAAAGAATAGAAATTTACATACAAATTTTAGTCAAATTTGGATGAATTAATCATTTTTAAATAATGGCGGAATATGGGACTAACAAAAAAAAGAGCACAATAGGAATATTAATTACAGAAATTCCAAGAAAATTAAAAAAAAAAAAAAAAAAAATACGGATGATATACCAGAATTGGAACTTGTGAATTTTTACATAACTCAGAGTTTCATATGAAAAGTAGGACCAGTGAATGATTGCGAAATGTCTGTGGGGCCTTCACTACGGCGCTGGCAATTTTATATATGTGCAATAATAATTTTTATTATCTGACGCACGTTTATGAATATCTCAGTACAGAGATTGATTTTCCATTATGCCTGAGCTTAATGCTGCGTTCACAACCTCGAAATTAGTAATTAGAATTAGTACTTAGAATTAACGTAAAGATTTGTTATACGTAACTGTACGTTGTCATTCACAACCTTCTAAATTAATACTTATACTTATAAATTAAAAGTTAGAGTTTGCTAGCTACAAACCCTTACGTTAATTTAGGATAGATAAAATCCTGAAAAAGGTAAGTTACATTTTACGTAAAAGTACATTATTAGTACGTTACCTTGTCTGAAAATCGGATGCTCTGTCGAATAATGAAAGTTATCAGCATCTTTGTTTCGCTTTATATATTTTACCTTTGCAGGAACGAAGAGTTCTTTCTAACATGATATTTAATAAAAATATATTTATTATTTGGGGTTTGTCAGATCTTGGGAAGCGTCCACTAATCGCAAACTTCAACAACTTTTTGAGCCGCGTCATACTAGAGATTAGTGGAGCTAAATACCAACGGCTGCACCCCAAACCCTGGCGATGTGCATATGCGGATATTACGCTAGATCCAGTACCCGCATAATGCGGAGTGACTCGAGCAGCACTGCTTTCTGCATCCTGCAGATCAAAGAGGTGGCAGAAGATCTGCAGGCGAGAACGGACTCGATTTCCCTTCGATATGACGCTTTCATACCACCCAAAACACCAACTATCAGAACTACAAGCTTAACTTTATACCCTGGATACAGATTTTTAAGCTCGGATAAGAGATCCTTATACTTGGACCTCTTTTCCTCTTCCTTGAGAGCGATATTTTTCTCAGCTGGACTAGAGAATTCGATCACAAACATATGTTTGGTCTCGATATCCAGGCGGGTTATGTCCGGCTTAGTGGCTGTCAGTAACCTCGTGGTGGGTTAGGAGTAATTCTAATAAATTCGGCACTTGGAATTTTCCACCACCGATTCTATGTCAAAAAGGACGTACGGTATAACCGGTATTTGGTCAATACGATAGGCATATCTGAAGTAATAGAGCACCATGGATATTAAATATATCGCCCTAAAAATTTGCACAAGCTCATCTCTTACATTGATCTACCACCAATTAAAATTTCAGCTAAATCGAATTCAAAATTCTAATATTATTTAGTTGCTTAATTTGCCAAATTAAGGACCATCATATTTATTCCCGTTGTTTATAAATTGCCTTATTTTTTTCTGTTTGTAGAAAATAAAATATGTTTAATTTTTGTATCATAATATATGTTATGGGAGAAGGGGGAGCGGGGTGATACATGCATCGATAAATGAAAGCAGGCAATGAGTTTTAATCTGTCTTAAAACAAAATTCGATTCGATAACGGTCTAGAAGTAAACATGTATTTTAAAATATTTAAATGAAATAATCTCCATCTTGTTTCTGCATTTCTCATTCATAACTGTTTGCATGTCACATTCTGTTATACAAACTTATAATAATTAATTTCGATTGATTCTAACAACTAACTATTCAAACTACCCTAAACTATAGAACATTTGTAGCATTACGTGTTCGTGCAGGAGTTATAAATCAATTAATTTCTCGTAAATAACACGAAATATAAATAAATTCATAGATGTCTATAGCAGATGAAATAATAAGATATGACGTGTATGGTATTTTTGACAAAAAAGAAAAATGACAAATAGGCCATCAAAGTCGCGAACGTCAAAAGCACGCTAAAGCAACATTGATAACAAAATACGTTATTATATTTTATATTTTTTTATTATACTCATTAAAATGAATGTACTTCAGTTTTAAAAATAAGGTTAATATGTAAATCGATAAACAAATGATTAGTCACACTTAATGATACTTTATTGTCGAATAAATAATGTTGTTTATGTCGGTAAATAGAATTTTCTATAAATGTAAAGGCAGGCGGACTGCTATGATAAATAATTGCATATAATTTCTTATTCAGTATAAAAGCCTATGTAATTTTATTTTCTATTACTCGAGACTTGATATTTGTTCTCTGTTTATGTTGGAGCTCAAAAAGTGGACTCAATGGCAACCATGATATTTAAAACAACTAACAAGTAACAATTCGTCGCGTTATTTATTCTTACTAGTTACTCACTAGCGAGTAAAGCCACGCGCTTGATAGCGAGTGAACGAGTGTCGATTACACATAGCAAGTAAACTCGCTTACTAGTGGGGGTTCCACGGCAGGATATATTTTTTGCTTCATTTGCTTTGTTTTCCAATTGTTGCTTATTTATTTTTATTATTATTATAAATGAAGTGGAATAGTAACAATAATGTTGATTTTTTCAAAGATTTTGTTCCCAGTATTTACCCACAGTTTTATTAATTTCCTTTTTTTCCATATCCTGACGCAATAAAACAACAACAATTCCTACACGAACTACTTCTTCAGACATTTCGGCGACTACTAAACACTGTGATTTTACTAACCAGAGTACCTTTTCTCGAATCTCGTATACCTAGTATCGCAAACGACATTACTGAAGTCTCGTATGAGTTGTTAATTACTAACCCAAGCTCAATGTCAAATTTCGAAGATTTAATATTTTTAGCTACCATTAAAAATATGGAACAACAAGAACAAGCTGCACGAATCAGGAGATCTAAATTTTAGCATTAAGACACCATGAAAATAAATTATGGACTTTTTAAAATCCTTCCAGCTAAATAAAGAATTAGTAATAACTGAAATTAATTTAGTCGAGTCTTGTATACCCAGGGATATGCGATACTGAGAAAGTATCGATAATTGGGTATCGATAATATCGAATAAAAATTATCGATACCGAAATCGTATCGAAAAAAAATATCGATATTTTCAAGTATCGAAAGGAAAAATTAATATATTTTCTATAAAACGTAAAAAAAAAACACATTTTATTCTTATAATAACAATCTAATTGGTTTACATTAATAGATTAAAGTTGTATGGGCATTAAAGTAGTATATATGACTGAAAAGTGACAGAAGACCTGGGTAACAATAAATTGCACAACTACAAAAAACATAGGCGAGAAAGATTCGTTCATGGAAGAACTAATAAATAGGAGGCGTTCATGAAGATGTAGACGAGGACATGAAAAGATCCCTTCGTAAAACGTTTATTAATTAATTATCGTTTTCTTAATTCTGCTGTCCTAGATTTTTACTAACTAAATTTAACCTAGTTACCTAAATTGATCGTATTTACTAGAGTTTATTACACTATTTTTAAATGGCTAATGTTTGGGGGCAAATAAAGTACTGTATACCTAAAAACTAGGTAATAATAATCTTTTAGTTAGTAAAAATCTAGGACAGCAGAATTAGGAATATTAGGAAAACGATAATAGATAATAAACATTTTACGAAGGGATTTCTGGTCTTTCACTTGAAAAACTGGTGTGTATATGAGCTCTTGTATATGAGTGAGTGATAGTTTAAAATAGAATTAAACACTCCACTCTTCTTCATTACAAGCACCGAGAAAACCCCTTGGTCTATTTTGGTAAAATATGTCCACACTTTGCTTCTTGGTGATGACATTTTTAATTAAAATACAAAAATAACCAATAACATTTCATAACCTCAAACGTAGAGAAAAAGGCGCCAAACGCAAGCAACTTATAAACCGTTCAACGCATGTTTCTTTTCGTACCTCTTCTACTATTTTTTACAAGAGTACAATTTTTAGAAGTGTTTCTTATTGAAAAAAAATTAATCATAGAAATATTTATAGGTGTATAAATAAAAATTTTACAAATGCGAGGAAATTTTGCACCCGTAATGAAATAAAAAAGCAAATTGCCTTCGTTGCTGTGCGCCATATAGTTTAACTAAAATGAAAATGAAAATTCGATGCTTATTCATATGCGAAATAAATATATCTTTTGCTCTAAATGTCCAGACAAAAGACCAGCCAGTCTCGGCGACTAGTGAGGTGCATGCAATAAAAACGGCGATTTCAAATTTTGTACTACTACTGCGGAGACCATACGTTTGTAAAATTTTCACAATGAGTTTAGAGAGAAAAATTATAAATAAATAAATTGTGCAACAATATATCTAGGTAAATAATAGATTCTTACTACGTTGATAAATGGACCAAGACACTTCTAAATGGGAGAAAAATAGACAGAGTTACTATGAAAGAAACGGTTTCTCTACCAGATACATTGAGATGTTGAGGGAAACAGGAGAAAATGTGATAATTAATGTAGCAGGTAGAAACAAACAGATACAAATTCAAACACATAATAGGACTTACATTTCTTCCCAATATATCACCACATTTAGGCAAAGCTGCAATACCTACCAGGCAGAACGACTGGCTGTTATCGCAACATGTAGATGTGGAAACATAATAGAGATAATAGACGGCACAGGATCGGAAAAAAAAAAAAATACGGAAAATTAAAAAACAATTAAACAGAAAAGACAATAGTTAAATAATTCCATTCCGCTGTAAAAATAAAAAATAAACAGATAAGATTTATGCAAATATTGTAAAAAAAGAAAAAAGGAAATATATATGAAAGGTGTAAATAAAATTAAATTAGATTATATAATATTTGAAATATAGGCTAAGGAATAATTGGAACATAATTGTAAAGTAGAAATGTAATTTAAAGCCTTATGGCAAAAATAAAAAGTTTTAATGTAATCATTTTTTTGTGACTTAACTAAAGCATTTGATTGTGTCTCCCATTCTATATTGTGCAATAAATTAGAGTCCAATAGTCTAGTAGTCTAATACTATGGCATTAGAGGAGCTGCTAAAAGACTTCTAATGAGTTTCTTGTGAGAGAGAACTCAGCATGTTTGCGTGAATAATACTTTTTCAAAGGTTTAAAGAACTGACTTTGGAGTTTCTCAAGGTTCAATTTTGGGCTCGTTGCTCTTTATACTCTATATAAATGACCTGCCAGCAAACATGACCGGCAAAACAATATTATTCGCGGATGATAGTACCTTCATCATTAAAGGGGTCGACCAAAATGAGGCCATATTAAAGACCAAAGAAACACACAATGACGCATTTACATGGTTCACGGCTAACAAACTGAGTATTAATAAAGAAAGGACACATGACCTAATATTCAGTCTTTACAGAAATATTTCTAGAAATTCTGAATATTATGCCAGTACCAAAACTAAATTTCTAGAATTTATTTTAGACGTCAGACTATCGTGGAAAGATCATCTTTCTCACATTGCTAGTAAAATAAATTCCTATATTTACATGTTACACAAAGTCTTGAATCATGAACCTATCTGTGAAAACAGCGAAACTAGTATATAATTCCCATATACAGCCAAGTAAAATGTATGGTATAATACTATGGGGTACGTCCGTATAGTGGCAAAGAATCATTATACTGCAGAAAAGAGCTATTAGAGTATTAGCTACTTCATGTGAACAGCTTTTCGTTGATTTTAAAATATTAACTCTACCGTCTGTTTACATATTAGAGTTACTGCTATACGTAAAAGAAAATTAAAACATGTCCTTGCAAAAAGTGGCAGCAGTCATGGATATGAAACCAGAGGACGAGATAAACTCAAACTCTCCTTGGTCACATATAATATATCCAAAAAATTGCCATATCGTATTGGGGCAAAGTTATTTAATAAATTACTAATAACTATAAAAGAATTTTCTGCAAAACAGTTCAAAAATGTTTTGAGAAATCATTTCTTAAAGAAAGCTTACTACAGCATTGAAGAATATTTAGAAGATGACACCTCAAATATTATTATGTAAAATAAACATTTCTTTGTAGTACATGTATGTAATAGTGACTTAAATTATGTATATTTTTTTGTTCCTTTAATTTAAATAAATTTATTATTATTATTATTATTATTCATAACCACCTTTCGCGCAAATATCCATCGTTGCTGTGCACCGTAATATACTACCTTGCCCATACTCTTTGCAGCACGCTATGCTGAAATAAAGAACGTGTCTCAAAATTGGTGACAAAATAAACGATATCATCAACTTTAATTATTCCATTAGTCCGTTAAACATCTTCTAATTGGTTTTTACAATTAAAATTGTCATTATCAAAAAATAAAAAAAACTTTGTCACTTAAAATTTATGAAGAAAAAAATATATAAAATTTATGACACGCTTGAAGACAATTAATTAAAAATGTATGTCACGGATGTGAACAGGCAAAGACAGTTAAAAATGTCGTCCTTCACCCTGTTTTATATCATTCAGGAACAAGTTCAAACAAAGTGTTCAATATAGGGCAGTAAAGAAACATTAATAAAGAATTTTATCATTAATTTAAAATGTCATTCACGCAATATGTTGAAATGTTACCACTTCCTTCATAATGTATAACTTCCGCAGCGGTTTCTCGTAAAATAATTTTATTTCCCTCTTCAGTGTTAGCAGCAGTGTATCTCCGCAGTGTTACCAACCCCAAAAATATGCGCGCTCGTGTTAAATTCAACATTGTACTATGACCTGCAGAACCCTTTTGTTGTTTTTTGCATACATCATAATTAATCTTAGGTTTACATACATTAACATGGAAAAAGACATGAATAGACATTTTTTTGCAGAGATTTGAGCTTCAACATTAATTAACACTGAAAAATATTTCAGTTCTTTATAATCATTTGTTTTACCTACACACTTTCAGCTGTTGCCATATTTCTATCTTTTATTTGTCACCGAAAATGAAAACATTACAATCTTTTTAATGATCTTTGTATGTATATACAGAGTTTGATGAAAAGTACGAGGAAAGCGCGATGGCCCCCTAATAAGTGCAGATGGGGAATGATGAGTTGATATAATAGAGCTGTCATTTCCGTTTAGGTTTTAGTTTGGGCTTTTTAATTCGATTTTCTTTACCCAGGAAATTTATATAGTTATATAGATACCCCTGTGTGAAACTTTATTTCAAACTTAGAAAAACAATTGAACCTTTGAAAATAACTTTAAATTATTAATATTTTTAGTTCATTAGTCTCTATGAATAATTTACAAATGCAATGACTCGTAAATCTTTCGGGCGTTTTAAGGTTAGACATTTAGCAATCACTAATCACGAAATCACACTGTAACACACACGATCCTAGCGTGTAATATGTGTATTACATGCTGGCTTAGCAGATGTATTAGAACCAAGACTGCGTAAAGAACAAACTAGTTTTCGACATACCAGTTCTTCTACTGACCACATCAAAACGCTCAAGATTATTATCGAGCAGTCATTAGAATGGCAGGCACCATTCTACCTATCATTGGAAAATTTCAAGCGCGACTTCGATAGTTTTATCTGGAATTAATTTCCGAATAAACTGGTTATCACATCGATTTAGATCCGTCTTCCTTTTCGTTGCTCACACAATAATAATAATAAGTACTATTATATATTTTATTAGAGCTACCGAAATACGAACAGTTTCCCAAACTTTTTGAGCCGCGGAGCACTATCGTTGCTTTATACAGTAGCGTACGCAGAAAAATATTTCGGAGGGGGGATTTTTCACAACATCGGAATTTATACGTATTGAGAATGCGAGCAATCTTGAAATGGGGTAAGTATAATTTTAGTTCTTTTCGAATTTTCGGGGGAGATTTATTCCTCAAATTATCCCTATGCGTACACCACTGGCTAAATATTTATATATATTTTAGTGGATCTTGACGTGTGATATGTTCTGGAAATAAATTTCTCAGTTGATCGATACAGGATAATTGTTTTATGCCCACCTTGAAAAGTTATCTGATACGGATTATAAACTGAGCAAAATGTAAGAATGTTTCGTTAGTTAAAAGTAAAATTATTAATAAAAAATCAGCTGTGGCCACCACCAAACCGACCGCCATTACAAAATTGGTACTTAAACAAAATACTCTCTAACATAGAAATTATTTACCATAATTGTGAAATCATTACATATACGTATGACAAAATTAATACTTAATAAGTATTATTACTATAATAAAAATAAAGTAAAAATAACGTAAAAATATATTTTTTTAAATCAGCTCTGGCCACCACAGGGCTTACCGTCCAAGGACCGACAGACAGACATACAGACAGACAGACAGACCGACAGACATACAGACAGACCGACAGACATCATGTTAAAAATAGTAAAAACATTATGTAGGAACCTCAATCCGTGGACATCCATCGAAATTTAAAAATGTCAAAATCGATACGATCACAGTACCTCCCTTATATGTATGTATATGTATGTAGCGGTTGGTAAAAACTTAATCCATAAGTCTTAAGCGTAAGAAAAAACTATTGAAATACAAGGTGTCTCAAAAGAAATTTTATATTTATTTAGCTTACTGCGTGAACGCAACGTATCCGAGGGGAGCGGGGATTATGTCAATCGGTAGCCTGGCTCTTGGGAATTCAGTCGCTATGGAGCGTTTCTCGGGAGCAGACCGCGCGTAAAAAATTCTGCAGTATTCGAGGTTTTCGCCACTTAAATGATGCGACAAGCATTCCGCTCATTCGACATTGGGTTAAAAAGTTTGAAGAGACTGGTACAACGCTGGATAAATCAAAATCCGGGCGACCTAGGTCATCAAGAACGGTAGAAAACGTGGAGAATGTTAATCAGTCTGTTCGTGACGACCCGAACCTTTCAATTCGGAAGCGCGCAAGTGCTTTAAATGTGCATAGATCATCATTACATCGAATTATGCACAAAGACCTAAAGCTGCACCCCTACAAAGTTCAATTGGTGCAAGAATTAAAGCCCCAAGATGCCAGTCAGAGGCTTAATTTCGTAAATCAGGTGATTGAGCGATTTTCAACGTTTACCAACATTTTGTTTTCGGATGAAGCTCATTTTCATCTTAATGGCCACGTAAATAAGCAGAACTGCCGCTACTGGAGTGCAACGAATCCGAAACGCAACATCAGAAACCCCTACATTCGCCTAAAGTGACCGTATGGGATGCCATGTTGGCGCGAGGAATTATCGGCCCTTACTTTTTTGAAGACGTCTACTGGACGTTTTCAAACAGAGACTTTGGTAGCTTGGTTTTAACAATCCGTACTTTAGTCAGCGATCCATCGCAAAAAAAATATCAGCAAAAACAAATAAATAAAAATGCGCCACTATGACTTACTGACTCCTTTCTGAATAATAAGAGATAGAAAGAATATAGGTAATTCATATTCCCATTGAATGAAGCGTCACAACATCCATTATCTATTATTTGGCAAATTTTAAGGAATTTGTACTGTATTATATGCCGCTCTTGTAATATATCAGCTCTGTAATAGAACAGTCACTCAACTTTTTCAATGACCAGTTGAACTATTGAGATTCGAGTGTCTTTATTAACATTTATTAGGGGCAATAATATATTATTGTACTGGCTTTTGTTATCTTCAGTAGCGTATAATTTCTAAGACAAACATTTATTTGGAAAAAAAAAAAACAACACTATTTTCACATCTGATCATATTTATTTTATTTACTTTTCTATCTAATCTACTCCCAGAGCACTAGTAGATGCAACGCGGAGCATCAAGTGATCCGCGAAGCACCAAGTGCTTCGCGAAGCACAGTCGGGGAAACCCTTCTCTAGCGGTTTGTGCCAATATTTTATTACAGACCTTATATTTTTCGAATTTTCAATAACTTAACTTTTTCTGACGTATTTAGTAATTGTAATTGAGATGTGGTCTTCTAAATAAAAACTATACTGAAATATAATTAAAAATAAACTAGTATAATTCAACGATATTTATAAATTTATATTATAATTATATTTTTATTTGTCACATCAAATTGGCCAGTTAGCAGTGAGAAATAAAAAAGGACAGAGAATGTCTCTTACTGCCACCAGTTCTACAGAAAAAAAATTAGAAGCTTGAATGTTATCTGAAGATTGAAAGTATAGTGAAAAGTATAATGTAAAACTTTAATAAAACCCAGTCAAACAGTAAAGGATCGCCCTTATTCTATTTTAGATATGCCATAACAAAAAATATTTGTTTTTCAAACAGCTGCTCATGTCGCTGGTATGCACTGAAATTTATATTCAAAATGCTCTTGTTAATAAATATAAAATCACGTAAATGTAATTTTTACAGGTGTTACAATAACTGCATCCCATATTTCACTCAAACAATAATAAACAGCAATATATCGTTAAAAATATGACTATATTGTAATATTTTAACGAATCTATTTTTAGTTTTTATTGTCCGGGACATAATTGAAATTTTATAACCTCATTTCCAACATACATCCCATATATTTTCGTGTCAAAACATCCACTTGTTCCCCTACATATAAAATATGTACAAACAAATAGTCGCAATAAAAATGAAAAATATGCAGTCCAGAGAAGCAAAGGAAAGTACATCATAAATATACGGCTGAATCAAAAAGTAAGAGGACTCGCTCTAGGTTTTCGGTACTAGAAGTAAAGGTAGGATCACGTAGAAATATTTTTGACGGCAGTGTTTGACCTTTTATTAGGAAAATTCTCAGAAAAGTTTTGAAAAATTCCCGTTTTTCTTATCACTCGAGGGAGGTATATATACATGGTATAACAATATTAATTAATTCTTAAAAGCGAAAGTTTAATTTAAAGATAAAAGAACAATATAGTGCAGTGGTTCCCAACCTGTGCTCCGCGGAGCCCTAAGTGCTCCGCAGCCGTTCCAGGAAATAAAATAAATAAAAATTTAATAAAAACAAAAGAATTAGAAGTAAAAATCAGAATCAATATAAGAAAACTGGAAACTACATTCTGATAGAAAATTGTCCAATTTGTATGTATGTATGTATGTCCGAGTGATTTCTGACTCTAGCCGGTTTATGACTCTAAGACTAGCGTGAATGTAACCGGCAAGATGCATTTTTGTTTGAATAATCTGCGTGTATTTTGATTATTTGCTTCATTTTATAAAAATCAGTCTATCTATCAATATTTGAGCTGTGAAAGAGAAAAGTGAATTACATTAACTAAAAAATCTACCCCCTCCCCCGTAACATTACTTCTAAACACCATTAATTTGTAAATTAGCTAATAATAGTAAATAATTTTTTACCAATAAAAATATCTTTAGAAATTGATTCTTAAATCTGTCCCCAAAAGGTTAAGAAAGGTTCTTTAGTCACTCTTCTGCTTAAATAGGTAGATATTTTTATTATTAAATATTATTTACTACATTTTGTCTTACACTAATTAACTTCTACTTAATAATAATTATAATTTTCGCCTTTCGGCTTAAAATCTACTTTCCTTCTCCTTTAATTTATATATTCGTTGACTCCTTTCTTTAATTTATTCCCTTCTGTTTTTCACTTCTTTCATCCATTCATACCCCCTTCCTGTTTCATCCAAAATTTTCTTTCTCGTTCCCGTTCTGTGCCGTATTTCTTCACATTCTTCCAACAAATGTTCCTTCCCTGCACATTCTACATGTTTTTTCTTCATCTTTCATCAAAATATTATTATCCCTCTCTTCATTTCCATATCTAAATCTCGCTATCACTTTTAAATTTTCTCTACTGTTTTTTTTCTGTCAAATCCTGGTGTTTTCTCAGCGACCAGGTCTTTTCATATTTGCTATTATACCTTGATTCTCTTCTTTTTGTATCTTGCTCCGTTTGTTGTATGTCGATCATTCGTTCTGTTACTTCGTGCCCCATTTCTTCTCCATTTATTCTTTGTAGTATTACCGCTGTTGTTGAGTAGTCACAATATTCATACATTTCCTTCCTTTCCTTAATCCATCTTGATAGTGGCTTTCCTTGTTGATTCCGTTTTTCAATTTCCCTCCACCATTCATAAAGAATTTCGGTTTCCGGCTGTTTAATTATATTCTCTTCATATTTTATGGCTTTTATGACTGCCTCTATTTTCATTTTCGTTTCTTCCAGTATAAATTTTGTCGGTGTGTTCATGTCTAATCCCAACATCCATTTAAAGTACATAAGTAGTCATTCTTCTGTACACCGATATAATAAAAATGTTTTTATTTTACTTACATTCATTAGAAATAACTTGCTTCTTTCTTTCATCCACCCTATACATTACTTAATAGTTTTGAGGTACCTCATACCTTAATATAAACATATAGTTCTTGGTATCGACATTTTAGAACTTGTCGTCAAATATTTTGGACAACTGTATATAATATTTTTGAAATAGTTGTGAACATATTAGCATAACTACATTTGACGGGCGAACTAAAAGAGACGTCATGCGATTATTTTCATTTTCGGATCGTTGAGTGCATCCCGAGTGCCCTGGTAAATCTACCAGATATAATACACACTTCCTTTTTATAGCACTAGCTCTTTTTCTCTCATTATAAAGTGGATAGTTTCTTCTCACTCTCGGGCTTTTTCGAGCGTTAATAAATGCAGATGTAATGAGACCAAAGCAATCTGCGACCATTACTGTGAATTCCAGAGATGAGATACGTATGGCAATTGTTGGGGGAGAGAGAATAAATGGTTCAAAACTAAGTTAGATCTTAGCATTTTACATGGAAAGTTTTTTATTTAGTACCATTTTAAATCAGGAAAGTGAGTGGAAAAAAATTATCTAAGATTTTTTTTTAGTAGGAGATAATTGTGATAAATATACCATGTGACTTATTTATGGTTGACAAATGGTTTTAGTTGTTTAACGACAAAATTATGGACATTTAACTTTACCTAGATATTTATGTTTTCTTCATCGATTTATTTTATTTCAAATTGAACACTCCAGCTTTTGTCACGCTGCTGTACTTAATTTGATCATGAAAGGTTGTTGTTGTTGTAGCATAGTATTTTACAAAGTTTTCATAACCTCCGCTAAAAAGTAAGACAAACAGTTTAAAAAATTGCTGTCATATTTTGGATTTTCACACTATTCAGATTTTTATAGCTAGCAACTATTTAACTATTTCAATGCGCAAACCAAATAAAGCCGAAAAAAATACCGTGGCTATATTACGCAAGCCGTATAATTATGCGAGGTTTGAGGCTTATTTAAATGCTGGAATCATACATATTTGTGTATTGATATGCTGCTATTCAACAGTTACAATTTATCGTTAAATACACCCATATGTTAATGCGGTGACCAGTAGCCATTAGCTATGACGGTGGTTTTTCGATTTGTGTATTGTTCTCTTTATGTTTTGGCAAGTTTTAGTCTTGATTAAGGAGTGAAGTTTGTTGCACTATGTGACAATAAATCAATAAAAGTGGCAAATAATCATACGTTTGTGACAAATAATCCATAACATTCTCCGCTATCTAATTATGATACAGACGTAGTTATAAGATGTGGTTATATGACGGCTATTTTATTCTATTTTTATTTTCTTGTTCTGTTAGGTTAGCAACGGGAACTCAGTTACCGTTGTTAAGCGGCACTTGCGCAGTAGTGTTTAACAATCTATCTATCAGTACCTCCTAACCGGTTTGGCCATTACGGGACGTAGTTTTGATGTGAGCGTTGCTTGATTATGGCTACTACAGTCGAAGATCCCGCCTCATGCGAGATTCATGCAAGATTCTGAAATGTCTACGGACAGCAATACAAAACAAAAGGAGAGGCATGTGTCATCAGGCATTGTCCTTCTTCATGAAAATGTACGCCCTCATACAGCAGCATAAACAAATGAACTGCTCAAAAATTTTGGACGAGAGATATTCGGCCACCCGCCCTGCAGCCCGGATTTGGCACCAAGCGGTTTCCCTTTGTTCACCAGCATGAAATTGTGGTTGGGAAAGAAGCGGTTCATCACTAATGAGGAGCTGAAAACCAGTGTGCAAGAATGGCTGAGAACCCAGGCGGCAATATGGTATGAGGAGGATATACAAAAACTGATTTCCCTTTAAGATAAATGCTTTAATGTTGGTGGCGACTACGTTGAGAAATAATTTAGATGTATGACTAACTCTGTATATTAGAACTTTTCCTATTACCCTTATATGTTTCTGTTAATTCAAAGGAACTTGAAAAAAAAAAATAGCCCTCGTATATTATTAAAAAAAAAATAATAATAAATAAATAAGTGGAAGAAAATTCTGTACAATTATAATGAACAGTGATAGTGAGGAGGGAATTTTGATAAGGTTCTGGAGAATTGGCAAAATCTGTAATTTTTGCACATTGGCGAGAAAGACAAATTTAGATAAAGAAAGCATTGCTACGTTTTAGCCAAAATCTGGTAGTGACTTATCGGATTCCTCACGGAATACATCCCCAAATAAAAAATTTAAAAAAACTCGTATTCTGAAACAATTGAAGTAGCACGATAAGGATTTTGTACCAACTGTATATTTATTTAATATTGGCGCATTTGGATGGAGATTCGAATTATGAACTGAATCGTCGACTTGTGCAATTTTTGATATATTTTTTTTATTTTCTAAACAAAATTGAAAAGTAAAAATTATTTTCTCTATAATTTACATCAAAAATATATTAAATTTATAAACACAACGAAATAACTAACCACGATAATCGTGATCTTGTTTTATCTGTTAACTGCGGGAGACGTATGAATCGTAAAGCTTTAATTATCCAGATCTGATAGAAAATGTTTTCTGACAATGTTTATGTTTTCTGAAAAAGAATAATATTTTAATTTTTTTTTTTTGTGTATTTATCCTAGTGTTTATATTTAATAACTATAATTTCCTTCGTTCAAATGTCACCTGTCCTGCAAATAACTCATTAGTCGGTATAATGACCTAATTTGTCATGCAACATTTACCGTTCGAAGTATATATTTTGTCGTGCAATTATATTTTCCCCATAGTTTACGAGACTTTATACACCGATTGATTGACAGAGAACCGATAAAGTAATATATACCTAAATACATCTAACAAAAATTTCATAATCGCTTCTGATAGTAAGAGTACTCTAAATATCCTTAAAAATTCTGGAATAGGTGTATTCCCTATCACCCTAATACAATATATGACATTATACATAATATCACAAGTCTGAAAAATAAACTAAACATGCCATGTCATCTGGGTTAAAGTACATTTCCGCATAGCATATAATGAAACACATGACAATCTAGCCAAAAGAGCAACAAAAGAAGGCTCAAACATTTTTTCCAACAAACACCATTGAGAAACCTATGAAAATAAAGAGTGAACTAATTAAACAAAAGTGGCAATTGGAATATGAATATACAAGCATTGACAAAGGCATCGCATATTATATATCACAAAAACAATTCAAACTAAACCGCGATTTCATAAACGCAATCTACCACGAAGCTCTATAATTAAAATCTGCAGACTTAGGCTGTCCCACATCAGCTGCTCAGCTCACCTCAAGAAATTTAACATTGTGGAATACGACAAATGCAGTTATTGCGACAAAGTGAATGCAGTTATTGAGAATTCCCTATAAACCATATTATCGAAAGACAACACAAATATCTACAACACGCTCTCAGAATATCTTACATGCACCGACATAGAACTTTAAATACATAATTATCACATTCATTGCTAACTCCCCCTTCTATTGTTACCCCAGCATGACTACCTCCTGAACCTCAGTCCTGCCGTGACGGTCTCTCGGCAACATTCTACTCCTGTATTATTTCTCCCCCCCCCTTCTTCATCATACACATACATCTACATTCAAAAACAGCAATAGGAACTGGTTCACTGGAGAAATCCGACAGAAGCCAATAAACACCTTTAATAAAAAACAAAAAATATCTGTTTCACATAGTTCTATGTAAAATTCAATGACATTTGTGAGTTTCTTGTAACCAACATAACGTTCATAGTTTTTATCTTCAGTTGTTATATTTGAATATATTCAGATAAACGTATGTGTGTGTTTGTATCTTCAGCACTTCTACTGCAACTATGACTATAAAGGGTACATTCAATTTGTACAGGATAGAGCGAGAGCTGGGCGAACAGTTGATGGTGACGTCATGAATAGAACACTGACGGAGCGCAGCAACACGAACACGGAGCGACTTTGGGTTGTGACGTAATGTTTACAAAATCTAATCCTACAATTTTAGGCGGCGTTTTTACTGTCAGATTAGTTCACGTCAGTCATGAATCAAAATTATGTACTTCGAACAACAAGTAATTTTGGAAAAACCTACCTTTGAACAAGTAATTTTGGAAAAAGTGCGGGTGTATGCAGAAAATATGGTGCCAAATTTTACTGATCGTCTGTTTCTTCCATTTTCATTTTATGCATGGTTTATTTTAATAAATTTTTTGTTGTTCACAGAACGTCACAAATACTCAAAATGGCCGTACTCCGTAGCCATTGACAAATAACAATATTATTTGTCTATTGTTTTGTCTATAGCTATTATTTTTATTTATAATTTAATTTTAAACTTTTATTTCTTTCCTGCCGTACGTTTTCCTGCCGTTTCCCCACCTTTTTCCGTCATATCCCATATGCTCGGTCTTAATAATAATTTATTTATTTAAATATCATACAACATATCATAATAAATAATAGCATAACAAAAAAAAATAATAATAGTAGATACATAAATACTTGTATTGATATTTAAAAAGGAATGTATTCATAAATAAATATGATTTTCAATACATCCATATAAAAAACACTTTAAAAATAATTACAAAACTTTGGTACGAATTAGACAAAAATTCTTAACAATACTATAGAACGATATTATAAATATATATTTTTTTTCCTATTTTTTTTTTTTTTTTTTTTTATTTACAATAATTTATTTATACAATATTCATAAGAATAATAACAATGTTAATACTATATCACGTAAACAAAAACAAAAAAGAAGGTACATTATGCCAAACAATTATTTAACAATATATTTTTTAATTTATTTTTGAAACCATTAATATTTAGCTGTTTATAATCATTTGGTATTTCATTATAAATATTTGCCACCTGATACTTAAAACAACCCTTAAAATTTTCCGATCTATGTTTAGGTATTATAATCTGATTTTTTGAGCGAGTATTTTTAGAATGCACATCTTTTCTATACGTGATTTTAGAGCTTAGGCCGAGAACATACAGAAAGCCGGTACCGGCTTTACTGGCAATAAGCGCTGATCTGCCGCAGTATTTGTCCATGTTTTTAAATATAACCGCACACGCTGTGTACTGGTCGGCGCCGGTTGGTGTCGGCTACCTGCTTACCGAAACGTTTAAGCAGTTTAAGAAGCTTGTTGTCAGCGCCGAAACAAAAAAATATTTAAAAAATCTTGCATCATCTTCTTTTAACTAAGGAAAAAGGTGGTGGTATTCCCCATATTTACATCTCTCTTGGTTTATTGCATGTATACCTTTTCTTTTTGGTTCCATTTTTAAATATAGTGATTCTGTTAAAAGCAACTCATCCAAAGATGAATCAGAACTCGCAATTTTCACTTATTTCAACATATAATTGAGCCAATATACGAAAGAGTAGCTATACACTTTCAAAACTAGCGTTCACTCTATGCTAGGCCAATATAATTAAAAAATGTACGATAAATAGAAAAAAATAAATAAAATCTTCAATTTATAGGTTACGTCATCTGGCAGTCTCACTTGCAATATCAGCGTTTAGTGTGTGCGCAACCAGTAACCCAGGACGCTTGTTTTCGGTACCGACTGTCAGCGCTGTTTTACCGGCTTTCTGTATGTTCTCGGCCTTAGGTAGGAAGGTACTCCTGTTTTTATTATTTTGTGATACAGGCAGCTTTGGTGCAGCAACCTACGTTGATCTAACCCCGAACACATAGAGCGCACTCTAAATACTCGCTCGATCGCAAAACGAATGTAATTTGGTGTACTCTGAGCATCAAATCGAACAAGTTTGAGTTTATGAACGTACTCGAAACACTTGTAGCGTCAAATCGAATGGACACAAAGAGTTAAACAAAACAATAGTTCTCTCTCAACATTTGATTGAATAGCATCGTTTAATTTTTATGACTTTCTAGATTGAACCATACCCTTTATCTAGCGAGCATCGGTCAAGTAAATCCTCCCCGAGTATATAACGGTTTCTTTATTACCAATGAAACCCCAAGAAAACTTAAGTATTAAGTATAAGCGAAGTTTTCGCATAGACTAAATTTATAAAATAATAATTCTTAATCTATATATATAAAAGGCAGTGTCCTGACTGACTGACTCACTCATCACCGCCCAGCCCGTACCCCTGGGCCTAGAAACTTGAAATTTGGAGAGCATATTCCCTCCATGACGTAAGCACCCAATAAGAAGGGATTTTTCGAAATTCAACCTCTAAGGGGCGAAAAAGGGGTGAAATGTGATTTCACAGATTCTTTAATATCTCTTCGGGTCGATGGGATATCGACTTAGTTTTTGCTTACAAAGATTACCCATACAAATGCCGAAAAAGCAATTTCAGGATTTTGTCCTAATCAACCCCTAAAGGGGTGAACCTACAGTCGGGGTGGATTATACATCCCGTTGTATTTCCTGTGTTTGTTGAGTTATAAGGTTTCTTTTTGGCACATAGGTGTCTTTTTATAATACCTCGAAATGGTTTTGACAGTTTTTTAAAATTTCAACCCTAAAGGGTGAAAAGGGATGATATGTGATTTCAAGGATTCTTTAATATCTCTTAGGACCAATAAGATAGCTTTTTTCTTACAAAAATTACCTATACAAATTCCAAAAAACTAATTTCAGGATTTGGTCCTAATCAACCCCTAAAGGGGTGAATCTACAATCGGGGTGAATTATATATCCCGACGTATTTTCTGTGTTTGTTGAGTTACAAAATTTATTTTTGGCACATAAGTGTCTTTTTAAATAACTGGAAATGGTATTGACAGTTTTTTAAAATTACGTCCCTAAAGGGTGAAAAGGGGTGAAATGTTAATTCAAGGATTCCTTAATATCTCTTAGGACCAATAAGATAACGACTTGGTTTTTACTTACAAAGATTACCCATACAAATGCCGAAAAACTTATTTCACGATTTTGTCCTAATCAACCCTTAAAGGGATGAATCTACAAACGGGGTGAATTATACATCCCATCGTATTTCATGTGTTTGTTGAGTTATAAAATTTATTTTTTGCACATAGGTGTCTTTTTAAAATATCTCGAAATGATATTGACAGTTTTTTAAAATTACATCCCTAAAGGGTGAAACGGGCTGATATGTTAATTCAAGGATTCCCTAATATCTCTTAGGACTAATAAGATACGGACTTGGTTGTTACTTACAATGATAACCCTTACAAATGCTGAAAAACTTATTTCAGGATTTTGTCCTAATCAACCCTTAAAGGGATGAATCTACAAGCGGGCTGAATTATACGTCCCGTCGTATTTCATGTGTTTGTTGACTTATAAAATTTATTTTTTGCACATAGGTGTCTTTTTAAAATATCTATAAATGGTATTGACAGTATTTTAAAATTACATCCCTAAAAGGTGAAACGGGCTGAAATGTTAATTCAAGGATTCCCTAATATCTCTTAGGACCAATAAGATACCGACTTGGTTTTTACTTACAAAGATTACCCATACAAATGCCGAAAAACTTATTTCACGATTTTGTCCTAATCAACCCTTAAAGGGATGAATCTACAAACGGGGTGAATTATACATCCCATCGTATTTCATGTGTTTGTTGAGTTATAAAATTTATTTTTTGCACATAGGTGTCATTTTAAAATATCTCGAAATGGTATTGACAGTTTGTTAAAATTACATCCCTAAAGGGTGAAACGGGCTGAAATGTTAATTCAAGGATTCCCTAATATCTCTTAGGACCAATAAGATACCGACTTGGTTGTTACTTACAATGATTACCCTTACAAATGCTGAAAAACTTATTTCAGGATTTTGTCCTAATCAACCCTTAAAGGGATGAATCTACAAACGGGGTGAATTATACGTCCCGTCGTATTTCATGTGTTTGTTGACTTATAAAATTTATTTTTTACACGTAGGTGTCTTTTTAAAATATCTCGAAACAGTATTGACAGTTTTTTAAAATTACATCCCTGAAGGGTGAAAAGGGGTGAAATGTTAATTCAAGGATTTCTTAATATCTCTTAGGACCAATAAGATACCGACTTGGTTTTTACTTACAAAGCTTATCCATACGAATGCCGAAAAACTTATTTCAGGATTTTGTCCTAATCAACCCCTAAAGGAATCTACAAACGTGAATCTACAAACGGGGTGAATTATACATCCCGTCGTATTTCCTGTGTTTGATGAGTTATAAAATTTATTTTTTGCACATAGGTGTCTTTTTAAAATATCTCGAAATGGTATTGACAGTTTGTTAAAATTACATCCCTCAAGGGTGAAACGGGTTGAAATGTTAATTCAAAGATTCCCTAATATCTCTTAGGACCAATAAGATACTGACTTGGTTGTTACTTACAATGATTACCCATACAAATGCTGAAAAACTTATTTCAGGATTTTGTCCTAATCAACCCTTAAAGGGATGAATCTAGAAACGGGGTGAATTATAGATCCCATCGTATTTCATGTGTTTGTTGAGTTATAAAATTTATTTTTTGCACATAGTTGTCTTTTTAAAATATCTCGAAATGGTATTGACAGTTTTTTAAAATTACATCCCTAAGGGTGAAACGGGCTGGAATGTTAATTTAAGGATTCCCTAATATCTCTTAGGACCAATAAGATACCGACTTGGTTGTTACTTACAATGATTACCCTTACAAATGCTGAAAAACTTATTTCAGGATTTTGTCCTAATCAACCCTTAAAGGGATGAGTCTACAAACGGGGTGAATTATACGTCCCGTCGTATTTCATGTGTTTGTTGACTTATAAAATTTATTTTTTACACGTAGGTGTTTTTTTAAAATATCTCGAAACGGTATTGACAGTTTTTTTAAATTACATCCCTAAAGGGTGAAAAGGGGTGAAATGTTAATTCAAGGATTTCTTAATATCTCTTAGGACCAATAAGATACCGACTTGGTTTTTACTTACAAAGATTACCCATACAAATGCCGAAAAACTTATTTCAGGATTTTGTCCTAATCAACCCTTAAAGGGATGAATCTACAAGCGGGCTGAATTATACGTCCCGTCGTATTTCATGTGTTTGTTGACTTATAAAATTTATTTTTTGCACATAGGTGTCTTTTTAAAATATCTATAAATGGTATTGACAGTATTTTAAAATTACATCCCTAAAAGGTGAAACGGGCTGAAATGTTAATTCAAGGATTCCCTAATATCTCTTAGGACCAATAAGATACCGACTTGGTTTTTACTTACAAAGATTACCCATACAAATGCCGAAAAACTTATTTCACGATTTTGTCCTAATCAACCCTTAAAGGGATGAATCTACAAACGGGGTGAATTATACATCCCATCGTATTTCATGTGTTTGTTGAGTTATAAAATTTATTTTTTGCACATAGGTGTCTTTTTAAAATATCTCGAAATGGTATTGACAGTTTGTTAAAATTACATCCCTAAAGGGTGAAACGGGCTGAAATGTTAATTCAAGGATTCCCTAATATCTCTTAGGACCAATAAGATACTGACTTGGTTGTTACTTACAATGATTACCCATACAAATGCTGAAAAACTTATTTCAGGATTTTGTCCTAATCAACCCTTAAAGGGATGAATCTAGAAACGGGGTG
The DNA here is from genome assembly GCA_963971575.1 of Liopterus haemorrhoidalis. NCBI lineage: Eukaryota > Metazoa > Arthropoda > Insecta > Coleoptera > Dytiscidae > Liopterus > Liopterus haemorrhoidalis. The sequence continues at coordinate 84,234,832 of OZ020611.1, read as the reverse complement.
AATTATACATCCCATCGTATTTCATGTGTTTGTTGAGTTATAAAATTTATTTTTTGCACATAGTTGTCTTTTTAAAATATCTCGAAATGGTATTGACAGTTTTTTAAAATTACATCCCTAAAGGGTGAAAAGGGGTGAAATGTTAATTCAAGGATTTCTTAATATCTCTTAGGACCAATAAGATACCGACTTGGTTTTTACTTACAAAGATTACCCATACAAATGCCAAAAAACTTATTTCAGGATTTTGTCCTAATCAACCCCTAAAGGGGTGTATCTACAAACGAAGTGAATTATACATCCCGTTGTATTTCCTGTGTTTGTTGAGTTATAAAATTTCTCTTTGGCATTTAAGTGTATTTTTAAAATATCCCTAAATAATATTGACAGTGTTTTAAAATTGCACCCCTTAAGGGTGAAAATGGGTGAAATGTGAACTCAAGGATTTCTTAATATCTCTTAGGGCCAATAAAATATCGACTTGGTTTTTGCTAACAAAGATTACTCATTCAAATGCCGAAAAACCTATTTTAGGATTTTGCCCTAATCAACCCCGAAAAAAGTGAATCTCCAATTACGGTGAATTATACATGCATTCATTTTTTCTGTGTTGGTTGACTTATAACATACCTTTTTGGCACATAGGTGTCTTTTTTAAATATCTCGAAATAGTTTTCACGGTTATTTTAATTTCCGCCTAAAGGGTTAAAAGGGGTGAAATGAGATTACAATGATTTTCTAATATCTCTGAGGACCAATAAAATATCGATTTGGTTTTTGCTTATAAAGATTACTAATACAAAGGCCGAAAAACCTATTTCAGGATTTTGTCCTAATCAACACCTAAAACGGTGAATCTACATTTGAACTACATAACAATTATTTTTAGCTGATGGTTGTTTTTTTTTTTTAATATCTCGAAATGGTTTTGAAATTTTTTTAAAATTGCATCCCTAAAGGGGAAAATGTGACTTCAAGGATTCCTTAATATTTCTTAGGACCAATAAGTTATGAGCGATTTGATTTTTGCTTATAAAGATTACTTATACAAATGCCAAAAACTTATTTCAGTATTTTATCCTAATCGACTCCTAAAGGGGTGAATCTACATTCGGGGTTAATTATACATCCTGTCGTATTTCCTGTGTTTGTTTAGTCATAACATTCCTTTTTGGCATATAGATGTCTTTTTAAAATACCTCGAAATAATTTTGACAGTTTTTTTAAATTTCACCCTTAAAGGGGTAAATGGGTATTTTTTATTCGATAGAACGTTTTTTGGACATAAATACATGAAATTCGCAAAATATATTCCACTAAGAAGTGATTTTTCGAAAGTAGACCTCTAAGGGGATAAAAAGGGGGTGAAATATGATTTCAGGAATTCCTCAATAACTCTTAAATCCAATCAGATATCGACTTGGTTTTTGCTTTCAAAGGTTACTCATAGAAATGTTAGCAAAAAAAATTGAGGATTTTGCCCTAATCAACCCTTAAAGGCATGAATCTATATTCGGGGTGAATTATAGAAACCTTACATAGGTTTCTATTAAAGAGAAACCTACTTAGCTTTCTTTTTAAAATTCCATAGAACTATTCCATAGGTATAGAACCCTTCGTCTTTCCTTCGTTTGTTCGTAAGAACCCACTACGAAGGGATTTCTTGAAGTTCGACCTCTATGTGTTGAAAAAGAGTAAAAAGTTTTTTCACGGATTCCTCAATATCTCTTAGGACAAATGAGATATCGACTAGGTTTTTGCTTATAAATGTTACCCATACACATGTTTAAAAACAAACTGAGTATTTTACACTAATGACACTAACGAGATCGTCAATATACCGTAGCGAAGCACGGGTGCCCAGCTAGTATCACATAAAGGCATACGTCATATTTCTCAATTTTCAAGTAGAATTATTTTGATGAAAAAGTGAACCAATGAACAAAGAGAAACGTGCTTATGAAAGAAAATTTTGCAATATTTTAGACCTTTGTATTCAGGTTATTTAAAATATTCACAAAGAAAAATTATGTTTAATATTAGTTATAATCTCACGTACGTAAGAGCAAGTACAAAGACATGACTTTTTCCTTTCTTTCATTTAAAATACCTTTCGACTTCAATTTCAAGTAAAACCTGGAATTTGGAACAAATGAAACGAACACATCGAGTTACTAACAACCTGAAAGATTACTTTTGCAACGGGAAACTCGACATCTTGTTTCTCGCCTTCCGCGAGACATTTAATACTCACTGGCTTATACGTCATCGCAAAATCTGTTAGAAAATTTTATTAAAAATTTCTCGGGTTAAAATATGCCTTTTAAGGTAAAAGAATTTAAATGTTTAGGGAGATTTTCTTATAAAGTTTGGTTTTGAAATATCTCACAAGGCGGGCAATATGCGCAGAGTTGTGTTTTGATATCTATCTTTTTCTAAATTGGAGGCTGTATCTGTTTTTGTATTTTTCTGCCTCATTTTTTGTTTCTACATATTTCAGATGATTATAAGACAATAGGCCGTATGAATAAAAATGAGCATAACCTTTTACTTGCAAATTATGAAGCAAATCCTCCCAACTATATGAATAAAAATGCAAGCAAAACCTTCTACTTATGAGTAAGAAGCAAATGCTTTTTTGTTGATCTTTTGCTCAAGACAGAAGTAAATGGTTATGAATAAAACAGAACTTTTACTTTAAATTATAAGCAAATGCTTCGAAAAACATGCATCTATATATTCATATACTCACTTGTGAAAAAGTGTTGTAGTGAACTAATTGCCATGGCGGATATTGTGCATTTAAGAAATATGAAACATTGTAGGCATCGCTCTTCGCCACCTCGTACTGACATAAAAGTTAATTTCGTTTTGAACAGGAGAACATGGAGTGTTTAGCTAATAATTTTTAGGTAACTTTTTTTTGTTGAGATATCTAACTGATCTTGGATTTCAAAGAAGTATCAGTGAGGAACTTGGGGTGGAGCAATCCACAGTATCACTGACTGTCTGCAGTATTGTTGAACAAATAGTTGCTCAAGCTGGCAACTGGATTAAATTTCTTACTTCCCAAAATTTATTAGGGGAGGCGAAAAAAATGTGGCAAAGAAAATACCGTTTTCCAATCGCAGTTGGTATCATTGACTGTACACATATAGGGATAGAAAAACCGAAGATCCATGAAGATGAATATGTCAATCGTAAAGAAAAACCTATGCTAAAGGTATAGGCAATTTGTGATGCCAGTGAAATGTTCACAAGTGTAGGTGTAAAGTGCCCTGAATCTGTACATGACTTTACAGCAATAAAAATAAACTGATATGTCAAACATGGAACTCAGTATAGCACTAGTACAGTTTTGATAGTGTTTATAGACTAATTTCAAGTTGACAGTAGTCAGAAAAAAGTAGTACGATTTTGATAAATACTGATTTTCAGGTTTCAACCTAAACACATCCTCTTGACCTTTTACTCACAGATAGAAGCATTGACTTATAAGTAAAAGGTAATCATTATTCATATAAAAAGAAGCAAATGCTTTTACTCCGACCTTTTACTCGAAGCAAATGCTTTTACTTCTACCTTATACTTATGAGCATTTACTTCAACTTTATTCATACGGCTGAATATCCGTAAAAAAATTAATTTTTGTCGGTCTGTCTGTCCGTCCGAGATTTACGCAAAACGGGCTGAACATATTTTCACGCAATTTGGTACGATGATAGAGTAGAACCAGAATTCGGACATAGGCTATAAGACATGTATTTTTTTTCGGAGTTATATTTATTAAAAATCTTAAAATATCTCCCTTATTACAAGAGCTACCTTTTAAATTTTTACGAAAACTAAGAAAGAAAACCTTTTTTTTTAACGAACAATTTGGCGAATTATTTGAAAAGCAATAAAACAGCTTTTCAAATTATTCGCCTTTAAAATTTATGCACATTTGCATGCGTTCAATCCAATTATCGAAACATTTTTTCCACTCTGAAGTTGGTATCTCAAAAACATGGTTTTCGAAGCCTTCAACAGCTTCTTGAGGTGATAAAAATCGCTGTCCACGTATTTTTTGTATGACATTGGGGAACAAAAAAAAGTCGTTAGGGGATGAATCAGGTGAATACAGGCAATGAGACATTAATTCCATGTTTTTCTCTTTCAAATAATCAATTGTTTTACGAAGCTTGCATTGTCATGATGAAGTATGATGCGACATTTTTGGTTGTTTTAAGCATTAACTGTTCTCCGATCCTCTAAAGCAGTGTTTCCTAAAGGGTGTGCCGCAATATTTTCTGTGGCCACCACAGGACCGACCGCCATCACAAAGTACTTGTTTTATTTATGCTGCTTTATCGAAAATTGTCTCAAATAACAAAATTTCTTGTTAGTTATTGCTTTTATAGCAACTTTTGTAATTATTTTTTTTTTTTTCCAAATATTACTCTGAAATTTTCGCTAAAATCTTAAAACCGATACGAGTATACTCCCACTTCTAGTAAACCGATTTTTACCAAAAGTTGGTCAACTCGTGCCATTGATGTCGAAAGCTTAAATATGGTTTCATAAAAATCCTTTTAGCCGAATTTGCTCTGTACGTGTACACGGACCGACAGACAGACCGACAGACAGACGGACGGGCGGACAGATAGACAGACAGACATCACGCTAAAAATAGTCAAAATGTTATGAGGGACCTTAATTCGTGAAGATCCATCGAAATCTCGAAATGTCAAAATCGGTATGATCACAATACCTCCTTTATATATGTTGGCAGTCAATAAAAAAATACAAAATATAAATAAAATAAAATACATGCTAGCAGCAGAGTAGAAATAACTTAGCCTAATATTTTCTAACAGAAATATTATTTATCATGACTATGGAAACATTACATATAAGTATGCAAAAATAGATACTAAGAAAAACATTCGAAAAATTTTTCAAATATTTTTACGAGGTACGGCTCCCCATAACTCCCCAAATAGGGTGTTTCCACACCCTTAAACTAAAATCTTGAAATATCTCACTATTATTTAATTTACATTAAAAATGTGTATGAGAAAATATTTTTTTCTTCTCTTCAATGCAGTGTTATATTTGAATAAGAGATATATTTGGGGAGCTATGGGGAGAGCTACCTATATACGAGGTATCTCACTTATTATCTACTTAACATTGAAAATACATACAAAAGATTTAGAATAAGGAAACGATTATTTTCTATTCTACTTGAAATTGAAATATCTCACTTATCATTTACGTTACAGCAAAATATTACATTACAAAAACCATATCCAATACGGGTATTGCAGCCGGTGTTGAATAAAAAGAGTTGTATTTTAAACCCTCGTCACTCTAATTACGAGGGTAATTAGGAAAATTCCCAACATGGCATTATACACCATGTTGCGACATCTATGATGTTGGGGTAATGTATATCTAAAATTTTTATCGAGTTGTTTTGCCATATCAATTTTTTGAGCAGTGAATTGTTAAATCGATCTGTCAATTAATTTGTTGTGAATTAAAATGGATAAAGAAAGACTTCATGTAGTGATTTTTTTAATCTGGAATTGAATCATTCATAAATAAAAACTTGCGGTGTAAAAAGAAGTTCATTACCCACGGATGCTTTATGTATTTACAATTGGATGCATATTGCAATTATTAGTTGGTCGTAGGTAAACTATTTTAAAATATTTCTTATATTTAAAACATTAAACATCAAAATTGAAGGAAATTTACTTTTAAAATAATTTTTAAAATAATTAAAACACAGTTGCGTTAAAATATATTCGATTTACAAGTTAAACTAGTGGTTATTTATCAGAAATTAGAATCGGAACAAATAATAGCGTTTTTAAGACATAACTGTCAAACTTAACCTTTTCTACCAAGTTTGAGATTTGTTCATTTAGTAGTTCTAAATTGAAATATGTGCGATATCTATATGAATAAAATTAGAGGAAATTGGCCCGATTCTGTAAAAAGTTGGTACGTTAGTTACTACTGAGTAACGTTGCTACGAAATAACTTTTATAGTCACTTTCGTGGCAATTGCCAAACAATTGGTATTCTCTAATCATGAGCACTAGCAACGTTCTTATAAAAAGTTACCTTTCGTAACGTTGCTACAAAGAACCATGAAGCTAGAAGTAGATTACGTTCTGCGCAGGCGAGGTATTCGTTCTTACTTGAGTTTGACAGCTATGTTGTAAGTTTCTGAGGTTAAACGAAAAATATTTTATAAACAAAATCAGAAAAAGAATTGCAAACAGATGGAAATTCTGTTGAATTTTCTGGAAAATAACCCGATCATGGTCGGTGATACATGAGTTTAAAAAATAATTTAAATGAATTGGGTGGAATATAGTTAAAAAAGTTCGGATAGCCATTGAACAAGCGCGCACATAGAACATTTATCTGAGAAGGGTCCATTTCGAAAAAATATCTGTAAAATAATACAAATGTATTGTTGTGTTTTTATGGACTATATATTAATTTAATTTTGAATGTAATTTAATTTTTATTAATAAAAAAGGTGATTTTTATTTTCAATCGTTTATTAAATAAGTATATAATTTTTCAATTCCTGGGGGGAGGGTTCAGAACTTGTCAACTACCCCCTTGTGTGCGCGCCTGCCATTGACTCGTAGGTAATGCATTTAAAAAATATTGTACTGTTATAATATTACTAGCTGAGTACCCGTGCTTCGCTACGGTATATTGACGGTTTGTCATCATCCTGCAATTATTATAAGTCATGGTTCTTTATAGATCACATTACTGACTCTCTCCTCAGGTGTAGATTCACCCCGTTAGAGGCTCATTACTGTAAAATTCGTAGTTTGTTTCTAAACATGTGCACGGGTAACTTTTATAAGCAAAAACCTAGTCGATATCTCGTCTGTCCTAAGAGATATTGAGGAATCCGTGAAAAAACATTTTACTCCTTTTCACCCCATAGGGGTCGCAAAATCCTTTCTTAGTGGGTTCTTACGTCATATCGAGAAATGCACTCTTCGAATTTCTTATTTCTAATAAAAAATTCTTTAGGAATGAAATTTAAAAAACTGTCAGAACACCATCGAAAGATTTTAAAAAGTCACCTATATGCCAGAAAGGAATGTTATAACTCAAGAAGCGCAGGAGATATAAAGGGTTCGATGCTTACGTTATGGAAGAATTATGTTCCCGGAATTCCATGTATATAATCAAAAATAAACCTATTTACCCCTTTATAGATAAAAAAAAAAAAACGTTTAAAAGACTTTTTAAAGATTAGAAAAAAAAAATTATATACCAAAAAGGAATGTTATAACTCAACAAACAAATAAGTTACGAAACATTATATAAGTCTCCCTGATTTAATGTAGATTCACCCCGTTAAGTGTTGATTGAAGCAAAATTCTAAATTACATTTTTATACATGCGTACGGGTAACTATAGTAAGTAAAAACCAAGTCGTTATTTCATCAAGAGATATTAAGAAATCCGTTTTCACCCCCTAGAGGTCGAATTTCGAGAAATCTCTTCTTAGTAGTTGCTTACGTCATGAAAGAAATATACTCCCTGAATTTCAATTGTCTACTAAAAAATACCAATATACCAATGAAATTTAGGGAAATATAAAAAATGCAATTTAGGGGTGAAATATAAAAAAAACGGTCAGAATGAAATGATCTTGAAACTAATGATATTAAAATGACACCTAAATGCGAAAAAGTACAACATAGTTTGCAGTAGAACAAACACAGAAGCTACAAAGGGTTCTATAATTCACCCCGAATCTAGAATCGCCCCTTTAGGGATTGATGATTAGAGCAAAGTCCTGAATTTAATTTTTAAACACATATACGGATAAAATTGTAAGCAAAATCCAAATCAATATACCATTGGACGTAAGAGATAATGAAGAATCCGAGGAAAAACATTTTATCACTTTTCATCCCCTAGAGGTTGAATTTCGAAAAATACCGTCTTAGTGGGTACTTACGACATACAGGGAATATACTTTACGAATTTCATGTATCTTGTCCAGAGGACGTTCTATCGAGTAAAAAGTACCCATTTACCCCTTTAGGGGTGAATTTTTTAAAAACTGTCATAACCATTTCGATATATTTTAAAAAGACACCGATATGCCAAAAAGGAATGTTATAACTTAATAAAAACAGGAAATACCCCGATTGTAAACCCTATAGGGGTTGATTCAGACAAAATCCTGAAATAAGTTTTTCGGCATTTGTATGGGTAATCTTTGTAAGCAAAATCCAAGACGATATCTTATTGGTCCTAAGAGGTATTGAGGAATCCTTGAAATCACATTTCACCCCTTTTCACCCATTAATTTCGAAAAATCTCGTCTTAATGGGTGCTTACGTCATGGAGGGAATATACTTCACGAATTTTATTTATCTATGCCCAAGGGATGTTAAATCGAATACAAAATTCCCATTTACCCCTTAAGGGTGAAATTTTAAAAACTGTCAATACCATTTTGAGATATTTTGAAGACACCTATACCAAAAGGAATTTTATAACTCAACAAACACAGGGAATATGATAGGTTGTATAATTAACCCTGTTCGGAAATTCACCATTTTAGGTGTTGATTAGAGCAAAATCCTGAAATAAGTTTTTCAACATTTATATGGGTAATCTTTGTAAGTAAAACCCAAGACGATATATTATTGGTCCGCAGAGATATTTAGGAATCCTTGATATTACATTTCACCCCATAGTGGTTGAATTTCGAAAAATTCCGTCTTAGTGTATGCTTACCTCTTGGAGGGAATATACTTTGCGAATATCATGTATCTATGTCTAAGGGATGTTCTATCAAATCAAAAATATCCTTTTGCCCCTTTAGGGGTAAAATTTTGAAAAACTGTCAAAACCATTTCGAGATATTTTAAAAAGACATCCATATGCCAAATACGAATTTAACAACTCAACAATCACAGGAAATACGTCGGGTTCTATAATTCTCCCTGATTGTAAATTCACCCTTTCAGGGGATGAATAGGACAATATCCTGAAATAAGTTTTTCAACATTTATATGGATAATATTTATAAGCAAAAATAAAGGCGATATATTATTGGACCTGTGAGATATTGAGGAATCCGTGAAAACACATTTTACCCCATTTCACCCCTTAGGGGTTGAATTTCCAAAAATCATTTCTTAGGGGGTTCTTAAGTCATAAAAGGGATATACTCCCCGAATTTTATGTATCTTTGTCTAGACGAAATTCTATCGAATAAAAAATACCAATTTACCCCTTTAGGGGTGAAAATTAAAAAAACGGTCAAAACACTTTCTAAATATTTTAAAAAGACACCTATATGCCAAAAAGGAAATTTCTAACACAATAAACACAGAAGATGCGAAGGGTTCTATAATTCACCCTGATTGTAGATTCACCCCTTTAGGGGTCGATTAGAACAAAATCCTGAAATAAGTTTTTTAATATTTACATGAGTAATCATTGTGAGCAAAAACCAAGTCGATATCTTATTGGACCTAAGATATATTAAGAAAACCGTGGAGCCACATTTTACCCCTTTTAACCCTCTTTTCACCCACTTAGAGGATGAGTTTCGAAAAATACGTTCTTAGTGGGTGCTTACGTCATGGAGGGAATATACTCGCCGAATTTCATGATTGTAGGTTCAGTGGTTTGGGCTGGGCGTTGATTATGAGTAGGTAGCTTAGTTACGATTTTATATATATAGATAAAACAAATGTAAATAAACAAAAAAAAAAAAAAAAAAATAGCAATTGAACTAGAGTCAAATAGAGAACTGGTAAACAATTGATTGGTAATGTAATTGTCTAAAAACTATGTTCTAAAAGTATATTAAATATAATTATTTACACAGCATATTGTTTAAGACTTATATTTCCCTTATATGCTATACAGAAAATAAAATAAAAATCCTTCTATAAGTATTGTCTCTATGTTGCTCTTGTTTGTCAAATGCTTGAAATAATTCATTATTAAACAGAAAACTTGCGATTTTTTACGAATTTAACAAGTTATTTTGAAGTTACTAAGTGTGGCAACTGTTTTCTGTTAGTTGTTATCCATATTAACTTTCTTAGCAAATAGTTACTAATTTCATAGTAACTTTTTTCTTACAGAATACAGATTTCGTGAAAGTTGCTAAAAAAGATACTGACCTTGTATTTAGCAACTTTTATTGTAACTTTTTCGTAGTAACTTGCTCACAGAATTGGGCCGAATATCCGTAAAAAAATAATTTTTTGTCTATCTGTCCAAGATTCACGCAAAAACGGCTGAGCATATTTTCAGGTAATTTGGTATGATGATAGAGTAAAATCAGGATTTGAACATAGACAGTAAGATATTGAGGTGATTTTGGATTTTTATTAAAAAACTCCCTTATTATTAGCTAACAGAAAAAAGTATATAATAAAAATGGTTGATAATAAATCTTTTGTGTTGAATACATTTTTTCAATTAGATGAATATTTGGTGCAGCTACGGGTGACACCCTGAAACTAAAATCTATGTATATCTCCCTTATTACTGACAACAGCAAAATCATATAAGACAAAAATACTTTTAATAAGAAAACAAATATTTTTTGCATTTTTTCATTTCGATGAATATTTGGGAAGTTACGGGAGAATAAAAGCTAAATTTTTGAAATATCTGCCTTAGTATTGACTTAACAGCAAAAACGTGTTTGACAAAAATAATAAGAAAACAAATCTCTTTTGTTCTTTATACTTTTTCAATTGGATAAATATTTGAGATGTTATGGGGGACACCATAAAACAATAATCTTAAATATCTCACTTATTATTTAGTTTACAGCAAAAATATGTATGAAGAAACAATTTCTATGCAGCTTTTGTAAAAAGAATATTTAGGTTGCTAAGGGGAGTGTTACTTACATATAAGGTTGCAATGTCTTATTTATTATTTACTTAACAACAAAAATTAATGTGAGAAAAGAATCTATTCCTCTATGTTTAGTGCAGTTTCTAATAAGATATATATTTTGGAAACTATGGGAAGAGCTACCTATAAACGAAGCATCTTACGTATTATTTACTTAACTTTGAAAATACATATGTTTAGAATAAAGAACGAGTATTTTCTATTCTATTTGAAATTGAAATATTTTACTTATATTAACCATGGAAAATTAATAATAATAAATTATATTATTATTTTAAGAATTAAATAATAGAACACCTGACTCTGATTTTATAACGTTTCTAAATAAGTTAGATGTTTGTTTAAATTATATATTTTCAAAATATGACTGTCAAATTATTTTATGTGGTGACTTTAACATTGACTTTTTTACTAACTCTACTGATCTCTCATTTTTAACTGACACATTATTTTCATACAACTTGTATCACACAATTTACGAACCAACAAGAGTAACTGCGACCTCAGCCACATGTATTGACAATATTTGTACAAACGTAAACAGTGATCTTTATAAATCGCAAGTAATTCGTTCAGCCTTAGCTGGTCATTTTGGTCAGGTGATGGAAATAGAATGTGACTGTAACACTATTTACATTCCAAACCAGGTTGTTTTTAAAAGAAATATAAACACTACAAATGTCAATTATTTTAATTATTTATTACAAAATACTGATTTTAACACTATTTATGCATTGCCGAGCATCGATGATAAATTTGAAAAATTTTTGAACTCGATCACATTTAATTTTAATATCGCTTTTCCTCTACAAAAATCTTCAAATAAAAATAAAAATAATAATTCAAATGGCTGGATCACAAGTGGAATTAAAAAGTCGATATTAAGGTTGAAGGAATTGTACTGGCTAAAAAATATGAATGCAGACACGTTAGCATATTATAATAATTATAGAAAAATATTAAGAAAAATCATCTCAACTGCAAAAAAAAAACAATTTAATGCAAATAATATAATAAAATCGAACAATATAGGAAAAGCTACTTGGAACATTATTAGAAAAAACGTAAATACAAATAATCCCAAAAATTAAATCTCACTAAGTATTAACAACACGATTACAGATAATAAACTTACTATTGCCAATCATTTCAATTCTTATTTTGTTGATAGTATTCTTAACCTTTGTTCCAACTCATCGCCTCAATATCAAAACACTTCCGAGATAATCATAAACAATTCAATTTTTCTTGAGCCAATAACTGAAACTGAAATCATTGAAATAATAAATAAATTAAATAGGTCCAACTCAGCAGGTTTTGACAATTTTAACTTATATATATTGAAATGGTGCATAAATACTATTAACATTCACTTGTCCTACCTGATCAATGAAATTTTTCAAAGTGGATCGTTTCCAAAAATCCTTAAAACAAGCATCATTATCCCTATATTTAAAAAAGGGTCAAAAACACAAGTCGAAAATTATAGACCAATTTGTCTTTTGTCAATATTTTCTAAGATTATTGAGAAAGCATTACACAACAGAATTATTAAATTTGTAAATAAAAATAATCTACTATCCCCCTATCAATTCGGATTCCGAGAAAAATTGTCAACAGAATTAGCACTCAACAAATTTCTAAATAATTTGTATCAGGAAATAGACAAAGGGCAATCTGTGATTGGTGTATTTGCCGACTTATCCAAAGCTTTTGACACCGTAAATCATAAAATCTTATTAAACAAATTAGAAAGGATTGGAATAAGAGGCAACGTGTTAAGTTTACTGCAGTCATACTTGTCAGAGCGAAGACAGATAGTAAATATAGGACAAAATGTATCTTCCGAAAAAGTTATCAATGTTGGCGTACCACAGGGCTCTATTTTGGGACCCCTTTTATTTATTTTATACGTTAACGAACTTCCATCTATCTGTAATAACTCTAAATTATATATGTATGCCGACGATTCTGCAATCATAAATAATGCATGTAATGTTCGAACTTTGGTTAATGAGACAAACAAAGATCTCAATTTAGTTGACAATTGGTTTCGAGCAAATAATTTATTTTTAAACCTTGACAAAACTTTTTTTATTCATTTTAACATATCCAATTGTCAGCATAATTTTGATTTATTAATAAAGAGCGATAAAAGCTTCTTGCATTCTGTCAAGTCTATTAAACACTTAGGATTAACAATAGACAGTAATCTCAAATGGTGTACTCATATTAATTTAATTGCAAATAAACTAACCCCCATCTGTCATGCAATGAGAAGATTAAAAACTCTTACCCCTTTTTCAACTTTAAAAATATATTATTATGCACAATTCTATAGCATAATATCATTATTGGTATTACTGTCTGGGGAGGTGTAAGCTATTCTTTAAGAATTTTAAGACTGCAAATGAAAATTATTAGAATTATGAGCAGCGTGCGCAGAAACTTCATGTAGGAATCTATTTCGAGAATTAAAAATTTTAACTTTTCCTTGTTTATACATATATAAAAATTTGATCTTCGTAAAAAATAATATAACTGATTTTAAATTTTTAAATTACAATCACAGGTATAACACTAGATTTGGACTTCATTCACTAGAAATACCTACACACAAATTATCTACATTTAAGAACTCTCCTATGTACAATCAAATATGCTTATTTAATAAACTTAGTTCTGACATAAAGCAGATTAATTCCATAACATTATTTAAAAACAAATTGAAATCTTTCCTCCTAGAGAAAGCATATTACTCGGTAGATGAATACATGAAAGATTCTGCTGCATAATTGCTTCTGCTAATAATAGTGTCCTGTAATTATACGTATTTAGGATATATCTAACTAATATAAATTATTGTAACTATAACTGTGTATCATATTATGTATTGTATCTTATTTGACATATCCTATGTCTGTATTTACAGATCGACTGGAATAAAAGTATTATTATTATTATTATTATTATTATTATTATTATTATTATTATTATTATTATTATTATTATTATTATTATTATTATTATTATTATTATTATTATTATTATTATTATTATTATTATTATTATTATTATTATTATTATTATTATTATTATTATTATTATTATTACGTTACAGCAAAATTGTACTTTACCTTGAAAACATTAAGAGCAAGCACATTAAAACCAAATAATCCTAACTATTTCACTAAAAATCTTAAATCAAGGATCACAGAAAATCCCAGTCATAACAGTTGAGTAGGTACAAAATGCAGTATCAGGAGTGAAGCTTAATAAGGTACCTGGCAAAGACCAACTGACCGTGAATGCAATCAAACTAGGTGGCGATGAGCAGCTTAAACTCATTACATCATTATTCAATGCTGGCGTACATGAGTTAATTCCTGATCAGTGGAATGAAGCTGTAACAATCCTGTTACACAAATAAGGTGACATTACTCAATTAAACAACAATAGACCTATCAGTTTATTAAGTCGTCTGTCAAAACTGTTCACTAAATATTGTCAGATTTGCAGTAAAACTCAACTGCTACCATTCTGTCAAACATCAGAATTAAAGTCGGGTTTTGGTACAAACGATTAAATTTAGATTATTAAAACCCTCAAGATATACTGAATGTAACAAACCACTCACACTCATATTCGTCAATTTCGAAAAAGCTTTCGACACCATCGAACGTTGTCAATATTAGCTGAGCATTGAATGACTGAAAGATAGAGTATCGTTAGAACCAGGTATTAAACTATTTACAAACTCATGCCATAACAAGTATCTCACCACGATACATAAACCGTTTTTAGAGTTGCGAGAGGAATACGACAGGATGATACATCTCCAAAAACTATTTATGGCCGCATTTCGAAGGATACGTTTTAAAAATCTGTCCTTAAAAAATTAAGAAGACTTATAGATAGTTTAAGGCTAAACCACTGAAGATTCGCTGACGATATCGTCGCGTATCAGATCGCATCGAATATGATTCCAAAATGCTAAAACATCTAAGCCAAAATTTGAAAAAAGTTAGGTTCAAGATTAACACTGAAAAGACAAAATAACGACAAATAATGTCCTCAAAAGAATATTAAACATCGAAAAAATCGGAAAATACCTAACGTTCTCTACAAATATCTTTATTTGGGCCATGGAATAAGAATTGGCAGAAATTGCAAATTTGATGCAAGAAACCTAATACCAGGCAAGATTAGAAATGTTATAAGGAAATGCCTATATCCAGCTGTGGATTGCCTCTACTGATTGATGATGACATTTAAACCGCGCATTAATTTGTTACACAGAACACATCCATCGTTTTCCATCGTCATATACATATGTATAAGTTAAATGATTTAAAAAAAAAGATAAAATCGATAAGACTTTCATTTGGATGTTTAAATGTGCCTTTATGGCGACAGATGTTTTTGCGAAATGAAATATATTCGTTGTTCACCATGTTTGGTGGTATTTCATCTTCATTTACAACTATAAAACATTGATGACTTTGAGCCTGATCATGGGTGCTTGTATGATGACCCGTGTAATGTACTCTCAAAAGGAACGCCTTGATATTGTTATAGTTGATTTAACCTATTGAAAAGACCAACACTAATGAAAAGACATAATTTGTTCATACATACGATTATAATAATAAAAACCTTGTGTTTTTGCAATGCATTCCCAGTCTGTCGATCAGTTTTTACAGTGTCTGTCATTTGAATGTCTGAATGAATAGTTGATAGCAGATGAATAGGCTTTTTGTCTATCCATCGTATTGCAGCTATATCATGGCTGAACAAAATATTGATGTCACCACGTTTCAATGATTTCTGTTTCTAATTTTTAACAATTATTAATTTGAAATTAATAATCTAAATATATTTGTTAACGTTATTTTCATGAATAAAGTTATGGTCAATCAATCTTCATGTAAAAAAAATATCACTCAAAGACAAACCGGCGAATCGCCGGCTGAGTGGCTCAATGCTAAAATGACATTGGCCGGCAGTTCGCCGGCTTTGTGTTGCAATGGGGGTTTTTTTTCAATAATTTTCGAAATAATAATATCAAAAATTCCGCTGTTTTGATTGGCAGTATTGTGTAAAATTACAAAAAAATTCATATTATCATTCCTTATCAGACCAACCCAGCCCTTGATTTTTTTTTTTTTTTTTGATTAAATCTTTTCAAATATTGTTTCAAATTGAAAAGGTATTGAAATTTTATTAATTGTTTCTAAGTCTGCGTGTGAAGAGCTTTCATGTGATACCTTACAATAAATTTATAAATTGTTATTATTCTTTTACTATGTAAGTAATCAAAAATCATAATTTAAAAAAAAAATAATTTCATCAGAAATTCCTATGTAATATTTCGGTTCACATTAATTATAAGATAAAAATAAATAAATAATAAGATAAAGATAAATAAAAAAAAGGAAATTGTGAAAGTAAGCCATGGAAGAGAAAGACAGCAATATAAGGTATGTTGAAGATCAAGTAACAACAAAAATGGTGTTTAGGGTGTACCCTTGTAACTCTCTAAATATTCATTAAATTGAAAAGTATATGCAACAAAAAAGATTTGTTTTCTTATAATAAACAATTATTTTTTATCATATATACATTTTTGCTGTTAATTCAATAATAAAGAAGATATTTCAAACGTTTAGCTTTAAGGTGTCTCCCCATAACTTAACAAATATTCATTTAAACTAAAAGTATTTGCAACAAAAAAGGTTTGTTTTCTTATTATAAACAATTCTTGTTATAGTTATATACATATATAGATGTAAACGATATAGTTATATATATATATATATATATATATATATATATATATATATATATATATATATATATATATATATTTGCTGTCAATAATAAGAGAGATGTTCCCCCGTTGCGCCCCAAATATCCATCCAATCGAAAAAGTGTAAAGAACAAAACAGATTTGTTTTCTTATTATAAACAATTTTTGTGATATAAGTTTTTGCTGTTAAGATAAAAAGGCAGACATTTCAAAAGTATAGCGTTAGGGTATCCCCCACTAACTCTCCAAATATTCATTTAAATGAAAAAATGCATAGAAATAAAATATTTATTTTCTTATTATAAACTATTTTTGTCATATGTGATTTTGCTGTTAAGTCAATTATAAGGGAGATATATGTAGATTTTAGTTTTTGAGTGCCTTCCCGTAACTCCCCAAACATTCATCTAATAGAAAAAATGTATTTATTGAAAAATATTTGTTTTCTTACTATAAACAATTTTTGTTGCACATATTTTTCTGTTAAATCAATAATAAGGGAGATATTTTTATTTTATTAATGACGCCGATCGGTGTAGCTTAGTAGTAACATATGTGCTCTGCGTTGATAAAGTCTCGGTTTCGAATCCTGTTCAGGTATGGAATTTTTCAAAAATAATAATTGTCCTGAGTAATTTCCAAAGTAGCAAAGGCCATAAAAAAAGTTTATTAATAAACAGTTTTAACCCCGAAACACCTCTTTCAATTTTGAAATTCGTTATAGTCTCTGTTTGAATACTAGTTTTACTCTATCACTATACCTATTACTATACACTATTTGTTTATGTCTCATACTATGTCTCATAATCCAGAACCACAATCTGGTTTTCATTTATAAACTTTTCCTCGAAATTCCTATAGTCTGTTTCTGGCAAGAACCCAGGACTTTTCTTTGGGGTCATAAGACCAATTTTTGGAAAAATGTTTCCTCTAAAAATTGGCTTTTGAGTGTTTGAAGTGCGTACCTTCCTAAGTGCGCGCCTGGTCTCTTTACATACTCAACGCAACATGAACGCTTCGATAAGAAAAAGCTACTCATACTTTATAGTAAAATTGTAAAATTTTATTATAAGATTATCTACATATTTTGCCATTTTAATTAAAAATCAGAGCAACTTTTAAAAACAACTTTTATTTTATTTGGAATGATTAAAAATAAAGACATTAGGAAATAATTTAATTTTTGGTTCAACAAAAAGTTACAAACATGAACTGTTGAAAATGAATAAAAAAGATAAAAAAATAATAACGAATAATGAAGTCAGGCAATTTAATTTCCGGGATTACAATGTAGTTTTCTAATTCGCTGTCGAGAGTGGAGACTGGAGTTTACTCTGGTAAAAGTAAATATGAGTAGAGAAGGGATGATTCTGCAAAGTTGCAATTAATTCAACAACCATTCGCGCCACCTGTCGGCACACTGATGCTCGTTTTACTCTTCTCATTTCCCCCGCATTGTCCTGCATACGTTCATGGGCGTACTTCCTACCACTATTCAAAGAATAATAGTTATTTAGTCATTGGTAATGGGAATTTCATTTATATCTAACTTTAATTTGCTTTCAAAACCTCATTAAATATGTTTGATTCTGGATTCGCGAATTTATCGTTAGTAATATTATTAATTAAGACGATGGTCAGGCAAATGGCATACGTCGATGAAGCTCAGAATAAATATTAGGTGTACCGGGAAGTTATTTCGGTATTTTATTTTATTAAAAAAATGTGCTGCAGTTGCTACATAAAACATTTGCACTGTTTATGGTGATAAACTAAGTGTACGCACATGTCAACAGTGGTTTAAAAAATTTAAATCAGGAAATTTATGCTTGGATGATGAACTTCGATCTGGAAGGCCCTATAAAGAAATAATTTATTATGAGATGTTAAAAACGGGGCAAATTGTTAATTTTGATCTCTACTGTGAACAATTGGATCGACTGAATCAGAACTTGACCAGAAATCAGCCAGAAATTGTGAATAGAAGAGGAGTTATTCTTCAAGGCGACAATGCCTGACCCCACCATCAAAAAAAGACACAAAAAGTTTTCGAGCTTGATTGGGAGGTTTTAACACACCCACCTTATTTTACCCTTATGTTACTCAATAAAGTACATTTTTTTCTTTCGATTTGTTTCTATTTTAATATAAACAAATAAACGAAAAAACTTTCCGGTACACCTAATATATTAACCGGGTAATAGTATAGTTACCCGTTTCCAGAATTTTTTAAATCTCATCGGACCTGATAGGTACGCACCTTTCCCTAGGTATAATAGTAATTTTGTGGGTGATATAAAAACAATTTATAAATATGATACTAAATTCAGACATGTATAACTTAATTTTTTACTGGTGTTTATTGATTTAAATTTTATATTTCTACCTAATTCGCTGCTCTGGGCAGTTGCCCAGCTTGCATCTTCGTAGATCGGAACATGATCGTTCCAAGGCAGTTGGTTGGACTTTTTGGTCTCTGCCAAGGTTTCACAACGTATTTTTAATTTACTGACTATCATTTTACTATACAATCAGGTACTTTTTTATGATTTTTACCATATACAGACGATTCCGCTTAATTGGGCCACCGCTTAATTGGGGCAGCCGCTTATTTGGGCCAAATCTCAAAGAACAGAAACCAAACCAAGGAACCAACAGTAAATTTACATGTTTAATTGGGACAACATTCCGCTTAATTGGGACAGTAAATTTAAGATCACAGTACATATTATGCGACACATATTCTCAACCAGGAGGCAAAAAAATGTATGGCCGTGTTACAGCGTTATTTTATGCAGGAAGGAAATGAAGGGAGCCCTACAGCCTCACTGAATACCTGTGCTGATTTTGTAGAAGTGAAATGTTACAAATCAAAAGACAGACTACACTTGACGAATTTTTGCATTGAATTAAATTGTATGTACCTATTTATTATTTTATTTTGGAATTTATTATTATTTATTCTTAAAAGTTTATATTTTTTGGTTATATGTAATTTATAGTTTTGTCCAAGAGTTTATAAAATAAATGTGTCCCAATTAAGCGGAATCGACTGTATTACTTTTATGTATCTTCAAATTTGTATTTGTGAACTTATTGTTTTATTGTAGATTTTACACGCTTGAATGAGCGAAAATATTTAGTTATAAAATTAATAAAAGACAAATTCTAATAAATATCATCATTAAATACAACTCCTATATACACTACTAGACACAACACCAAAATTCTTATACATTTAATAATTACTGTGTTAGTATTAATGGGGTCCAGAACCGTATACTTTCTTATACAAAACTAACAATCTGAAATAAAGTTAGTATCAATCTATAGTTACATCAAAATTTAGAACAAGTATAATATTTGATGATGATTCTAAACTATAAACAATCATGTCGAAAAAAATATTGACGTGATATTTAAACATTTCCAAACAAAACTACGAGTATATAAATGTAAAACTTACTTGAAACCCACATATATGTAAAAAATTACAGAACATTTTTGTTTGAAATCTATCATTAAGTAATTGCGCATTAATATTTTAATATTAACAATTTTTTTCTGCAATTAAATATATCCTATTAGATAAATAAAAATTCGGTGCAAAATTTTATGTATAGATTGTTATAATTTTATTTCAGATTGTTACTTTTATATAAGAAACTCGTAATCTCGGGGGGTTGTTAATAGCGTTAAATAATGTTTCCAGTGTTAAAAAACAATATTTTTACGGATGTTTTAAATCCCAAAATAATTCGAAAATTCATCTCTTTGTGTATTTTCCTTCTTTTTAACTATATATTTAGCATGTGGGTAAGCGTATTTACGTTGATGCGTGGTGTTTATGTTGATGTTTGCGTGTACGAAGGATGTTTTTGAGATCTTTTGAATACATTCCTTTCCGTTCAGATGATAAACTCGTAAATACGAGTGGGTATGTTAACATAAAATGTGTATTTGCATTTCAAGCAATTATACTTTGAAACATCTGATTATTAAACAAGAAAATTAAACTATTTCATTACATGAGATGCTACTGTACAGGACAAGTTTAAAGTAATGTTAGCAGACTATGCTCCAATTTTGATAATAAGATATACGTTTAAATTTCCTTTAGGTTTGATAGATTATTAAGAAAGAGAAGACAGTTCCGCTATCTTCTTCTTCAGCCTGTGGATATCTAATCCCGGACGAAGACCTCTCTTAATTTTTTCCATTTCTTCCTATCTTTGGCTAGCTGGTGCCATTTTCTTCCTGTGACTTTCTAACAACATTGTTTGCGGGACACGTAACAGTACGTTTGTATATAAATAAATTTTGCTTTGAGTATGGAACACGTAGTAATACGTGTTTAGCGAACTGAGTGTAAAACGCGGGAAACGTAGCGGTACGTATTCGTTATCAAATTCGTCCAGTAATTGTTCTTGTCGAACTTGTATATAGTTATTCATTTTTATTTTTATCTTTTACCCGTATATTGGGTAAAATGAGAAATAGCGATGAAGAATATAAACTATTTTCATTCAGAGTAGTTTTTAATTTATAGCGATTTTACGTTAACAACAAATTCGAGCGTCAATTTGCAAAAATAGACCACTCCTGGCTTAACGTGCGGACACGGAATACCCGCATTAACATCTCGTCTGAGGTCTACCCACGCTGTGCTGAAACAGCCTTTGTCTCCAATTCGCTAGTTTTATAGCTCATTGACTGGGGTCTTGCCTGGCTACCTGCCCTGCCCAGGTCCACTTGAGGTTTGCCACACGCTCTTTTATATCACATACATTAGTGCAAGTGCCGCAACGGACCATCAAAATATAATTCATCAAGTAGGTATAATTGCCAGTGATCACTAATATGTATATACTACTGAAGCTATATGCTGCCAGTATCCAGTAACAAACAAGGATCATCAACCAACATACTCAACAAAGGCTTTTTATATTAACTGCTTTCTTAAGTTATTCATATACACAGTAATATTCTATCGATACCATCATCCTTGGAATACCAGGACAACATTCATATTATTTTTGAATTTTTGTTAAAGAACCTGCCGAGATCTTGACTAGAACAGGCGTGAGTCCGCTTAGACGCTAACTGCCCGGTCATAGGGGAATGGGCATTCATTATGTACCGAGTAGTATAGCTGCGCGGTAGTGATTTTGTTAAACCAATTTTTGAGTTTCGTATTGAGTGGTTAAAGACGGAAAATCCGTAAGTACGCTTATTTATTTATTTTTTTATCTAATTCTGAATCTCAATATCTGGCGGAACAGTGCACCGATTTTGCGAGCCAATTTAGTTAGCGTCTGCTCCATGGATTTATAGCAACGTAGTAGTTATTTTTATGGGCAGGGGTTGGATTAGACCCTGGTAGGTGTGATTAGAATATGATTGTGATCTGAGATCAGGTTGGGAAATCCATTCTCAGGATGACTTCCTCAATGTCTATCCACGGAATTCTGATTATATGTCTCTAGATCCATATTCCATTTGCTTGAAATTCTATCTAAATACCTTCTGAAATCACTTTAAGTACAAATAATCCGCACTAGCAAAATACATTGAGATCAACATACTTCGCTTGTTGGGCCATCTACACAAAATTTTGTGATCATTATCCCCAGAAGGATTCCTCGAATGAACGAACAGACGGAACCGAACAATGAGTGGCAGAAAGAAGAAAGGCAGAGCAAAATTGGGATGGAGTGATAGTACCAAACAAGACCTAAGGCCACTCCAAATTCACAACTGGAAGAGGAAAGAGCAAGATAGACTTGTTAAGAGAAGACAGGGAGAGTGAGAATGCTTCTGAATAGTCCATGCTACCGTGTACGGTAGTGAATGAAGCATAACATTTTATGATATGTCTCTTAAGATCTGAGGTGCGGTTTCAATAATAATAATTTTAGTTTCATGAATGTTGTTCCAATGTTATCTCTGCCAGTATCTTGTAACCAAAAGGAAGGTAACGATCGAACGAAATCGTTTTCCACATTCCTCCGTGAAGACCAAGCAGCAGTGACCAACTATGTGTGTTGTGGAAGACAGTTCAGGATTTCTCAAATCTCTGATGGCTACCGCTATGAAGGCTAGTCCAAGCAAACCCGGCCAGCACAAAGTAGATTAGAGGCGTCTCCTTGCTCTCAACAGCAATGACTTATAATATTGGTATTATACTCGTACTATATTTTAACTAACGGTGTTATTAAATATAAATATTATGCTTTTAAAATAGGAATTTTCAATATTTCTTTATACGGTCGAAAATTTATGTAAACACATTTAACTTTATAATTTGACAAACAAAAATTAAATTGTAAAAGACTGGCCTTCAGTAAAGGCTGGCTTAAGTTTACGGTACATCAAATTTAAAACATGAATTTTAAAACAATTCACCGGGGGAAAAACTGCTTTGCAAGTAATATGAATGAGACCAAAATCTGTTCAATCAAGCAAACGAAACTGAGGTACTTTTTATATATTTTACTCAATGAACGATAACTGAAACAATATATAGGAATCTAAAAACAATATCTTATAAAGTTAAACCAAACATTAAAATTCTTGAATATAAGATAAAAATATTTTTCTAAAATTTTCTGTCGACACAGTCTGAACTTATCCAGAAATTATGCAAAATCTTCCATCCCCTTGAACGAAGCTGTACTTTAAAATCAATTTGAGAAGTTGCCTGAAGAGTTTGCGTGTTCAGTTTTAATTCAGCGATTTCTCTGTAAATTTTTATGAAAGTTGAAGTTTACAGATCATATCTAAGTCTGGACTGAGTCGACGTAGAAATTCTTCTACATATATTGCACATTGCATTGCAAATATAATGGTGGAATAACAAAAAAATGACAGCTTGCTGAAAGGCTAATGCATTTGCTGACTTGCGCTGAGAAAATATATGTATTTATAAATTTTATTACGTCGTCTTATGCGGTCATGAATCAAAATTATATTCAATTTTTATGCTATAAATTTTTAAACGCGCTTAGTTATTCACAGGAAACGCAAGTGTCGTCATTTGAATAAAATGATATGGATGTGTTTCAGTTGCAACTGTGACTCGTTTGTTTGAGATGCTCTATGTACAAGGAACATAGGAAATACGAAGAACGTTTTGAAAAATAGAACCAGTTGGTTGCGAAGTGTAAAGAATGTTTTAAATAGCATTTTTTTTTTTTTTTTTTCTTTTAACTAACAAGTATTGGTATATCTAGAAAGACCTGGAAATTAACAGATCAAGATGGAGGGCTTATGTGAGTGATGTCAAGAGTCAACCCAACTAACAGTTTATTTGGACAGGAGAAGAAGAAAAATAAATGCCAAATGTTGAGCATTCAGCATACAGTTTTTCACTTAGTCATCATATAAATTAATCACCTCGTATATGACAATATTTTTTAAGCTTTTCAACCAGTTCTGCCCAATGTCACTTTTCTTGTCATCACTTTTCGGTCTCTGACCGCTAAAAAATTGTTCGGCTTGAAGTAATCGCTAGGGCAAGAATAAATATCTCATCCGGGTAATGCGTTCTTACGATCCCGTTGCATGGCACGCATTGTCATGCAACAAATGAATTCCAATACTTAGTAGCCCACGTCAGCGGTTCTGAATCGCCCGCCATAAATTGGAGTGTTTCGAAACATGACTCATAATTTGTAGTCATTCGGTACGTCACGAAGTCCATAAGGAGAATGCCTTTACAGATGGCAAGGTTTTGGATGTTTGCATTTATTATAAATTAATACAGGTACCGGAGAAAACAAATTTAGAAAGGAACAAAGAGAGAGACCTGTTCTACCACATATACCATAGTTGTCTGATGTTAACAGGAAACGCCAGTGTTACTTACGCGACCATTATGGCCAATCGGTATTTACATTTTGGATGTGCCCATATATACACTATCTTTACAATTATCCGCACAGCTGTCTAAATATAGCAAACACCCTTCTAGGTGGAGATTTTTCTGCTATAAATTTGCAAAGTTTTTGCTGAACAATTATATTTTGTAGAGAACTACTGAAAAACGATGAGTTATACTACAGTTGCTTTGAATAAATGCTTTATTATTCACTATTCACTTCAACTGTTTGGTAGTAGAGATGCACAGACCTTACAACTAAAGCTCAAATCCAATCGTTTAAGGCTAAAGGACAGCAGACTTTTGAGAGAAACTTTGCGGGCAAACAGATAAAATTCATAAAAAAAAAGACAAAGATCAAAATTATAAAGCACTGATTCGAACAGTTTTATGGCACAACAATCTGAGCAAAATCGAGAAAACTAAGCAAATAATAGGTTTGTTCGTTTGTCTGAGCAACATTTTAGGCTTTCGTTTGTGTAAGAATAGTTGATATAATAGTGTTCGTTTGTCCAGAGCAACTTACGCTAGATCACATCGAGCAAGTTAAACATGCCCGGTCTCAAGAAGTGGAGCAGGTAGAGAAGAGCAGGAAATATAACCTCTAAATATAGAAGTTTTTTGACAAGTATTATTATAACCGTACAAAATACTTATCATTAAATGTTTTTACGCAATATTCTAAATAATTATTACATTTTAGATGGATCTGGTTAGTGAACAAATAATAAAATATTCAATAAATACAAAAAATATTCTGTTTTTTTTTAGATAGTAATTACCTATGAAATTGTAGTAGGAAATGATTAGGTGAAGCACAACGCATATAAAAATAAACGACAATATTTTTTCTTTTGTAAATAGCCGTTCGTTGTGAAGATCGGACAGCACAGCTCAAACTTGTTCTTGCAGTCACTTGATCATGATCTAACTGCTCGACTTAAGAAATCTAGATCAGTGTTTCTCAACAGGTCGTCCGCGGACTACCAGTGGTCCCCATAAAAATTTTAGTGGTCCGCAAAAGTTTTTATTAGTTTTTGCAGTTTTTTTTTTTTATTTATACACATTTTTTATGTAAATAATTTATATTTTTGTTTATTTTCTGTTCACTTTCTGTGATTTTCTACAAATAAAATAAATGTGTCCTGCAAAAAATGAACCAACAATTATTATTAGAGGTCCGCATTAGAAAATTATATATTATACAGGTCCGCGGTGCGTTTTTGGTTGAGAAACACTGATCTAGATCACACAAACGAACAAACCTAATGAGAACCATCCAAATTAAACTTCTTCGAGCAACAATGGGAGGTATCCAGAGAGAAATAGACTAGAAAGTCGATGTACGAAGGCTTTAACGTTTAAATGGACGAAAGAAAGAATGTGATGTACATGTACACTTCGGGACGAACGCCCAATAGATAGGCACAAAGTTAGTTCTCCTCATCTACCCAATAAAAGTCGGATAAACAGTAAGGTATTCTTAGTTGTAACAAGAAGAAAACTATTCACTACTGTTAAATATAGATTTATCTAAAGGGTATATTATATAGGTTGATATTTTTTGTATAACATTTCACTCAATAAGTCTCCGGCCTGACATATATATGGCAACACATTCTGACAATTATTTTAGAGGTTACAGTGGTTTTAGTGACTCCAGTTTTGTAATTTTCAAAAGAATGGATAAAAAATAATTTCGTGTGTTCATTAAACATTGTTTTTTGATGGAAAAAAATACTGTTGAAGCCAAACAGTGGCTTAATAAGCGTTATAGAGACTCTGCATCAGGCAAATCAACTATTACTGATTGGTGTGCTGAATTTAAATTAATTAATATTATTTTTTTTAATTTTAGGAGCGTTGGAATTAATGTATCACTCTTGAAGGAAAGTATGTTCATGAATAAAGTCGAATTTCTAAAAAAAAAGAAGTTTTTCTTAGTTAGGCTGGAGACTTATTGAGCGACGTGGTACTTCGCACTTTAGTTATTGCCATTGCGTGCAAATTCGAATTACATCATCGTGAGCTTTCAAGAAAAAAGTTAAGTAACATAACTTACAAAATATTACAATATTGATTCATTATTAAATATCAATTTGTATAAAATATTTCAGAGTTTTATAAATGTAATTCGAATACTAACATTACCCTATGAATAAGTAATAAGGTGTCGCGTTAAAAATCTTTTATAAGTTTAAATTTCAAAGTTCAGCAGCAGAAACTAATAACAATAGGCAGTGATATCCATTGTTTCTCTCGTTGTGTTATTATCAATAAATTATATTAATTGAAGAAATTTTAGGACATTCAATATGGCAGAGATAAATATTCAAGTTGGGAAAAACTAAAATAGAGCTGGAAAGTCTTACGTGGACGGTATATTTATGCTAAGGCTCTCTTTTTCATGTCGGTTATTCTCATTTCGGAAGAGCCGTGACTTGTACAACGTGAATTAACTTTTATACAGTGAATTTCTTTTACCGTGCAACATTGAAATTATTATTATGCATGGTTTCCCTAGTAACGATAAATTATTTTGACAGCAATGTAAAGTTGCGATCCATTTATTTTGCAACATAGGGATAAATATTCATTGAAAAGGCCAAACATTTTTTATTGAAAATACATTGAAAATACAATTAATAAATACAAAATAACAAAAAAACACCTAAATTAAATATTCAAAAATACCACCATTAACTTATAAACAAAAAGTAGGGCGATCACAAAAATGATTTAAAACATTTATTATTTGCCATTGTGGGATATGCTTGCATGATTCTATTTTGTCCGTGATGCTCCTTACTTAGGGTGACCATTTTCTTAAGAAGGCGATGCGGGATGGAGCAAAAAAAAGGTCATCATCTCCCAAAATCTAAGTGAACAGCAAAAAAAAAGGTCTTCACCTCCCAAATCCAAGAGAAGAGCAAAAAAAAAAGAGTTCCTCACCTCCCAAATCCAAAATGCGGGACAATGCGGGACTTTTGCGGGTCGCATCTTAATGCGGGACAAAATGTTAAAATGCGGGACGAATGGTCACCCTATCCTTACTTCTCCATCATATATTTTTGCTTTAAAATATCCCCAATAAAAAAAAAAAAATCGTTTATTGATAAATTCGGAGATCGTGCTGGGCAATTTATCGTCCCTCCTCTCCCAATCCAACTGTTGGGAAATTCCCTGTCCAAGTAGCCCCTTACTCATTTGGAATAGTGCACTTGAGCTCCAATCTTGCTGGTACTATATTTGATCAGCAAAATTTAAATTTCTTAAAGCAGGTACTATGTGATTTTGTAATAAGTCCAAGTAGTTATCCGCATTCAGGTTACCATTTTCTCTACTTCAATACCTAAAATATTGGCGGTGCACCTCACCATTTAAATTAAAAGTTGCTTCGTTGGTAAATAAAATTCTTTGGAGCATAATAGGGTTGGTATTAATTTTTTCTAAAATATTAAAGCAAAAGTCTATCCGTACTGCCGCATCTCTCTCTAAAAGTTGATGATTTTGAAATTTGTAAAACCGGTATTTCTCACTTTTAAGGACTCTATATACAGATGACATACTCACAGATACGGTTTGAGCGATTAATTTAGTAGATGTACAGTTATAACTTTCAACTTCTAAAGCAATTTCTCATTTCTTTTCTTCAGTCAGTATAGTTGATGTTCGTTTCCTTCTTGTATAATTTAAATTGAGTCATCCATGGCGTTTAAATTTGGTAACAAGACTCGATATTGTAGAGGGATTCCGTATAGGACGATTCCGATTAGTAACACTGAACATAGCAGAAATTTCTCTCAAACCTATCTGATAATTGTACCAAGTTACAAGCATGATTTTTTCTTCCTTTTTGTACATTTTTTTGAATGATAAAGATCACTTTTAAATCATCTATGTTGCAAATTAAAAGAAACACAATTTACATTGCTGTCAGATTTCAATTACCATAGAAACGATAATACCTACATTGCAGGATAAAAGAAATTCACTGTATACGATGGAATTCCGCTTATTACGATCTTCGACATTGCACAGGGTTTCTTCCAGGGTACAACCCGTTGTTTCGCGCATCTGGTGCAAAGCCAAATAATATAAAAAAGAATGGCAAGGAATCAATCCACCCATGTCACCCATGTGGATCACAATAAGATTTACGACACAGTCCTACTCAGTAACCTGTGAGGTAGTATGAAAATATTGGTGTTGGTGTCTTATGTCAATTTTGTTCTATAGGTATATGAAATTTGTTCTAACTGCGTAAAACTAGGAAACATTCTCACCCTATCTAAAACATATATTGAAGAAGCCTTGAAGATATGGAAACGCAAATATAGTAATATGAATATGGATATTGGAAGTAATCCGCTTTATGTCCTATTACTTACACATGACCAGGCCTAAAGATGAAACTGATTCCAGCATATTATGATGCGGAAGATAAAAGGAGGAATATCAACTGAGATTTGGAATAAAATGAGCAGAAGACCGAATATCTAATTTCGTTGCCTTTAAGCAGAGAGAAGACCTTAAAATAGAGAAAAACATTAGAAACTGACAGTCATTCAAATAACTAGGCGTCACCCAATCATTCAAAAGGAAGAGCGAGGGGACAAAAATAATTAAACAGGACAAGGAAAACCTGTTAACAAGCAATTAAATCCGCTAATGTAGAATGACAACTAAGGGCCGGTTTCTTAAAGTTTAATTAACTATAATCTAATGGTAAAAAAATAGTTGCTATGGTTACTTATGGGATTGTTATATTGTAACCGAGTTTAACCAAATGGCTAAACTCGGCTAAACTCGCAGAAACCCGCCTAGGACCAAAATAGTTATCAAGACTATCGTCAGAAACATACCAGACCACCAGCCCACACATTTTTTCATAAAAAGGCGATTTGTGGGCAAGTTGAAAAAAAAAAAAACAAAAAGTACGACTTGAACGTGAAATATTTTAAACGTTTTATCTATTATTAGTTTTATTTTGCTCCAAGCTACTGACAGCTCAAGACTAAGGATGCGGAAGCATTTAAACTAAAATAGAAGACATTTTGAACACTTCGAAATAGAAGTATTCTAGTTTCAGATCGTTCTAACGAATATAATTTAATAAAAAATGTCTTAAACTGTAAAATATATTAAAAAAGTTTTAGTACAAGATGTTTTTTTCAAGAGATCTATCCAAAGATACCCAACTCGACATACATTCGTTACCATTTAAAAAATCAGAGTTGTCCTTAATATCCTGTATTGATTTATTCTGAAAAATTTCAATACTGCCATTCGATTCTCTAGGTAGACTTTGGTGATCAATTTTTTCCCCAACCAATATATAGTTCAGAAATGTTCAGGGGCCTCAAAAACACTTAACTATTGAATTAAACGCCGTCGAAATGGATTTTTGGAGGGGGAACTACAGTATTTCAAAACTAGAGCACATTCTCAATGATACCTTAAGATATCAAACGACTCGTTTGTTTGGGACAACTCTACAGTATACAAGATGGCCAACAATCAAGAAACTGATCTTACGATGTACGGTAGGCGACAGACACAGCAGTACGACTGGCTAAACAAACTCGTCTGGCAAACAATCTTTCCTTCAACGGAAACAACTGTTAACTACTGGCTATATACCTATATACGTATCTTCCAAAATGGTTGAAATGTTTCTAGGAAATATATTTTTACAAAGAGAACGCAATAGATCAATTAGCCAATTTTTGTTCTATTTCCTATTGAATGAAATTTATCTTATCCATATTATAATTCCTGGATTGTTTTTATGATTTGTCTTCGGAGTTTTCCTGTCAGCTAGCTTCGAGTTGTTTTATTTATGGTTTTTCGTAATTTTAACAAGGATAAGGTAATATAGAAGAATACAAAAACACAGGCCTTGACCGGAATTCTAACCTAGTACCTTTGCCATGCGAAACAGAATTGCTACCTCTACGCTACCGACGCGGGAAATTTTTAGCATATAATATGTAGATATTTTGTAGTACACATTTTCTTCAATTAATTCAAAGGTTTTGGACTGATTGAATATTTTCCAAATCAAGTTTTTAAGGCCTGTAAAATTGATTAAAGAATAGGTATAAAGCTGCGTTCCGAGCTTTTTAAATTAGTTGATTGTTCACTGTGCGTTGTGGATAAGTATAGTAGATAGTTTTAACGTTCAAAGCAGTGTCTACAGCTAAAAAAATTTACACGAATAGTGTGACATCTCTTTAAACTAAACTACGGAGGCTTCGTCAAATGTTTATTATCTATTATCGTTTTTCTATTTCTGCTGACCTAGATTTTTACTAAATAAACATAACCTAATTACCTAAATTGATCATATTTACTGTTCGTATTTGTAATTTTGGGCGAGATTTGTTGTAATCGGCGCGTTAAAATTTTGTTAGGTTATGTAAACCTTCTCTACAATGTAGACTGAGATAGTCAATGTGTGTTTTATGTCTGTTTCATTAACAACTCACTAATAAGTTTGGCAAATTATCCACAATCGACAACGTATAACGTATTAAATTTAGAGCTCTGAATGGTTGCTCGCATTACCATATATAACAAACTTGGTAGTGAGAATCAACAGAGCACAAGTCATAGTCTATAGTCGACTAATTTAAGATCTCTGAACGCAGATTTAAAGTTCAAGTAACATAAGTTCAGTACAGAAGCAGTTTCCCTTTAACTCATTAATTAAAATCAAAATCTTTTGGACTAAGAATATTATTGTTGGTTAGAACAATATTTACCTAACCCTTTCATATCCACAAAATCACAATGTACTTAATATTATTTTACCTTTTACATTATTAGTCCCGTCTATTTGCACGAAGTCAGTATGAAAATTCCAGGTATTATTCACCCTTCCGTGTTATACGACCCACCCATCCGGTACAACATTCATATGAATATTTACGCGTAGAACTCCTGTTGAAGTAAACGCATATGAACAGGGCGAACGCACATGACGAACGAACTTCGTCAGAACCGTCACGACGCGTTGCTTCCATCATTAAAACTTTATTTGCTAATTACCTGACGAGATGATAAAGCTGTCGTACATAAATATACAGGGGGTGGTACAAAATGTTTACGACTCATACGCGGTTTAAAGAACGAAAAATTGCTTTATGTAATGCTTTTTATTTGATTTATGGATTTTATGAATTATGATTGTGTTTTCATGTTTACTAGGTTTTGATTTATTGTGACCTTCACTTAATTTGTGGAGTTAAAAATTTATACCTTGTCTCTAAGACAAATATTTCGTAAGCCTTCCCGTGCTATCACAACCTGTGCGCGCTTGAAAAAACAAAAAAACAAATTAATGAGTCATTTACAATGCTATTTATTAATAACATACATTTGTTATTATATAAGTATAGCAACTTCTTGCTACCAATAAAATAATAGTAATAATATGCAGTAATGTAATATTCTTTTCATTCCGTTTTATCGTTAGTACCTTAAACAAACTGTTGTATGATAAAGGTTGGTTAACAGCATAGAATTTAAATTCTTGATATCATGCTGTCATAGTTTCAGACGATGCGAAAAATATTAAGAGCCTCCTATCTCTACTATTATGTATGTCTTTGAGTGACCATATCAAAAACAGTTCTTTTTTTATCAAGTACTGACGAAAAGTAAATATTTTTAAACGCTGGCCGATTCTAAGATGCTAACGCCATCTATGTATGTTAGGGATGGGAAAAAAACATCGATGTATCGAAAACATCGATGTTTTTAGCATCGACGGTCAGCTGGCGATAGTATCGATAAAAAATCGATGTCTACTACCGATGTCGATGTTGTCAACATTGAAATTTAGAAACTACCGCTAGGGCCGCTGGAATCTTAAAAATTTAATTTTTATTAAAATTAGTACACAAAATATATGCGCCATCTATTGTGATATAACAATACTAATAGTGTTAGTTCTTATTCTTCTTAGCAGTTAGCAGAATACGAAAAAATAAGAAAAAACTTCTAATTTTTGCAAACAATGCGAACGACCAAAGACGCCAACACACTTTTTCTTTTTGAGTCTTGTTGAAACTTTCCCAGTTGTTATGCCTCCAATCCCTGGATTTTTGTAAGTTGTCATTAGCTATTTTTATATATATATTGAAGTTGGCTTTTCCTGAACAAAATGATCAAAAGCTTCAATTAATCGGTAAAAGTAACTAGAATTGACAATCTAGTTCCGCCTAAACCAAAGGAACCGACTTTATTTCAACTTAAAAAAGTATAAAAATAATTGTGTATGGCAGTGTTATTTTTATGTTAAATAATATAAAATTAACATTAAGATTACTATATTAGTATTGTAATAAAATCCAATATTTCATTTTAGAAATGTAAAAATAGTAAGGTCTGTTCCTTTGGTTTAGGCGGAACTAGATTTTCAATTCTAGTTACTTTTACCGATTGATTGACGCTTTTGATTATTTTGTTCAGAAAAAGTCAACTTCAATATATAAAAAAATATCTAATGACAAATTACAAAAATGAAAATTGCGGTTAGTTCCGCCTAATCGTTTGGAATAGACTGTAGGTATAAATTAGGATTATTATATTGGGTATAATAATGTTAATGTGAAATTAATTACTATTAAAAAGGAATATTTCTATTTCAAAATCTAATAAATGCTTTTTGTGTATTATATGTTACTATTTTCGTATTTTATCTTTACTTTATTAAATAAAACCTATATAATATAAATAAATAGCTTTTTTTAATATTAATAAAACATCGATGTTTCCGATACATCGATGTTTTTTCAACATCGATAGTAAGCGCCGATGTTAACATCGATGTTAAACATCGATGTTTTGCCTTCGATGTACAACCCTAATGTATGTGTCATTTCTTAAGTTACATGGAAACATCTGACAGTAGTTGTGAGTTGTAAATAGCCAAAATTGACTGTATAGTGTGTATTGTTTAGCATTTTACTGTTAATATTTTATTGTTAAACATTTTACTGTTTAAAATTGAATAAGATTCTGGATTTTTTCTTTTTTTTTTTTTTTGAGTTATCAGCGAAACTAGAGTCCCACTTACGTAAGACCTTAGCAGAACACATAATTTATACAGGAATATTGTATAAATTATGCGACCTGGAGATGAGTCGAACCCTTGTTCACCAGTGGTCAAACACCAAGATCGAGCACAATATCGTCCGCAGCCACACGTCCTCGAATTTAATAAGATTTAATAATAATAATAATAATAATAATAATAATAATAATAATAATAATAGTGCATTGTGCGGGCACTGGATCTGGCGTAATTTCCGCGGCTGCATATCGCCAGGGTTTGGGATGCAGTCGTGTGTATTTAGCTCCACTAGTCTCTAGTATGACGCGGCTCAAAAGGTTGCTGAAGTTTGAGATTAGTGGACGCTTGTCAAGACCTGACAAACCCCAAAATAATAATAATAATAATAATAACCCCCGTGCGGAGTCCGGGATCTGTACCCTTATACATCTTTCAGTACAGAGTAGAATAGCCCGTAGTGTCTACTGCTTGTCGTAAAAGGCGACTAAAAGAGCGACTGTCCGTTGTCCTAGGTACCTCAATACCTAATCCTTACTCAATCTGCTTCTTCAGATTTCTCCCACCTCAACCGAACTTTTCCTCTCTAACCCTTCACACGCACCACGCCTGGCAGTAGGCATAAAATGCACCTTACCACCGTTCTGGGTTTGCAGCCCGTTCGGTGTGAATTATTCGCACCAAAAAGAAAAAACCTGCAATTGGGCAGGGCGGGAGAGCAGGTCGCTCCCGCTCGGAACTGTCCGGAGGATGCACCTGTCGCGGGATCTAGTGAACCGAGTGGCGCTACCCCGTGTTTTAATACCACAAGATCTAGACCCGACCAACGAACTGACGCGACGACAGACACTCCTGCAAATGCTTCTCTGCCCCAACGGGTGGTGACCACTGCAAGAGCTAATTCTAGGAAGCGCATGAAATGGACTCAAGATATGAACCAATTTATATTTCGCACCTACCTAGAATTGACTAGACTAGAGACAGACATGATAGGCTACAGACAAAAGTTGCATGCAGCATTCATTGATGAATACACACACCTCAGACACATAACAGAACAACGTCTTGCGGATCAACGCAGGGTTATTCACACACATGCACTCATACCTACCCCATTACAGCAACAAATCAGACACGAAGTGCAAATACACCTCAACAACATTCCCATGGACATAGACACGCACGAGGACGAAGATGAGCGAACACAAACACTAGAACTTTCCTCAACACCAGCCACACAAAACGAAATATCACTCATACAAGAGCAGCAAAACACACCTAATACGCAAATACAAATAGAACAAATACAAAACGAATTTCATACAGCACTCACACAATTTACAGGAATAGACCCTACACAAAAACCTCAAATAAAACGACAGAACACATCCAAAAAATTTAAAGAAATTATACACATATTAAACACAGATATACTACCGAAACATTTAAACGATAATATAACAGTTACCGAACTACACAACATAATATACTGTGGGGCTATTGCAGCCGTGAGATTCAACGGATCCAATGCCACGTTACCCAAACGAAACGCAATTCAGCACAGACAAGTTCCGGCTTGGGAAAAACGTCTTACTTCGCAAATTACAAAAATCAGACGAGACCTGGGTCGAATTACACAGTATATACAAGGAAAATGCACTGCTAAACTAGGAAGAAAAGTAAAGAAAATCATGATGCAACACTACACACACAGTAGTCATGAGGAAAACAACATCACACTACAAGAATACAGGGACACACTTACACAAAAACTAGCGCTCTACACTAAACGTTTAAAACGATATAAACACGCTACTGATCGTAGACAACAAAACAAAATCTTTACGTACAATCAGAAAAACTTTTACAGATCACTCACACACAAACAGGATACACATAATACACCTGAACCTTCGCCAGAATCGTTGCATGACTACTGGTATGATCTGTGGTCCAATGATGTACAACATAATGCCAGTGCACCGTGGATAGCTTCAGAGAATACTCACACACAACACATTACGCCAATGGCAGAAACACATATTACAACTGCAGACATAACAAACGCCACTAAAAATTTACACAACTGGAAAAGCCCGGGAGTTGACAATATACACAATTACTGGTTGAAATACTTTACATGTACACACAAATACTTAGCACACCACTTTACAACTTTAATACAAAACCCACAGGAAACACCACCTTTCTTAACGAAAGGCATCACATACATGCTCCCGATAGATACGGATACACAAAACCCATCCAAATACAGACCTATCACTTGCCTTCCAACACTATACAAACTTCTGACTTCATGCATCACACACAAAATATACACACACTGTACAGACAACAATATACTTGCTGAAGAACAGAAAGGCTGTCGAAAGTTTTCGCAGGGCTGTAAGGAGCAACTCCTTATAGACTCTGTGATACTTGAGCAGGCTAAACACAATCACAGAAACATATACACCGCTTACATTGATTACAAAAAAGCATTTGATTCGGTACCGCACTCTTGGTTGCAGGAGGTACTCTCAATCTACAAAATACACCCAACACTGACACGGTTCCTCACATACTTAATGTCGTCATGGAGAACAACACTTAATTTACGACATAACAACACTCATATCACAACAGAAACAGTTCACATCAGACGAGGAATATTCCAGGGAGACTCGTTAAGTCCTCTTTGGTTCTGTCTCGCTCTGAACCCTATATCACGTATACTAAACGACACAAAAACAGGATATAATATTAAACAAAACAAAAGCACACAACACATAATTTCACATCTACTCTACATGGACGACATTAAACTATATGCATCCAAAAAACTACACCTCACACACCTACTGCAGCTAACTGAGATCTTCTCCAGAGATATCAGGATGGAGTTCGGCATTGACAAATGCAAAACACAACATGTCACAGCAGGCCAGCTAGAACTTTCAGGTTTCGATCTCCATAGTGGGGATTTCATTCAACCCATGAACGAGGGAGAGACTTATAAGTACTTGGGCCTGCAACAATCACGACACATACACCACAGTCAAATTAAACAAGCACTTACTAAACAATATACACACAGACTGCACGCTATACTTAAAACATGTCTTGATGGTAGGAATACCATCAAGGCAATTAACGCATACGCTACACCCATACTTACCTATTCTTTCGGGGTCATATGCTGGACACCTACTGATTTACAGAAATTACAGACAAAAACGCGAACAATTCTTACAGAACATAGAGTACACCACCCACATGCTTCCTCGATCAGACTTTACCTTCCTCGAAAGGACGGAGGACGGGGCCTGATTGATTTAAAGCATCTACACGACAAACAAATATACAATCTCCGAGAGTTCTTCAACAATAAAACACAAACATCACCATTACATAAAGCCATTGCACTTGCAGACACGTCATACACACCACTTAACATGAGCGCCCAACACGACACACATATACCAGACAAACAAGCATACATAACACACAACATCCAGCAATGGAAACAAAAATCCCTCCATGGAAGGTACCCGAACGAGATCAGCGATGCGTTAGTCGATCGTAAGGCGACACATTCGTGGTTAGTCAAATGTAATGTATTTCCGGAATCAGAGGGATTCATGCTGGCAATACAGGATCAAGTGATCGCCACACGAAACTACAGGAAATACATTATAAAGGACACGACACTCACAAGGGATTTCTGCAGACAGTGCGGGCGGGAGTCAGAAACGATACAACACATAACATCCAGCTGCTCACAACTCGCTAACACAGACTATAAACACAGACACGATCAGGTAGCAAAAATCATACACCAGAAACTTGCATTAAAACACAAACTCTCTACAGACGACACACCATACTACAAATACACACCAATAACAATATTAGAAAATGACACGCACAGACTTTACTGGGATAGAACTTTACTTACAGACAAAACAATACATCACAATAGACCAGACATCACCCTCATTGACAAAACTGAAAAAATCATCTACCTTATCGATATAGCAGTGCCCAATACACACAACTTACACAACACACACGTCGAAAAACATAGAAAATACACTGACCTTGCTGTTGAACTGAAAACTCTCCTGAAAATGGAGAAGGTCTTCACGGTACCTATAGTAATCAGTTCGACGGGGGTCATCCCACAAACAATACATAATAGCTTACACATACTAAACTTAAACAGAAACACATATATACAGACACAAAAAGCCGTAATCATAAACACATGTCATATAGTAAGAAAATTCCTAAACATAGCACACGACATTACACCTTTCACACAACATCCACCGAGAATAGCTCTACACAATATAGAACACATATCGCAGCACCCTATATCCGCACAAGACGAACAAATGGCACATACACAACCTACACAACTGCAGTCACAAGAATCCAACCACACGGAACAAGACGTTCAACCATCACAAAACACACAAAACCTACACAGAACAACACAACCCAAAACCAGAAACCGAAAACCGACTTCTGAAACATCAGAAGAACAAACACAACAACCCGACACAACACAAAAGCAGAAACGCTACAATCTCCGCCCTCGTTAATATAACATACCACCACACCATACTAGACTAGACGAGGAACAATTTAGGAAAGCAGCCGGTACTTGACTTTGGTCCGTACGGTTGTACGGCCCGGACTAAGTCCGTGATTATTTATATAAAAAAAAAAGAAAAATAATAATAATAATAATAATAATACTCTTTGATCTGCAGGATGCAGAAAGCAGTGCTGCTCGGGTCGCTCCGCATTGTGCGGGCACTGGATCTAGCGTAATTTCCGCGGCTGCATATCGCCAGGGTTTGGGATGCAGTCGTGTGTATTTAGCTCCACTAGTCTCTAGTATGACGCGGCTCAAAAGGTTGCTGAAGTTTGAGATTAGTGGACGCTTGTCAAGACCTGACAAACCCCAAATAATAATAATAATAATAATAATAGCTTGTAGTCCTGATAGTTGGTGTTTTGGGTGGCATGAAAGCCTCCTATCGAAGGGAAATCGAGTCCATTCCCGCCTGTAGATCTTCTGCCAACTCTTTGATCTGCAGGATGCAGAAAGCAGTGCTGCTCGGGTCGCTCCGCATTGTGCGGGCACTGGATCTGGCGTAATTTCCGCGGCTGCATATCGCCAGGGTTTGGGATGCAGTCGTGTGTATTTAGCTCCACTAGTCTCTAGTATGACGCGGCTCAAAAGGTTGCTGAAGTTTGAGATTAGTGGACGCTTGTCAAGACCTGACAAACCCCAAAATAATAATAATAATCTAATCAAATTATATTCGGAAAAAATCTGATAAAAATCACTTGTCAGACAATAATGTAACTGGTACAAGTACTACTACTTGTACATCTACCACCAATGCACAGTTTATTTTAAATTAACGAAATAGTGATATAATATAGAGAAGATTACTGATGGAGATACAAACATTTATAACTATAATAACTGTTCACAAACCACAAAATATATAGCTAAGTAAATAAATAAATTTAATTTTTCTAATAAAAATTACTTTTTGTAAAAAATCGTTCCTAACTAAAAAATATAATGTACACCTTTGCCAAAAAGTTCTTTTTGGCCATGGCACACAAATAACTATTACTACAAAGGCAAAAATCACAATTAATTTCTATTTTCTTTTTTAGTTATAAGAAAAAAATATTTACATCTAATTCAGCACAACGTCTTAGGGCCCCGTAGATCTTCGGGCTCCTATGCGATGGCATACTCATATTTTGGGTGTCGGCGGTCGGATTTGTACAAACGACATTATAATGTATAATTTGTAAACAATACTGTGTTATTTGTTCCTTATTTTTTATTTTTATTTTTGCTTTTCTTGTTTTGTTTTGTATTATTGTTAATAATGGCTACGTGCAGTACTTTTAAATAAATTTTTAAAAAAATACGCCACTAGTCCCCGAAGTTTAGTGAAGCCGAACGGGGCAGCTAGTATAAATACAAAATAAAACATTTTCCAAAACTAAAATTTCGCGAAGCACTTGAATTATCATCATTTGTTGCCACAGACTGTGTTGTGGCAACAAACCGGTTGCAAAACATTAGGCTAACAGGCAGATTCAATTCCATTTAGATTTTAACTGAAAACCAGAAATAAAAAGGCAAACCTCCCATTCACACCGATATCCGTACCTACCAGCGACATCAAATCTAATTTAAGGCAAGACATAAAAGAAGACTGGAAACGATAATGACAAAGTCTAACAAACAACAAACTTCGCCATATAAAAGAAGACACCAAACCCGGGGTCCGGTAGAAACAAAAAAAAAAACAGAGAGTTCTTACAAGACTTAGAGTTGGCCACACATTCATTACACACCAACATCTAATGAAAAGAAAAGAAGTGGAAAACTGTGACAACTGCAATAAAACTGTAACCGTAGAACATATAATCTTGGAGCGCCAACTATATGAAGAACTCACACGAAAGCACAAAATACCAGACAACCTAAAAGAAGCTCTAAGTCCAGAAAATGAAAACATTTTATTAGACTACCTGAAAGAAACAAATCTGTTCCGTAAAATTAAATTCCCAAATTTTCAATTATTTCTAAATTACCTAACTTAAATGACTTATCATAAAATTGTAAATATGCTGATTGTAAATTAATGTCAACATTCATCTTTGTAAAAAATCAATGTAAATTACTGTAAATGTACCGGGGTGCTAATAACCTCAGTAGTTGAAGCGCCCCCAAATAAATGCTAAATAAAAAAAAAATAAAAAAAGGCAAAAAAAATAATTTTAAATATAAACTATATGTATGATTGATTTCAACAAATAATGGCTCGTCTACCCCCATTAACTACGTCACTGAATAGAAGCAAAATAGCAAACTTCGTACCTGAACTTTGAAACCAGAATTCCAGGCCAGGGGAAAACGTTGGCAGTTCACTAACACCAATATATGTTTAGCATGTTGGTATAATCCAAATATATTTCTTTTTATGTCGAATATCTACGTTGCTGTGTCGCATTCAGTAGATTAATATTCAAATATTTATAAGTCATTTCTATGCAACGTTTCGAATGATGTTTACGAGGTAAATAAAATTGATCATGTTACAGTATTACACAATACTACTCCATGGATGTCGAATATTACAAATCATATAAGAGACGAATCTATGTGACATCTTCAGTCTGTTACCTCTTTCACTTTTTCTTTCTTTTTTGTATTTTCGTTTCAGAATCGATATGCAATGTACGATAAAACGTAAACATGGAATACGTCAGATATATAAGGCTTGATATACGAGTGAATGCAAAATGGAAAAAGACACAAATTTTATTTGAAATATTTTGAATGCTAAAATTTTTACGTTACGTTGCTTTTTGATTTTTATTCATTTTTTAAATTTTAACATATATGATACATTTATAAAAGTGTTAAAATAAAAATGAGAATTCGAGCTACAAAAAATGCTCATGAATCGTTGAATTGTAAAGCGTATTTTTTTTTTTTTTTTTTTTCATAGCTGTTGCAAAAGTTTTCATTTCACATTTCAATTTTTTTCTGATTACAGTGTGTCATAATTCTTCCTATGAAACCTTCTACTTAGACACTGTCAGACGAATTGACTTCACTCTCATAACTGCTCTACGTTGTTGAGCAAAACTGAAGTCGATCTCATTTTATGTCCCGGAACCCAGTGCCGGGTTATGGCGCCCCGACGTAAGTATGGTTTCGGTGCCCTTAAAAAAAGGAAGTTGACCAAAAATTTGTTTGTTCTCTAAAAAAAAAAAAAAGAAGGACCAAAAGTTTTTTTCTTTAAAGAAAGTCGATCAGAATGCCCGTATATGCCAATATTTTCCGCCCCCAAGGCCTGCCGCCGAGGTTCTAGATACGCCATATAAGCAAATCACCATCGATATATAGCTGATTTTATGCAACTGAATTCTAAATTTTATACGTCACTCAAGCGATACGAATAAGTACTAGGTTTATGCGAATAGGTGCCTGGTGCCCCGATGCAAAAATAAAAATGACGCCCCCCTTTTAAAAATTTTTAAATTATTTGTGTAGACAAAATTTAGACCTTTTCTTTTAGCTCGCCAGTCTAAAAACGGCGCCGCTCAATCATTCGTCGCGATGGCGCCCCTTGATCGTGGCGCCCCGACGCGACTCATCCTTTGCATCCATTGTGGAGCTGACACTGCCGGAACCGTACATACACATATGTTAGTATGTATCCGAAGTACACATAAGTATCTAATGAGAAGTTTGCTTTTAAATAGAGGATTTAATGCAGAGTAAGGCGACTTTTGGCTTTACACACATAAAGAAATCCTTCAGATAATTTTATGCTTGGTAGATCTGATCAGTGACTTTTGGCGTCTTTTATGAGATTTCTCCAGTAAACTATTCTTTCTGTCACAAAGAGTATGATCATCAGTACAAAACCGGAGAAACACATAATAATATTAAACGAAATAGCGATTCAGCAGGTCAAGCAGTTTACGCTTATGTGTTCGTTATTTCATCGGATGGCGAAAATTTCTTATTGAAAAAGGTGATTCCGTCAGAGGCCAAATTCCAGGTTTTTAAGTCCGTAGCCATTCCAATATTAACATATGGGTCAGAGCATCTAAGAAGT
The DNA here is from genome assembly GCA_963971575.1 of Liopterus haemorrhoidalis. Lineage (NCBI taxonomy): Eukaryota > Metazoa > Arthropoda > Insecta > Coleoptera > Dytiscidae > Liopterus > Liopterus haemorrhoidalis. The sequence goes on along the minus strand of OZ020611.1, from coordinate 84,192,452 downwards.
AGAATAAGAAGCAGCGAAATGAGGTTCCTACGAAGGATCAAGGGGAAAACATATAAAAATTTTAGAGGAAGGCTAATTGAGATGGATTGAGGATCGAATGGAAAAAACTCTGGAGCCATTTCCACTTAAGAAAAGGAAATAAATATAAATAAAATTCAAACTTACACAAAGAACGATACCAGAAATGGTAAAAGTCTCAACAATTAAGTAAGAAGTAAGTAAGTTAACTATTCTTTCCTCCTGAATAGTCTGTACATTCATTTTTCATTCTCAGTATTTGTTTTATCTACTGTAATCGTCTAGCTCACTTTCCGTACTCGGTATTGTGTACGGATATCTTTAATATGGAGTCTTCCCTATTTTCTCTTCATTGGGAAAGAATTCATGATTCAACAGTAGTACGTTGTTTTTAAACATTGAGATTTTGTTGATCTCGATCTGTTATTGACCAAGGTGCGGAATCATACGTACAAATATAGTTATGACCTGGACTTTTTTAAATAGCAACAACAATAATGACAAAAAGTTGCTGAACGATATTTAATTTTTCAAAATAACACCCTTACTCTAATACACATAGGAAAAGTTTTTTGGTTGCCTGCGCCTGTCAAATTTGCACCGTTCACATCGCCCACTCATTCTTCTTGAATTTCTTGCCTCTTAAATACTCGCCCGAGCTGAGCCTAACCTTCTTGTTGCTAGGTTTCATGACCATATTTTCAATCTATGAACATTCAGGAGTAATACGGTCAGTATTACGTCAATTTCTAGCGTACACAGAAAGGCACCTACAGTTTATAGTCGGTTGTGAGCAGCGAAGCAGAACCTGTAATTATTATAAATATTTTTCACACAAATATTTGACGTAGGCAGGAGCTAAATCCACATCTATACCTGTACTAGTGCCACAGGCCACAGGCTTGCACAAATACTCTTTAAGGAGTCTGAAAAGAATAGTGGTAATACAAGATAACTTGTACAAAACTGATAGAATGGAAAATATAAGAGGGATGGTACTAACATGTGTAAGGGATGATCTAAGAAATGGATACAGAAGTTGCCGCGCCTTCAGCACGGAACACATTTTATCCATGCCACGTTCCACAAGTGCAGCGAGCTGCATTTGACTTGTAATATTTAATCAGAGATGGCAAAAACGTACCCACACTCCAGTGCATGGTAACTAGATAACCAAAATCCTACATACCAATTCAACACAACAAAATGCATTGTTAAATAACTATAAATTCTCATGCACTTATAGAGCGCTGAATATAAAGGATAGGCCTAGGATTTTGAATTTAAAGGAAGGGAAAGGAAAACAATATTACAAATTAATATAGAAATTTTGGAGAAGGTTACGCGTCCGACTAGCGACTTATTCCAAAACTCGCTGACCATTAGCGCATCGTAAGAAACTCAAACCAGGGTGGTAAAACTCGAATGGCACAACGAAAACCATATGACGTTCCATAACCCAACACGAATGGCGCTACAATCGCTACCAGTCGCTGCAACAGCCTGTCATAGCTGCGCGCATGACAGGCTGTTAGCTGTTACGTCTTCTGTCATTAGCGTCATAATCTGTAGTGTCTAAATCGTCTTCTGTCATTAGCAGTAAGCGTTTTTTTAATTGTTATATTTTGTGCTTAGTTATTCTTTAATTTTGTAATTTCATTATTCAATACGGAAAATAGGTGTTAAATGCTTTGTTTTGGGATGTGATAGTAGTTAACCTACTAGATATCGCTTACCAAACCCGAAGACACGTGAGGCTCCGGAATTATATAAAACGTGATTGAGGAACATTGGATATCCAAAATTGGGTGGCTTGTCAATGGATAAAATTTAAATAGTAAATATTAAGTATTAGTAAATATGATGTTATATGTTAGTCTACTTCTTAATAAACAATTCTTTTTGCGAGTTATTGTTTTTCTGTTTCTGTATAATTCCTAACTGCTTGTTCTTAATTGTAAACATAATTAAATGTTATTATTAAGTGAAACAGTTGTTATGATTTATTTTGTCTATTTTTAATATTGTTGTTAATAATATTAAAAATATATAAAATAAATCATAACAATTGTTTAATTTAATAATAACATTTAATTATGTTTACAATTATATCCAATGAAGCATTTGAAATACCCGGGAAACCCCACCCCTTTTTTCCCCCACCACTTTTAGTTCCATAACCGAACAACTACAGCGCTAATTTGATTTAAAAAAATATAACGTCAGTTTCGTATCTATTTCTTTCTTTATCTATGACTCAGACAAGCTGACGATCTGCGAACTGAGCCTTCCCTACGCCGTTACAAATGATTAATATAAATAAACATTAGTCCAAACTCATATTTGGTGTTTTACTGCGTCCAGGGAGAGTCTTTCTTTTCAGGCGTCTGGTCTACCAACAAGTTACTACAGGCATTTTCACGCTGAGCTAGTGTAGTGATAAGGCGCGCTACTCTATCGAGTCACCCCGTGACACAGAGGTGATGTTGCCTCTTCTTGTTTGAGTCTAGTTTGAATTTAAAAAGACTGTAACAAAATATTTTCTTCTTTAATTCTGTCAGTAAATATTTTTTTCTAATTTATATGCATATTTTTTTCGTTTATGAGCGCAATGTTTTCATTACTAAAATCAAAATGTAATATCGAAATAAAAAATAAATATTAGTAATAGCATTTTTAAATTGGAACAAAATTGATATGATAGTTATGTAACCAACCCGAAATACAAATCGATTATAGCAAAAAATATTTCATGTAGCAAAATATAGTTTTGAAAATATAGGAAGAGGAATTTACGTAAACATTTGTGTATATGAACTGTGTAAGGTGTAACAGCCGTCTATATTGCCAGTTTATTTTTGCGCGCAAATGGTCTGTGTCGATTTAGATGGTGTTTAGAGTACTCTAGACTGGTTTCTTTTCTTAATTTTGCTTCGAAGCATAACTAGCGGATGTGCTACAACACAGATACAAAAATAGAAACTATCTAGCAATTAATAAATCACTTATTTTCAACAGGAAATACAATATTATATTACTGACAACGTAAATGTAAGTAAATAAACTCAAAGGTAAATGTCAAAAGTTTTTTAAAGTTTTGTTTACTGATACATATTAGCTAACCAAATAAATTCGTGCCAGCTGTTACATTTCTAATTGAAACACATATTAGGTGTACCGGAAAGTTTTTTCGGTTTTATTATTAGTGCAGTATGCGAACTAATCACGACTTATTCGCTGAATTAAACAGACGTCTTGATTTTTGATTAAACGCGTTTCGATTAATCTTGAATACCTAATTATTGTTTTCATCAAAACATTTTTTATGCTGTTTAATGTTAAATATAATAAAAATAAAACAACAATCTGCTACAGTTGCTACATAAAACATTTGCGCTGTTTATGGTGATAAACTAAGTATACGCACATGTCAAAAATGGTTTAAAAAATTTAAATCATGAAATTTATGCTTAGATGATGAACTTCGATCTGAAAGGCCCTATAAAGAAATAATTTATTATGAGATGTTATAACCAGGTAAAGTGTTAATTCTGATCTCTACTGTGAACAATTGGATCGACTGAATCAGAGCTTAACCAGAAATTGGCCAGAAATTGTGAACAGAAGAGGAGTTATTGTTCAAAGCGACAATACCTGGCCTCATTCATCAAAAATATACATGTGAAAAAATATCCGAGCTTGATTGGGAGGTTCTAACACACCCACCCTACTCACCAGATATTTCACACTCCGACTATCACTTATTTCGGTCACTGGAACACTCTTTTAGAAACAAGACACTTAGAAATATTAACCATGTTAAAACGAGCCTTGAACCTATTTTTTTTTTCCTTAAAAAAATCAGGAATTTTAGAAATCGAGAATATTTTCTCTTCCTGTTAAATAGCAGAGTGTTACAGATCACATTGGTAACTATTTTACTCAATAAGGTAAATTTTTTTCTTTAGATTTGTTTGAATTTTAATGAAAACTTTCCGGTACACCTAATATATAGAGTTGGATATAGTTGCATGAAGATTGAAAGTATATAAGAAATCGTTACTCTCACTCAATGCCAATCACCGCGTTATAATGAGCTGCCACTGTCTGCAGCACATTATACATCACAACTTGTCGACGAAATACTTGTTTTACACATGACGCACAACAATAGTGAGGAGTTTAAATAAAAAATTAAATGTAGAGATAGAGACAAAGAGTGAAAAATATTATAAACACATGTAATATTAAAATTTATTTAATTTTGGCGGTGCTGCAGGTCTGCAGCTCTTACGTAAAAACCGCCACTGCCTACGAATGATGTTTATTGACAAGAAAATATTATAATATTAGTACTTCTTATTAATTATTTATCGAATGCATTTAATATTATACTGAAAAAATATAATTTTATATATGTTTCTTACCTGGACGACCATTAATTTTTTAGGTTGAAGAAGTTTTGTCACGATGCCAGCCCTAATTAATGTCCTCATATTTGCTTTGCATATCTAAGTCAGAATCTGAACAAACACAAATATTTTGCCCATAAATATTTGCACCACACCGTATAGGTATATTTTTATTGCGCTGACAGGTGCGTAGTTATTCTAGTTTAAACCAGGGATTGGGAGTCGGAGTCGGGAGTCGGGAATCGAGGAGTCGAAGCTTTTTGGAGGAGTCGCAGTCGGGAGTCGGAAAAAGTTATCGACTCCCGACTCTTTGATTAAATTTTTATCAAGGATGAGCACAATCCGAAAACGAAAGCAAAATACCTTACTACCAGAATTTTTTAAAGCACGGAAACAGGAACTACATTTTGTTCTCTGTTCATGAACGAAAACGAAATTAAAAATATTCAATACCGGTTTTACACGGTTTCCTTCATGCTTTCCAGTTAAAAATTTAATTAATATTATAGTATTACCAGACTATCTAAGATTTTTGTTTTTTATCATATCTAATTTTTCTTTTTCTGTACACTTTGTTTATTATGTTTAAACGGAACTTAACTGGATTTTTATTTTCCCAAGTTATAACGAGCTTTGTTATTATTTCATGTTTCATGTTGGCAGCGACAATCTAAATGTCAAAAGAAAAAAGTGACATGTTATGAAAAATAAAGTATGTATAAAAAATACAAAACATTTTTTTTTTAAACTAATATATTCGAAAAATTGTATTAAAAATGACTCAATAGTCAAGATGAAATGTAAATGACATTTTATAAAAACAGCTTACCCCAACCCAAGGTATTTAATGTAAGTATAGTCTGTTTCTTTGGTTTAAGCGGAATTAGATATCGAAATCTACTAACTTTTAAGGATTGAATGAGGATTTGTACATTTTGTTTAACAAAAGCCCACTTTGATCGTTAAAAAGTGAACTCGTGATTACTTAAGAAAATAAAAATTCTACTTAGTTCCGCTTAAACATTTGGAATAGACTTTACAATTTACGAGTGAAAGGAGTCGGGAGTCGGAGTCGGAGCCAGAGTAGGGTTTCAAAAAAATTTCTGTCGACTCCCCCCCCTGGCTTAATCTGATCCGCCACAGAATGAATATTGAAGTCAATAATTGAATATTATTGACTTCTGATTCACATGGTAAAGTTTGGTCACTTTAATTTGTTCGTTTCATTTATATCATGGATATGACATTTTAAATTTCAAATATGAAGCTAAATAACAATTTATTCATGTCGAAGCTTCAGTATATTTTTTATATACGGAACAAATTTCAACTCAGTAGGTCCAGCCGTTTGGCTACAATTTCCACCGAATATACAGACAGACATATGAGTTACGGAATACGAAGTTTCTTGGTTATATCTACAAAACCCGAAACAGTAGTACACAGCTTTATGAACAACAATGAAAATAATATGCAAAATAATTTATTAAAATAAGTGTAACCTCAAAAGCAAATGTAAATGTTTAATTTCAAGTTACATTCACTAATTTCATTGTTTTAATAAGGTTTTCTTTTTTGCCACAATGGAAGAGGTTTTTTGTATATATGTTTCTAGACTTTAAAACGTTGTTACTTTTTAAAGGTTTTAAGAACGCTTGTGTACAAAACAAACGTACGTGTTAATTATAATATAAAACTAACATTTTTATATCAAAAGAAAACAGACGAGTGTACTGTAAGTTAATTAAAGATACAACACAAGACTTGAACTGAGCGGTTAAATTTAATAAACACTTTATTTAAATAATTCCGAAAAAAATATTTTGAGGTAACTATCATTGCAGGGTGAGATAGAGATAAAGCAAGGCATTACACTATATGAACATTTTGTCGTCTGTCTGTCTGTCTGTCTGTTCGGTAAAAATTGTAGCCAAACGGCTAAACCTAGAGAGTTGAAATTTGGCATACTTGTACAACTTTTTGAGCCGCACATAGGAAAAATACTAAAACATCTAAAAAACATATCCCCCTAAAAATATAAACAAATATGTGCTCATCGAAAAAAAAAATATTTTTTTAAAATTCTGAGTAAGGTATCGAATGAAAGCCCTTAGTACGTGGATTAACGATCAAAATTTTATTTTTTCAAAATAAATTATTTTGACGCGATTTTTGCCAAAATTGTGCAAACAAATTTTTGTCCCACACTCTGTAGCCCAGATGGTTTAAACTAAAAATCTGAAAAAATTCGAAGTAATGTACATTGGTGTGAACCGGAATAGTACAACAGGAATTTTTGATCAGATTATGTTTTCGGAAAATAATGCATTTTTTGTGTTTTTAACCAAAATATGTTAAATATTTAATTCGCTATGTAACCCAGTAGATAAGCCAGTGCTCATAGCGATGTGCGTTTAGTCATCGGTTTCCTAATTTGCTAAACAGGTAACTTGCGAACTAGAGTTCGAATCCTGTCAGTTTTAAATTTTTTGTTTTTTTTTGCAGTTTTCTTTTGTTTAAATTATTTTGTCAAAATTCTAGTTATATTTTGGTAAATGTTGCATTTAATTTTTAAAAGCGTAAATTTAATAACCAGTGGGAAGTGTTGAAATTCTAATTTAATGCTATGTTTGATGTATACGAAATCAGAGGGCGGGGCTAATGATTTAAGCAACCAATAGAAGCCATAGGCGCAATTTCCAAAATCATAATGAACCTTGCTCTGTAAAAAAAATACTGCACATATTTAGAAACTTAAATAATGGTATTAGGTATTCGAATTAAAATTCATAAAAAATATGTTGACATAAAATTTGTTTTGGCATCCCAAATAATCATCATTCAGTTACTAAATACCTGCAAAACCGTGAAATGTGTGAAACTTCACACTTCACATCAATTTTTTCTCATGATGGTGGACGTATTATCTTTTCTTGTGTTTCTATCAGTGCTGTAAAATCAGCAGAAGATATACGGTCCATTCATCGTAAAAATCAGCAGGTATACGCTACAAATGGAGAAAGGGTGGTTAAAAAATGGCCAAAATTTAATTTGAATTAAAACGTAGAACATAGTGTTAAAACTTATTGTTATATTTCTTGAAATATATCGCAAAGGGCTTGGCGAGATGAATGAGCACTAGTCTCACCCGTACACACTTTCGACTGCATCTCTGTTGCTGAACGGTGGTTTACTAACCAAGATCGTACATATTTTTTTGGTTGAAACTTTTCAACTGAAGGTCCATTAACATTAATGAACCTTAGATTCGACACATTTGAAATAAACAGAGACGCTCGCAAGTCAGTTATGATATTATTCATTAAGCTGAAACCGCGTTCACACTCGACTGTCGAACACGGTAAAGTTGATACTGCTGTTAAAAAAGATTTTAATTTCTCCGACACAGATTCTGTATTTTCTATAAAATCTCTTAATCCTATAAGGGCTTCTAGCTCATCGATATTAAATCGTCTACAAATTCTCATTACTTCTGATTCTCCATAACGTATATTATCAGTGTTTATATTAATTGTATTGAAAGCAGAAATATCATATCAGAAATTGTTCATTTTCAGTATTTGAATCAGCTTTGAATAAACTGGTTTTTATTAATCGGTATAATTTTGGTATTGCGAACCAAGGGAATATTTTTAAATGTTAATTCCGCGTTTGCTATTGAAATTAGTTGTGTTTTTTCGCCAGGATTTTCTTTGAAACTCTCTATAATTCGTATGGTTCTTTTTATTAAATGTTCAGCTCTTGGTTAAAGATAAAAATTTTGAAAGCAAATATCAACAATTTAAAATATTTAAGTATTTGAAAATTTAATATCTTCGCATGTTTTGATTTTTCAATAAGCACAAGGTATACGCTATTCGTTAAGGTCAAACCACAGGGTATACGGTGTATGCCGCCGTATACCCTCCAATACAGCCCTGGTTTCTATCGTAGGTGTTAGCTATCGTTAGAACTATCCTGGCCTTAAATATAACTGCACGGAACACCTGAACTACCTAAAAGTCAACACCATGAAAACAATATATAATGCCGAATCTTTCGGTCGAATCGAATTAATGGCGAATGAATCCGAAAACATGAAGATATCTGAGCTGCACTACACTACGAACTATATTCAAAGTCAAGTATTACACAAGACTTGAAGGTAATATCTTTGAAATAATTTTGCAATGGTCCAATATTAATGCGGACACCGTTATTTTGAACGTTTGCCATTGCTGATAGTACTAGGCTAGAATAGTACAATATAATGAGTATTAGTATCAAACAGATATAATACTTCATGAGTTATATAAAATATATTCGGACGTTTCGGAAACCGATGAACAATCTGTTTCCGTCTTCAGCGATCACGAGAAGTGATGAGCCATCACTTCTCGTAATCGGACAAGGCACAGATGACATTGATTGAATGGAAGAAAATGAGAACGAATGTCCAGAGTTGACTGCAGATTTTATTAAGAAACCGTTGCCTAAAGTTCCTAGCGAGGGAGAATACGTGTTAGTGTTATTTGCTACAAAAAAGAAAAAAAAAAAAACAATTAATTTATGTCGGAAAAGTGCTTGAAACTAGGAATGATTCAATGGAATACTTTATCAGTTTCTCAAGACTATGATGTCCCGGATATGTCTTTCGTAAAAAAAGAGGACATTAAATATATACTCACTAAGCCTATCATGTGTGGTAGTACAACAAGGCAACAATCTTATTACAAATTTCCAGTAAACTTTGTTATTAACATTCTTTAATTTAATTTAGTTTTTCATAAATATGAGATCCTGACTGTGCAATTATAATTATAAGAATTGTCTGATTTATTGTTTATAATTTTATTTTCCTGTTGATTACATGTATTAATTTATATCTAATTATAATAAAAATATTCTAAATATAAGTTTTTGGCTTATTTCATGAAATTATTATATGTTTTTAAGCCAAATTCATATATGGTTTACGGGAACCGGCGAGTTTATCGAAAATCAATTTATCGAAAGCAAATTTATCGAAAATCAATTTATCGAAAATCAATTTATCGAAAGCAAATTTATCGAAAATCAATTTATCGAAAATCAATTTATCGAAAGCTAGTTTATCGAATGCTCAATTTATCGAATGGCACATTTATCGAAAATTGATTGTTGAATTATTTCGGTAGGAATTAATAATGAAAGAAATTTTAGTTTACATTGTAATTTATTATTGTGAAGGTAAATAAAGTGACATAGTGTTTGAATATAAAAACACTATCTTAGGTTAAGTTAGGTTAGGGTGACCATTTTCTTAAGAAGGCAATGCGAGACGGAGCAAAAAAAAGGTTCTCATCTCCCAAATCCAAGTGAAGAGCAAAAAAAAGGCCTCATCTCCCAAAATCCAAGGGAAGAGCAAAAAAAAGGTCTTCACCTCCCAAATCTAAGTGAAGAGCAAAAAAAAAAGGTTAGTAAGGGTTTGGTTAAAAGAAGCCGAGCGAAGTGAGCTACCCATCTTGTTTAATGACAAAACAAACTCACACTAACATAATAATGGCACCTGTTTAGAATCACCGTAAATTGAACAAATCATGTGTGGTATGACGCTAGTGGTATGACCTATTCCCTAGTTATACCAAAAATTTATATAAATAAGAAAATTTGTTTATATATTACTAAAATATTACTAAGCATTTTCGATAAACGTGCCATTCGATAAATTGAGCATTCGATAAATTGATTTTCGATAAATTTGCTTTCGATAAACTTGCTTTCGATAAATTTGCTTTCGGTAAATTGATTTCTGATAAATTGATTTTCGATAAATTTGTATTCGATAAATTGATTTTCGATAAATTGACCTAGAATCATGGTTTACAGTGTACCACACTGGTTCAATGTTCACTATACCCTTGATTCACTGTGTATCGTTAACCACACCGTACGGTGCCTATAAGAAGCAGCGGTATGTTGAAATTTAACCGCGTGAAGTTACTGAATTATTATTACGGGTTCAAGTTATACCAATAAACATGTCCGCACTTATAGCCCGGTATAAACAGGTACTCATTTTAAATATTAAATACTTGAGGCTGAGTCTACCCCAGAGTTGACTGCACAATAACGGAAGATAAACACCCGAGGGAGGTGGGGGCGATTCCAACCTGCGTCCCTGCACTCCGTAAACAACCGTCTTACCACGGAGTCACGGCAACTACGGAACATAAATTAATAAAATACCAAATACAAATTAAATAACAAATATTTCAGTAGGCAATTTGTTATAAAATTTTCCAGAGAAAACATAACTCCATTTTATTAAAAAATATGTGCCTTATTTCCATATCACTCATTCGTTTCGTGATATTAAATCAAAGCATATGAAAAATAAAATAAAAACAGCTTCAGTATCTCTTCTTTTTCATTCCAAACCTCATTAAATGTTACTGTAAATTGCTACTTTATGTATGAATGTTACCGGAAGCTAAAGTTTTAATATACTACCATAAGCTTTTGCCAATCACTTCCATTTCCTTTTTTACTGCTTCAGCTAAAAGTTTCCTGCGAAATCTCAACGGAACTTAAGAGTCTTTTTTCTTTTACCCATATGGAAAATAACAATCTTAGTCTCTAAAATATTACACAAACGTCTATATAAACACTGTCATATTTTAAATTTTGCATCTAATAAGAATTTTAGTAGTTTTGAATAGGATTGTTCAACAAAAAAAAAAGGAAAACTCTTGAGTGATAGTTACTTTAAACATCTAAATAATAATAAAATTGGATACTATCTTTTTCTTATTTCTCGTGACATTCACTAAAAATTAAGTTCTCTCTGTCTGCCTGTTGACCAAGTTTTACCCAAAAAACTACATATTTTCGCGTAATTTGGTATGACTACAAAATAAAATAGTAGAAAAACATAGCATACATGGCATCAAAATTGGGATTTCAAGGGGAACGTTAACTAACAAACTTGAAAAAATGCAAAAGCAACAAAATATATATATATATATATTTTGTGGTTTATATTGTATTTTAGGGTGATTATTTAAGTACCAAAGAACGTACTAATATATATATATTTGGATATCTAACTTATTATTTTACTTAATCCCACAAATATATATTCAGACATATTTGAAAGTAAAAAGGAACAAGCGGGGTTTCGCGGGAGCCCGGAGCCCCTTAAAAACTGTCATGGCCCCCGGCTGCCCCCATTTCAAATTGTGGAAGATGGAGGCAGGCTGTAACGATTCTTCGACCCGCTTCCATATTTTGGTCCTGAATTCGTGTTCAGGTTATAAAAAATATCTTTAAGTGTACAAATAACTATATCGATAAAAAAAAATGCAAATCTCTCCAAAGATACAAAATTACTTGGACTCTACATAGACTCAAACATAAAGTGGACCACTCATATAGATAATCTCTGCCAAAGGTTATGCTCCTGTTTATATGCATTAAAATCTCTAAAAATGCAGTGCAGCAAAAGAGTCTTAAAAAATCTATATTACTCTTGCTTCCATTCGCATCTCAAATATGGCATTATTCATTGGGGTCAATCAGCTGGATGGAATAGAGTTTTCGTGTTGCAAAAATCTGCAATACGAATCCTAGATTCACTAAATTTCAGAGACTCTTGTAGAGAATCTTTCAAAAATTTGAACATATTGACAGTCCCTGCAGAATATATCCTCTCCCTTGTCATTCTGGTGTACAAAAATAGAAATTTATTCCCGTTAAGCGACAATCACTCTCACGATACAAGAAACAGAAATCTACTTGTTCCACAGGCTCATAATACATCTGGTTACCAAAAAGGAGCATACTTTAACTGCTGTAAATACTTTAATTCACTTCCTGAGAACCTTAAAAAGGTCGAAAATATGCAAAGTTTCAAATTTCAAGTAAAACGCCACCTATTACAAAATACCATCTATAATATTGCTGACTACAACACTGTGTAGTATTTTTTATATATATATTTTATATTTTTATATTTTTTTGTATTCTTGTAATATTGTATAATATGATTAATGTTTTATGATTTATAAATTAAATTTCTGTATGACATGATTTTCATATATAGTGTTGCACTATTGTAGATTGTACTCTTTTGTAATGTCTGTATATGGAAAATACAAATATAAACTAAACTAAACTAAAAATTACCCCCATGATGCCCACTGGCCCCCAAAATTTGAAAAGCTAGCGACGCTTTTTTAAGTCCCTATCGATGGTAATTTTTGCGGGTGTACTCCATTTAATGAATCCTTCTTCAACGAAGTTATTTTTAAATCTATTGTTTTAAAACCAATATGTTTGATTACATTTCGTTTAAACGCTTTATAGCGACGATAGTCTATATTTATATGTAAATGTGAAAGTCTGTCTGTCTGACTGGACCAAAATTTAGATATTCAACACACCCTAAGGCCAATCTGGGCAAATTTTAGATTATATTTCATATCAGAATTTTAATTTAAAAGGGTAGTTTTGAGTAACCATATGGGAACCACAAGGGAAGAAACGTTGTTTACAAAAAAGTTCTTAAGACATGCTAAGAATTATTAAAAGACATGATTATTTATTTTATAATCGGCTGAACTAAACAAAATTGAACTTATCTGGTGCGAAGAACAGGCAAAGTATAATTATATTACCCCAGAGACAAATTCTTTCTCTCTTTATATAACACAAATAATTTGAAACCAAAAAGTACTAGAAAAAAAGGAACGACGGAACTTATTTATGAAATGTCACTATAATGTCAGTATTGGTTTCATTATGACATAGCAGTAATAATACAAAGTGTAGAAGAACGCTTCATGAAAAGCTATATCATCATTTTCGCAGCAAAATATCTCCGAATCAACATACGTTCATCAGAATGAAGTCAACTGAAACAAATCTTATGATTTTCTCACACTACATGGCCACATCAATAGAATCAAGTTGACTGTGTTTATACCGATTTCGCAAAAGCCTTTGACAAATTAAGGCACAAAATCCTGCTCGACAAAATGACTGCCTTTGGTTGCAGCCCAGAAGTAGTCAGTCTTTTCCACTCTTACCTAACACAGTTCAGTCAATGACACGGAATCGAATTCCTTTTTCCCTACATCTGGCGTACCCCAAGGAACAATTTTAGGTCTCTTTCTGTTCCTCCTACTCATTAAAGATTTACCTGTGGAAGTAGGAACCAGTGAGTCACTTCTTTATGCAGACGATCTTAAGTTATTTCGTGTAATCAACAAGTCGGAGGACTACCTGCTGTTGCAAAGAGATTTAACTAGTGTAGTGAACTGGTGCGAAATAAACATAAAATGAACATCAACAAATGCAAAGTAATATCCTTTACACCTAATATAAACAAAATAACCCACGATTACTATATTGACGGTATAGTGCTTCATAGAGATAGTAAAGTGAAAAACTTAGGTGTACTATTTAGACACGATTTTAATTTTAGTGACCACATAGACAAGATAGTAAATAGTGCCCTAAAAAATTTAGGATTTATACTAAGAAACAGTGGTAGTTTTAAGATATCTACAAACAGACTGAAAAACACGGTCTGTGTTGAGACATACTTACACGCGTGTTGTTACGCCACCGACAAAAAAGTCTGAAGAGAAAATGAAATATGTATCCAATGTTCCATCTTTTCTGTCGGTCAGTATTTTATGGCGGTCGTCTGTGTTCTTCCATAAGAACCTGTGGTGCGTATTCTGACAGACTAAAATGTCGGACACCGACATTCTGTCGTGTGCGCTAGTGCTTAAATTTGTCAAAATAATATTTAATAAGATGGGCTTATATCTATATGTTAATATTGCGGTTCACTTTATAAGATGATAAAGCCAGCATCAGTCTTATGGAATTCTGCATCACAGGAAGGAAACAGTTGGTTTGCACCAAAACCCTAAATCAGATTTTCTGACTCTTGATACAGGAGTTCCTCAAGACTTCATCCTGGGACCTTTACTATTCCTCATTTTTATACACGATTTTCCAACTTTTATTGATCAAATCAGTATCTTATACGCTGATGACACAACTTTTGTTGTTAAATCTGCATGTCTGAACAACACCATTTCAATAACTGAATCTATCTTAGAAAATGCTAAATACTGGTTTGACATCAATAAACTATCCCTCAACCTTAAAGAGACCCAAAAAAATGTTGATTTCCTTGCGCAAACATAACTTTGACAATACGGATAATGTCAAATTTCTTGGTATACATGTGGACTCTAATCTTACATGGAACCACCATGTTAACATCCTTTCCGGCAGATTGTGTTCCATAACCTTTCTCTTACGGAACCTCTATAATTCTGTTAGTGGAGATGTTCTTATGGTGTCATACAATGCACTGTTCCACAGCTAGATTTCATATGGCATCTTAGCGTGGGGACAGCAGCTAAAAGAGTTTTCTCATTTCAGAAGCGTGCTAACCGAGTTCTTGCATCCATTCCTTATAGATCTGACTGTAGAAACTCATTTAAAATCTTAAAAATTATGACGCTACCATCTGTCTACATTTATTATACCCTCTTATATATGAATAAAAATCAAACTGGACTTACTACCTTCTCACCCTACTACAGTTCACAATTACAACACAAGAAACAAGTCAAATATTTATCCCAATTTCTTGAGACTGACGAAATCAAGAAATGCTGTTAACTACTACTCCATTAAATTTATGAAAAACGTACCGGTGAACATCAAACAATTGGCCTTCAACAAATTTAAAAATGTCATGAAGGACTATTTTACCAAATATCCATTGTAATCTATAGAAGAATTCTTATATCACAGTTTTGTAAAATTATAAAATGACAAACCTTTTAATGTATTTTTGATGTAATCAATGTAGATTCTGGTTTGTAAAGTTTATTATAATAAATTAATATATTGTAATATCGACTGACACAGAGACTGTACTTGGGTTAATATATTTATTATTGTCATTATTATTATAAGAATTTCTTGGTTTTATCTACGAAACTGTAAATACGATATTATCTATTACCTATATATCCAATTCAAAGCAGTACTTGATATAAACCTGCTTGTACTCATTTGCTAAGCTACGGATTATATAAAAATATAATTAAATTCGTATTATAATTTTGTTTTTCTTATTAAATTTCTCTTCGTATGATGTTTCTGATAAATCTATTACATTTTACCATCCAGTTTTGCCATTAATATTTAATGCGGGAGTATGGTTTGAAGTTGTGCCACAGATTTTCCGTTATAACCACAAGCGGAAGTGACGCAGAGACCCATTTCACGTTCCTGTAATCGTTAGTGCCGTTAAAGCTTATGCCCGATACCTGTGCTTCTAAGCCCAGTTAGGAACATTAAAGTAAAATATTCTCAAACCTGGATTGAATCTGCATTGCTTTTAATAATTCTAATGGTACATTAAAGGATTATTGTAAGTATAACGCAAAATTTCAATTTAATATAAGGATACACTGATTTTATAAATTTTAATAATCAATTTATAACAATGTTTTGCTTGTGAAATTTGGAAATAACTACAAAAATCGAAAACAAACTACAGTTATTCTTACATGAAGGCCTACAACGAAACTGTCGAATTTTTAACTAAATTATTACAAGAAGAATTTCAATAAAATTGTCCAATTCGAAGAAAGTATTAAAACATATTAATAAAAATGATAAAAATAATTTATTTCTTAGAAATGGCACTTAAAGATGCAGACATAATTGTTAGTATAACTTGAACCCCTAATATTATGAACTCGTAAATTCTTTATTAGATGACAAAAGTGTCTTAACTTATTCAGGCCATATGTGGAAAACAATTAATTTTTACCTTGAAAATATAAACAGTAGTTTTAGGTTATTTTTATAACGAGATTATTCTATCTAAATTATTACCGTTAAATTGTCATATACGTGTTGAAATAGGCCCGATGTCAAAGGGTAAGAGATACAAATTTTCAGTACGACAATGTAAATATGTTGAGGTAGTTTAGATTTAAATAGTCATGAGGTTAAGACAAATTTCAGGGTAGTCAGATTTTGTCCATCATGGGTTAAAGATGTTTTTAGTATTCGATCGAGTCAAGTAACCAGGCAATTCAATATAAAAGTTGTAGTGTGCGTATGTTAGTCAGTGAAGAATATAGCTAAAGACATGGAGAGACAATATTCAGAGTCTTGTGAGGGATAGATGGTTTCTCGGAATTATTAGTGGTTATTTTGGTATCTAGTGAACTAATTAGTGTTAACCGTCAGCATTAGTGTTCATGTGAAAAGGGCCTCTCAAGTGTATGAGTGTTTATGAGTATGTGTTTTGCATTTGGATTAGCTTTATAAACATAAATGGAAATCTGTAGTGCATAATTATGTAAATGATAAACTGTAATCGTAATTAAAGTATTTTAGTTAAAATTTCGAATCTAATTCAATAACCCTTAAGTACGCTCTGTTAAAATTAATCAGCAAAACCTGGGAGTTCATATCCGAAACCGCTCGCGGATTTTGAACATTTGGAACACCTCGAGTTGAAGTATGTACAAAGTAAGTACACATGATGTATATCAATATATTTTAAATTATATCTGCCAACAGTGACTTCCATTCATTGTAAGTAGGACCCTCACAAAGTCACTTTGTAATCCAAAGTAATCAATTAGTAATAATAACACCTCTGAGAGTGTTAATACTTTCAAACAGGGCAGTAACAAAATTAAGCGTATGTGACAAGTGTCAGAACTGTGCCTTGAAAATTTACTTGAGTACAATATGCTAGCGCCCGAGGCGGACGTAAAATGGATATGGCTTGGCTATTTAATTAGAAGAAACGATGGGCCAGGAGATTAATCCAGTGTGGGAGCGGTAATTTCAGAAATAAAATTTCATTATTATTTAAAATAAAATTATTCAATTAGTTAAAAATATTCAAATTATTTAAATATAAAAACTAATCTATTTTAAGATAAACATCCTCAAAGATTAATTAAGCTATCATATATTTTTTTAGTTATATGTTGAGAGAAAAGGGTAGAAATTACGGTTGCATATTATATGATTTGTTTAAAATGTTGCCAGCGTTTATCTTAAGTAAATGGTCGAATGTTTACACAGATGCTGATATTCGACCATATATTTTCAGTGATATGGACTTCGTAGGCAATAAGAATCATAATTAATTAGTTGGGGTTATGAATTACTGGGAATAGAAATATGTCTTCAAGATAAGTTAAAAGGTTTTTGTTGTTAATTGGAGAACTGATTATTTTTACAACCATAACAAAAATAGGTTCAGAAATCAAATTATTAGTTTTAAGAAAAGGGCTGGGAAAATCTTGTGAGAGACAGGGGAGTCATGAGTAAACTATCACCGGAGTCGGACGAACCCGCCAAGAATTTTTGGTTGAAAAAACCGGTAGCGTGTCGTAAACCAGAAGTGGTCTGGAAGTGTTGAAGACAGTTTAAGTGAATTGAACAAACCTTGATAACGAGTTAAACACTATGATTGTTGTGATCTGTTTAACAGCTTATTCGGTGAAACGGTGATTGTGAGGTTTTGTCTTGAGTGTCTCTCGTGGGATTTCGTAGTCAGCATTTAATTGTAAGCTCTAATGCAATTATTAACTTCAACCTTAACTAAACATTAAACGTAGATTAAGTAAAATGCAGACTTTAATTGAAACATCCTGTCATCAAGAATCTAAGTAACCGACCAGCGGATATTTAAAGTTTCAGACTTGATTCCGCTCGCAAGTCTTGAAACCTACTATGTGGAATGCCTTTCAAAGTAAGTACCATGTAGTATAATGAATATACTTAAGTTATTCAGCCAACCGTGACGTTTCGACCGATCCTAGAAATGCCTCCACATCAGGTGACAAAACATCGATTATTCGTCATTCCAGATTATCCGACTACAGGTAAAATGTATTAAACTAATATGTAATACAATTTTTAAGAATATGTTTCATTGATAAAAGTGATAACAGTTTACAATACATAGGTCACGGGATCACGATGAAAGAAGGCAGAACAGTAAAGAAGATTTGAGAAGGAAGTTTGAACATACGATGAGCAGCTGGTTGCCAACATCCGATGACCTTACAAAATGAAACGGTCAGTTGACAGAAAATCTAGCAAGTATCGGTTTGTATGATATATTGAAGACCTGACACAAATCAAGATGAGGAGATTGTGTGAATGGGATATCCCTGGATAGATATTTCCCTTTTCTGTGAAATCTTATCTGGTTGGTTACCGGAATAATTCCTAAATTACAATTCTGGGATAATATTGAATACTGACTTTTTGTTCAGAAAAAGTTATTATTTCAGAATATCCAAAACAATGAATTTTGAACAGAATGTTAATAATAATAATTTATTGAGCCTGTTAGTGATCATTAGAAATACAGAGGTTAAGTCAATATAATGTATACATACGTAGATATTCTACAATTTAACAGAAAGCTAAATTTAACACTTGTCAGCTTTGTAATTTAAATTATCAAGAAATCAGTTTCCACTGTGAGCTTTGTTTTTAGTATCTCTATTGAAATTATAATATACCTTCTTTATTAATATAACATAATTGTATTATATTTGAATTTTTATAAATATTTTTTAAATATAATTTTTTTTATTATTTATTTCCAACTTACTGTAATTATTTTATTGTTACATCTTATTGTATATTAGTTTTCGTATGTATTAAGTAAATAAACTATGTTAAAATAAATATTAGCGTCGATAAAAATAATCAGAAAAAAAATTTTTCAGCGTACTAGTACGGCTTTAGGAAGTTTTCGAAACCGTATCCGTAAGTCAAGCAGCTGGCAAAGTGTAAACATAAACCGTACCCATACGGCACTGGATACTATCTGTATAAAACAAAAACTTACTAGTACGTTATAAGGCATACAATAATTGAAAATCAATCTTACAAATACAGTAATAAGTTATAAGGCATACAAAAACAAAAAATCAATTTTACATACGTATATACGGCAGCAGATCGGGCTTAGAGTTTTAGTTTAAGTCAGTACGACATTTGGTCATTATTGAAAGACGTATCAAAACATAATTGTATGAAACTCGTGTTAAAAACAAAAATATTGTTTATCTACGACCATCAAATAATAAATGCATTATGTGACCAACTATAAATACATAAACCTGCTCATACTGCACGTCGTGTAAAATGGGAGGTGCATGCTTTTATTTAATAAGTTAGTTAGCTAAATTGTTTGGCGCTCATTAACGATGGCTATTTACACCTCAGGCAGTCCATATTTATAACTAGATTATTATTAATAATTTAAAATAAATAGTAATATTTTAAACACTGTTGTATAATACAACCAGCTGATGGTTCAGTAGCCATCTTGCTAACCTTGCTTATGAGATTTAACAATTGACACTCAAAATGTCTGTTTTGAAATAAAATCAAATATTTTCTTAATGATAAAAGTATATAGTTGTTGATAAAATATTGTATTTGACTCGCCTATAATGGCTATGTTACACTCGGATTACAACCTTCACCTACGACTCGGGTGGAAAACTTCATCTTCATGCAATATAGCGTCCATTATATGCTTGTTAAATAAATAACTATTTTGTGAATAACTCGGAAATTTGATGCTCTATTGTTACGGTATTTTCGCCATCGTAATTTATGTAAAATTACTACTAGTTTTTCATTTAATCGTAACCTTAGCTTTCTGGTATCGCGTAGAAATAGTGCCAAGTTAATATTGTACGCTCTGTATATGGCGGAATAAATGTCTCTCAAAAATACTTTTTCGTCTTTTGAAAAAAAAAAAAAAAAAAAACAGGTTTCTGACTCATAGACAATCATCGAATTAGAGTTATGTATAAGGCATTTTGTTGATCTATATATAAAATGTGACTGAAGATATTTTTCAGCCCAAAATAATATTTATCGACCAGTTGGACTCTTTCCTTAATCTCACTTGTGTCATCATTTTTGTTATTTATCTTCGAGTCCAAATATATAAAACTAAACCGATTCAGTGAACTGAAATTATGATTGACCTAGGCATAACGGTAACAACAACCCTAGATTGGCCTTCGCATGTAGTCTCGATTGTTAAGAAAGCAAATAAAATACTCTACCTAGTTTGTAAATCCTTCTTACACCTAACCTCTACCTTATTTCGTACAATTTATACATACGCCCTTGAATTTGCATTTTTTATCTGGGCGCCTTACTTGTAGCGGGATATACACCTTTTGTAAAGCGTCCAAAGACGATCTACACGTCTTTCGAGTAATCTCCGCCTTACGAAGAGCGCCTCAGAAAACTAAAGCTACCGTCACTAGCTGAGCGCAGAAGCCGCGGAAATGTTATACAAATGTATAGAATAACAACTAGCAAGTTCTCTACTGACATGCCTTCGTTGTTTCAACTCAGTTTGGACCAACGTCTTCGTGACCAGGCAGCAGAGACAACATTTTATCTCTAACAGAGTATTTGACTTGTGGAAATCACTCTCGGACGAAGCGGTATCAGCTCTTTCCATAAATGCATTCAAAGCGAGGATTGCAACCATTTTTCCGTTCTGATTGCGGCTCTTTCTATTTTTATTTTAACTATGTTTTATATAATGTATGCTATATGTTCTTGTAATTTGTGTCTGTATTATTTACTATTAGTTATATTTTACAATTAAGTTGAATTTTATTTTTTTATTTGTAAAAATATATATCGATGTATTTTGAGCACATGATGCCTTTGACTTTTGCTCTTCACTTTATTAATAATAATAAAATAATAATAAATTTACCTTCAATATGGCATGTGCCTCTAATGACATTTTCTAAAATTGATTGTCCCAATTGATGGTGGAAAATTGATGATAGAACTTTATTTGGGACATAAATGTATTTTGTTTTTTGTGCGTCAATACAATTGGCCATATTTTTGGCAGCTACGTCTTACTTTTCATCCCCTCTCGTATTTTGGTTATTATTTTGATGTCATCAGGATACGTCAATATTTATAAGATTCCGTTTAGGATTCTGTACCTTTTTATACCAGCATCGCTTATTACATTTTCAAAAGCAATATTCAACAGATAACACGATAGACGACCCTGGCATAAGTTTAAAACATAGTCAAAACTTACCGCGCATATAAATTGTATATTTTCACTTTGAATAATCTTAATTTCTTCTGACAATCAAACCTAGTTAAACATGATTAAAATTTAAGAATATGATTTGTAGAATAAGTGTTATGATAAGTCACGTGCAGGAAATGTAAGGTTATAAATTGATATGTAAATGTCACGTCACTATGTAGACATGGGCAGGAGTACCTAGTAGAACTGCAGGAATTAATGCATGGAAGGTAATTACACAGCTGTTAATTTAGCTTACTACTAACTAAACATTCGGCATTAAAATTTACTGGCAAGCTACTGCATTTCTACGCTCCATGATTATATGCACTTGTGTTTATTAGCAAACACCATATATCTACTGGCATTATTTGCATATCATGTTTGTCTATTAGTACCCTTCCTGGATTAACAAACACTACATTTATTAAGATTTTCCTGGCCAACGTTATTGATGCAGCAAATTTGTTGCAATTAAAACAAAATTTAATATTGACTTACGCTACTGTATGCACATGTTCATAACATTGCATATGTTCGGATCCTATTTTATGCATGTGTTAGACAGATTTATTTAAAATTTGTGGTAAAAATTTTCGAATTATAAATGAAATCTGCATTTTTTTTTGCTGGTTCAAATTTCATAGTTTACCTATCAATTGGTCTTCAAGACTGTATCTGTTGTCAATGAAATATTCAAAATTTCACTATCAGCAATCACGAAGATGAGTTACTTCGAAGAAGTGATCTGGACAAACATTGCCATTGGCTATTTAATATATAGGTTTCGGTATCACCAAGAAACTCTTTCACCTCATTTAGGTATCTGTCTGTGCGTTAGAAATTGTTGCCAAAAACATCGAGAGACGGGGAAAGCAGGTACAAATTACAGAAGATGGAAATTTTGAATGTAAGCTTTTACAGTAATTTTAAAAGTACATGTGCTTTATATACGTCTCCTCAACATCTAAGTAAACTGACATAACACTCAATTCCATAATTTTTTACTTGCTTTGTGCTCGATTCTTTTATACTACAGATATAACTGTCAAAATATTCACCGATGAGCAACCGTATGAACCGTAAATGAAATCCGGTTAATAAAATGGTAACCGGTGAGTAAGTACGGTAACTTACCGGTAGATCAACGTATGCATACAGGAAAAAATTTACAAACCGATAACTCACCATATAGAAGCAAGGAAATATACAATGGTTCAAGTTTGCTAGCAGAACTGCAAATGCAAAAGGTTAATAGACAATTTCAAAATTTTGTTCGAATGTCAGCGGCGGATTTTGAACTACTCGTTCATAACCCTACGTTTTTTGCAACTGGGGATTCATTTACCAGCATGCAATACCTTTTTAGTCCATTCCATGTTGAATATTTACTGGTGTTTACTTAAATTAACGCGCACAATTATATGACTGTATAAACCCGTACACATTGAGCGCACAAGTTCTTTGGTCTTATAGGTGGGACCGACAAGCTACGGATATTATTCGTGAGCCTATTAGTGTACGTATACACAAATTGTACCTCCTACTCACCTGAGCAATTTTACGGGCACAGCGTTCATGCGCGCACAAATGCTTTAGCAGTAACAAATATATATTTTTTTAAATTAAAAATGACTTATTAGATAGATAAAAATTCGCTGCAAATTTTGATGTACCTATAGATTGTCAGATGTGTGTATTGTGGAATTGCCAGAAAAGAATTTCACACACTATAATTCAGAAAGGTTCATCTAAATATCTGAAAAAAATAAAATATAGCACATTGACAAGAACCGGAATAATCTAACCGGAATTTTTGATTGGAATATTTATTCGTATATTTCAAATATTTTGGATCGTTGAAAATATTAATGATATACAGTCGATTCCGCTTAATTGGGAAACATCGGGACTTAGGCATTTTGGCCCAATTAAGCGGCTGCCCCAATTAAGCGAATTTCACATAAAATTAAACAATGCATATTTTTCTTTCAATAATTTTATTTTATAAACTCTTGGACAAAACTATAAATTACATATAACCAAAAAATATAAACTTTTAAGAAAAAATAATAATAAATTCCAAAATAAAATAATAAATAGGAACATACAATTTAATTTACTGCAAAAATGCGTCAAGTGTAGTCTGTCTCTTGTTTTTGTAACATTTCACTTCTACAAAATCAGCACAGGTATTCAGTGCGGATGTAGGGCTCCCTTCATTTCCTTCCTGCATAAAATAACGCTGTAACACGGCCATATATTTGTTTGCCTCTTGGTTGAGAATATGTGTAACATAATATGTACTGTGATCTTAAATTTACTGTCCCAATTAAGCGGAATGTTGTCCCAATTAAACATGTAAATTTACTGTTGGTTCCTTGGTTTGGTTTCTGTTCTTTGGTATTTGGCCCAAATAAGCGGCTGCCCCAATTAAGCGGTGGCCCAATTAAGCGGAATCGTCTGTATTTAGTTGTGGGTCTAAATATCTGAGGAAAATTGAAATAATGCACATCGATGTGAAATAAAACAAAACAAAAAAATTTTACGACATAAGTTTTTCGAAAAATATCGAATATTTGATGTTTTATAAAAAAAATATATTTAGTTATTCATTTATTAATTATTTTTTGTTTTTAGCCAGCATCTATTTAGTCATCGCCAAAATATATACAGGATGTCAGTTAGAGGTCCCATACTATGGCATTTTGTTCTCCACTTCTTTAAGACTTAAATTACGTAGATTTTAAAGAGTAATTTTGTTGTTTTTGTCAAAATCCATTGCTTATTCTGTTACGAATTTATACTTTGCTCAGTATCAGAAGAAGGAATCGATAGAAATTGAACACGCGTCCCTGAACTAGAGGGATAATTTCAAACAATAAAAATAGTTATGACCAAAACTAAAAACTTAATATTAAGAGTAAAAAATAAAACAGTTTAATATTTATGCTCACAACTTTATTATTACCTGCCCATTTAGAAAACAAAGCTTCAGTTCGAGTTACTTCTCCAAACTTATACAAACTAAGAAAACGTAATTGACGTATAAATTTTCATTATACTTTTACGTATCCTCTTTTCCTTTTCAAGAAAGTAGTTCAACTGCATACCAACCTACTTAATATTCTTGGTAATTATTTAAAACAGTAACTTCAATTATGAGAACATAAAAAATTCATAGTTTTTAATAATGTCGGACGTTAATTACAACTAGTTGATTAAGCAGAGTTGGCGATAATACGCTAGAATCGTGTAAGCACTTGGACTTTGTGTGAATGGTCTTCGTTGCACTTTGTGTGCAGGCTATTACCATTCTCCGGATTGCCTTCATGATTTAAAGCGAACGTAAATCAGACAGTTACTGTTATTGTGCTTATAAAAGCGCGTGTGCTGCGCTCTACCGAAATTAGCAATTAGTCCTGTCTGACTTAGACTTCCGTAACTTTCGATCTATACGTTCAAGCTGTATTGAATTTTGTGAAAAAAGAAAAAAAAATGTAATGCTATTCATATCATATAGGTCAGTGGTTTTTTTGGGTTGCAAAGCACTCGACGGTTTTTGTAACAATGTTTATATCGTAATATTGCTCAAAATTTAGACTCTCTATATCGGTGTTTCCCAACGTGGATCCCACGGCCCACATGGGGGCAATTTTCTAGTGATTTCTTCCTCAAACCTAAGTCTTGTATCCTAAACAAGTTGTAATTAGGCTTCGATTTGGGAATAATTAAATTTTTGAATATAAAATAATATGTATATGTTACATAGAAGGCATCAGCATTTTAGAAAGACTTGGGTGGAGCATGGTAAAAAAGGTTGGGAAACACTGCTCTATATGAAGTGGGGGGAAAATATCGTAAGTTTACTATTTATTTTCTTCTCACCATCATGATCGGTTGCGCCAACCAAACTATTGAATCACATAGACGAACTGATTAATGATTTGCAAAGTTTTGTTAAGTTTCACATATTTTTAAAATCTGAAAACTGAAGTGTGCTCCACGTAGTCAAACCGAAGTTTAAAACACACAGTTTTAAACTTCGGTTTGACTACGTAGTGATTTCAACTGATTGACTGACTGAAGATGTGCATACTACCCATGCACGAAACGTTTCGTATTTTATAAATTGACAAGAACTATTTTAATAAATTGCGTTTTATTTCATATAATCCTCGTCAAGAACCAAATAGCCAAATCTCTCTCTCTCTCTCTCTCTCTATATATATATATATATATATATATATATGTATATGTATATGTATGTATTCACATAATATATACAAAATCTAATAAATAAGAAATAATCTCATTTTTATTTATAACATTTCTATTATATTTTGTAAATTCGATATTTATTATGACAAAGGGTTGTTCTCTGAATGAATGCGTAGTGATTTCAACTGATTGACTGACTGAAGATGTGCATACTACCCATGCACGAAACGTTTCGTATTTTATAAATTGACAAGAATTATTTTAATAAATTGCGTTTTATTTCATATAATCCTCGTCAAGAACCAAATAGCCAAATCTCTCTCTCTCTCTCTCTCTCTCTCTCTCTCTCTCTATATATATATATATATATATATATATATATATATATATATATATATATATATATATATATATGTATATGTATATGTATGTATTCACATAATATATACAAAATCTAATAAATAAGAAATAATCTCATTTTTATTTATAAAATTTCTATTATATTTTGTAAATTCGATATTTATTATGACAAAGGGTTGTTCTCTGAATGAATGCGTAGTTTAATTAACATTTCAATATTGAATGTTTGGAGATTTTTATAAAATATTATTAAGATTTCCTTTATTAATTTTTCATTTATTTGATGTATTATTATTGTACTAAATATTTTTTTTAAACTTTTGATTGGGGGTGGATCTTTGGGAGTATTTGAATGACTTATAATCCCTTGATCATGTGGAGGATCATCATAGGGCCCATTCAAAAGTAACTGCACAGTATGAATTTAAACGCATATTTCTAGATTTAACCCTATATCAATAATCCTTTAAATAATAATTTTTCAATAATGACAACTTTACAAGGTTTTAATAGATTATAAATAGACTTTATAAAAGATTCCTTTCAATCCCGTCGTACGGATATCTAAGCTATAGTGCGTTCAAAGATGAGTTTGCAGTACAGGGCATATGGAGTAGTTCCTTTTCATACTCTCTAATGGGTTTACACAATGACGCTATCCTTTTCTTGCTTGTCGACGTTGCCAGTTCTAAAACGCGCTGATCTATGAAGACGCAGTATTCTATAAATGGCCATTTGTTTTTGTTGAGTGTTATTTTGAGTTTTATAAGAGTTGATTTTTGTAAATCATACGGGTTTTTCATATTATTATAATTGACACATTTGAAACTTTTACAACATTTGGCAACACCGCTCCCATTTGCCATAAGAGCTATACTGAAAACTCCTTTGAACGCACTATAGTAATAAATAAAGTTTAATCGTTTTAATAATTTAATCCAAATAGTTACTCCTATTAGGTAATTTATCCGCATTGCAAACACTTGACTCAAAACTTGTTCATCAACAAAAACTAACTCAAATATAAACTTTAAAATGAAAATATCCCTCTCAAACACAAGTATATATCATTAATGTACACAGTTTGAAGGGCTCAATATAGTTTTCGCATCATACTTAACGTCTTAACGTGAAGGGTTCGCAGTAACCATGTAATGAGATTAACACCACTTGACCCGAGCACCATCTACTAACGCCAAAGGAAACTCTGTATATGATGTTGCATCATAAACCATGTGAGACATGCAAGTAATTTTCTACAATTTCCCAAAAGAGCTGTAATAATTTCACAGCTGTACTATAAATTCAAAATAAACATACGAAAATTAAAACGAATACTTAAACAGCAAAATTTTAGGTACAATTGTTTCATTTTTTTGTGTCACGTTTGTCATTTTCATATTTTTAAATAAAGGTGCCTATTTGGTCAACAATATAATGGTTTTAATTAAATTAAATTATTTGTCATTACTATTAATTTTCCGTTTCTCTTGCCCTAGATACGTTTTAACGATTTCGTTGAGAATTATTATTATAAAACGCCAACGATTTGACATAAGTAACAGAAAAAGTAAAACAATTGTAGAAATAGACACTTAAGAAGCAAACTACCCTGTATAGAAAAAGTAAGGTATCCTGAGAAGAAACGAAATTTTGCAGGAAATAAAGGAAATTAAAGATTTACTGTTATTACTGATAGATTTAGTAATATTCAACAAAATTTGGATGGAAATATCGTATGTGGCATATTGTATCTAAATTTGAGCCTTTGATACCGTTGACCACTTTAATTTGTTGGAGATTGTACAATATTGGTATAAAGTGAACACCATACGACTGGTTCCAAAGTTACTTATGTGATCGTAGCTAATGTGTTAAAGTAAATAATAAAGTCCAATGAAAATGGTCCGATGTTTGGTGTTTTTATATATATTAACTCAGTAGGAAACTTAAATTGTTTTAGCAAAATAACATTACTTGCAGATGACACCAGCTTGTTATACAAAGCTACAAATACTCAAATAAAATGAAAATGAATTTTGATATACAAAAAGGGGCATATTGGCTACGATCGCGTAACTCAACTCTTAATGATAAAAAATCTTCGTTTATGTTTATCCAAAATTTAAAAAAAAAAAAAACAATTAAAGAACCACCAATTAAATATAATGACATTAATATAAACTATTCCAATACTGTAAAATATTTAGGATTATACCTGAATGAGCCGACCTCAGTAGCACAGTGGTAGCGACCCTGCTTCTCGTGCTAAAGGTCTCGGGTTCGAATCCCGGCCAGGGAATGGATATTTGTATTGGTCCTTATCACCGCATCCTCATTTAAAATATTAAAAAATAAATAAAAATTAAAAAAAGGCATCATATAAATATATCACCTCTCCCAACCCAAATTAGGTTACCGTGGGAGTTGTAGACCTGAAACTTCATTCTTTGGAGTGAAAGGTTCGTGTCCAACATAAAAGTAGCAATACGGTAGTGAAAACTACGGCTCGGTAAGACTACTATGGGACGTTTATGGGCTGAAGATGATGCGTGAATGAAACATTATCTTGGTCGATCCATGTCACTCATCTATCTAAGAAAATTTCACCAGTGGTCAGTCGTTTAAAGCGACTTTATTCCATCTTTTTATTTAAAGCAAATTTATTATGCACTAATTGACACGAATTATTATTTTAAAAAAGAAAATATAGTTAATAAGTAGGGCCCTGCGCAGATAAGTTTTTCAATACCCGAATCCGTAAATCCGATATTCGCATCCACAAATCCGATATCCGCATCCACAACTTTTGTAAATAACAATACCCGCTTCCGCGTATATCAAAACCGCATCCGATCCACATCCTCACATTTATTGTCATTGACTGTCCAATAAATGAAATATTTTAATAAATAGTCTTTTTGCATCTTGCACATATGTTTTAACAAATTCGATGTATTGCTTTTATGGCTTGGGTATTAATAAATCAGTTTACATTGCACATATATACAGTTCTTTACTTCTTTACTACTTTCATCACACACTTTACCGATTTTTTTTTCCGATTTGTAATTTTTCTGTTTGACTTTTATGATGTACTAGCGGGTGTATCCGTGCTACGATACGGCATTTCACTACATTAATTCCAAACCAGTGGCGAAGTGAGACCTCCGCTAGACTTGCCCTCCCATAAAAAAAAAAATATTAATAATAAAAAAAAAATACATAAATACATTTTTTTAATTTAAAAGAAGATTTAGGTAAATCTTCAAAAATACATCAAATTATATCCTATATAATTTTTTTTTCAAGGCTTGGTTTACTAGTTACTAATTTTTTTAAATTTTAAAGTTTAATAACTTCCGTTTCTGCTTTCGGATTTTAATAAAAAACAATAGGGTTCTTCCCAGTTATTAGGAGAATTTTTTAGTACCAGAACGAATCTTTAAGTTAAACCGTTTTTGAGTTATCGTGTATACACACAGACACACACACACACAGACACACACACATACGGACGGCACTTCGAAAATAGGTTTTTTGGATTCCCTGGACCATGAAACGTGGTCATCAGTTAAAATCTCGACATCGAAAATTTTCGCGATTACAATACTTGCCCCTTAGATATTAAGGTCGGGCAAGTAAAAAGTGGGTCATAACGATTATAAATTTAAATAAATAAAACGGTAGGTATAGTAATTTGAACTACCGCTAGGTAGTGGAGAATAAATAATTACTTAGCACTGCCACCTTTTAACAAATTCCACAACTCTCAATATATTTACATTTCGGGCTTCTGTTTGCGCTGTGATAACTGCGTTATTATTAATATATATCGCAAAATATATTATGATTCTATATGAAATGGTCTAATTTATAATTCCAAAAGAATTGATACTTCTCTATTATTCGGTTTAAGAACAGAAAATTGCCCAATACACGATACCGGTGCATGATCTACATTTTTTGTCTGCATTATATCGATTTATCTTTTAAGATTTAGCCTATGTGATAAATGATGGTTTTCCCCCCATTACGCCCTCTTGGAGGACATGGCCGAAGTTGGAACCGTCATTAATACCTTCCTCGGATTATTTTACTCCCTTGTACTAAATTTGGTGAAAATCGGTCCATCAGTTTGGCTTTGCATAAAGGAGCAAGCAAACAAACAATCAATTTCTGTAAATTCAAAGATCTGTAAATGAAATCCAAATTTCGACTCAATTACTTACCGTATACACAGTCAGACACATTAATGATTTTTGGTCACCGTACGAAACAGTTAAAAACGGATAAGCACATTTTGCCAACTAATTTGTAAGGAATGATCGTAGAGAGACATCATGGATATAGCTCTCAGTGGTGAACAATTATATTATTATGTCAAAAAAAGAATGAATAGGTAGCCAAATCAGCATTAAATGGAAACTCACATAAGATACACAGGAGAAACAAACCCAAAAGATAATTGGGAGATAAAATAAGAAAATCAGTTGATAGAATTGTCAACGATGACTAGCCACATTATGACGATAGTTGGCCGTAAATTTATTAAATACCAATATGGTTAACTTTTCCTAAAGTTAGATGCCAGAAGATAGAACAGAAAAAAAGTCTATATGGGCATCAGAAATATAGGGATACAGGGACCAAAAACCAATATGGTATGCCCATTGAGAAACGTATTATGGGAAAACACAGATGATCATTGGGAAAATTTAGAATGTATTGAATAGTTAATAATGTCAAGTTGACAAAGTTCTTAATAACAAACTTTAAAACTATGATCTAAAAAAGATGCAAAAGGGAAAAGCACAAAAGTTTGTTGATTTTTTGTTTTTAAATCAGCGATAAAGGTCTTATTACCAAACAACAATGTAATAAAAATTTGATTACCGTTCAGCTTTGTAAATCTTTTAAACTATTTTGGAAAATAATAAGTATTAATCCTTATCTTCAAAAGTCTCAGTGAGAATATACTGCATTCATGTCGAACGACACTTACTATATTCAGTTTTCCACTATAAATTTCCGTAATATCCAGAAAATTTAATATCAACTAAGTACTTAACAAACAATTACATCATTATGTTCTATTGCACCGCACCTAGCACACAAGCATTGAACATACTCTGAAGGCTTACAGCTCCAATGAAGGAAGCACTGAACTTGCTATAGTCTACGTTAATTATGTGTTTAATCCACGTTCATCCCGTTTCCCTCCGCCCTTATGTTACCGTATGCACTTATTAATTAATTCGAGGTGATTGTATGTAAGCTGCTGTGACGTTTCACATCCCTTCCACCCTCTTCTGTTACCCCCTTTAGTAATAATTGACATTTGCGTCATTACTGAGTCAATATCGATATTAACGTGTTTGCTACTGGTGCTGGTTTGCGATAATAGCTGAACTGCTTGTAATAAGCCCTCTATATTGGCTTATTACAGATAGAAATGAGCTATTGTCTAAACACTGGGTTGCTATTTATTAAATTATGTATCATAATGCTTAAACAGAAACTAAGTTGCGTAGATGGTAAATAACGCTCACCATAGTTACGATCGAGTGTCAAATCGGTATTTTCAAATCTCACCGTGATCTATTCACTGTTAATTCACGCCAATATTAATACGTTCTGCAGATCTTTGTACATACATGTCTTACATTTAGCAAATCAAATAAATACGAGCATTTCCTGACAATTTAAATCATTCAATCTGTCTGTTGATTATTTTATTTACAATCTATTTATTTCTATATTACAATACTAAAAATTTGGTTCCATGACCAATATTATGAAAATTTTCATGCTGTTTGTGGCACATATTTGTCGAATACTTTAATTTTAAACGTTGAGAGATTTTTCTATTTGTAAGAATACAGTTAAAAAAGAAAGATATTAAATCAATAATCAGAATGAATGGAGCCAAAAATATATAAAAATATTAAGACAAGAAACAATAGAAATTAAAACAATTAATACAAAAGCAATGCCTGTTGTAAAATATTCATTTATATTCATATTTATGATAATGATGATGAGCATTATTAATTATTTTAAATGGCTGGTAAAATTTAACTTGTTACATTTTCTATTATGCGCAATTTGTTGTCGATGCAAATTTTGGATTAAATAGAATACAGGTTAGATAATGTATTCTAGTTAAATAATTTGATCCTTTAATTATTGTTTATAAATTATTATAAACATAATGGAGTTCTATTAAATATAATGTATTAATTACAACATTAAAATTTTGTAGATATTATATCACTAATGTATTATTTAATTTATTTTATTATTTACTAATATGTATAAATTCGGTACTACGCAGTATCGATCACTTTACTATTTAAAATATGTGCTGCAAGCGCTGGGGTAATGAAAGTATCGTCGCTGTGTATCAGTAACATTTAGTAATATGGTATCGGAAAAAGTATCAATATTTCGATTAATTTACTAGTAAAATAATATTACAAGCAGAGAATCGAACTGGATCCGAACCGAAAACCGAAATTAACCGGAATTTTTACAGAACCGGAACCGTGACCGGTACGTAAAATTGCTCATTTCATTATAATTATGTAAAGAGAAAAATTCATATTATTTATTATTATTTATTAATGTTTTTCTTCTCTATAATTGTTATTATATGAATTATGTGTGATCAGGGTCGGACTAAAGTATTTCCACGCCCCGGGTATACTCTTTATATGGCGCCCTCAGATGTTCATAATTACGCAAAAATTATGTTGAAATTACTAGCCAGCTGTATCCAAATTTTTAAGGGCGCTGAAAATTAAATTGAAGACTTTCTTTTGTTCATTGCTGTCAAAAATAAGCCTTCAACCATCGAGAGGTCCCCAGTTCATACCCGGGTGCCCCCTCAAATTAATTTTTTAAGCCAAATAATAAATTTAAAAAAAAAGTCTTCAACCATATTTTTCAGCACTCCTTGAATCTGGCGCCCCAGGCAACTGACTGTCTTGACACCCCCTTAATCCGGCCCTGTGTCTCTTTATTTATTTTTGTAATTTCCTCCTAATTTGTTATAATTTAATTTTATTTACGTGCAATATATTTTTGTATTTTCATTTTTATGTTCCTAAATTGTATTTTGTTTTCGTTTTTGACAATAAAATAATTAATTTTTAATTAAGTTCTATTTCTTGTATTTTCAATTTTATAATAGAAAAAAAAGAATAAGAACAGAATTTGATACATAAAATAAAACCAAAATTTATATCGGTAGGAATTTATTTTAATTTGTTATTCGAATCGGAACCGAACCGGAACTGAACTAGAATTTTTAGACGAATTGAAGCTGGTAAGAAAAACATTTACTTGGAACGTAACCGTAAACCGGAATGAAATAAATTTGGGTTCGACTTTCTGATTAAAAGTATAAAATTTGTTTTTTTATAAACATTTGGTTTTTTTTTTTCGTGAAAATATTAGGGCTTATCAAATTAAAATATAGGTTACTATTACATAAATAAAATTTTAGAATGATATAGTGTTTTGAGTTGCAGTAAATTTCCAAAATAATAATTTACCGATTGAAATTGGCGCCTAATTATTCAGGTTCACGCGTAACACATTTCATTTTATTTTGCTATCTGTACTAGTTGATTTTAGGCTTCGAGATTCCGGTTAAAATCAGCTATTACAAAAATACTTAATATCAAATTATTATTATTATTTATTTAGTAAGGCTGGTGGCAATACCGATAATGCCTTACTTTTATAAGTACAGTAATTTATATATTGTATTTTTATTTATTTATTTTACATCGGCCTATTTCTGCAACGAGGCTAATCGCCGATGCCAGGGGGCGAGTTCCTACACCTGGATGAGGGGTGAATGATTGTGAAAATGGGAATAATGTAAACATATTATTCTTGTCCGAATAATATCACCAACGAAGGAGACTCGAACCACCGACCACCCAGTACAGACTGTGTCCACCAGTCTAAACCGCACGACTTAATGCGCTCGGCCACTCCGTTGGCTAATTTATATATTACAGCCAATGTATTGATATAATTACTTATGATAATAATCTAAACAATATATACATACAATACATCAAATTAGTAATAATATTGCACAGGTAATTTATGAATTAAATGTTTAACAATTTGAAAAAGATAACAAAACATGTCTAATGAAAAAGAACTTCATCTATTTTATTTTTAAATAAAACTATTTACTGATGATCACAGTATTGTCTGGTAAACTGTTCCATAAGTGATGCACTCTGTTGGCTAGGAAATGTTACCTTGCTAATTTTTTAAATTGTTGTCTCTAATTTAAATCTGTGACCACGTAAGTTACTATTGTTGCTAATACTGAAAATGTTTTTGAGATCGCAAGAGTAATAGTTATTAAATGTTTTATAAGTTTCAATTAGATCACCACGTTCTCTTCATTTTTTAATGTTAATAAATTTAATGACTTTATTCGTTGATCATAGTTTAAAGTTTGTAACTCTCTGGGAATTTTTGTCACCCACCATTGCACTTTTTCTATAAGTGTATGTCTTTTTCAAAGTAAGGGCACCACACTGTAACACCAAATTCGAGAATTGGTCTTATATATGTTTTACAAAGTTTTTTAAAAGTGTTTGCTGTCAAGTTTTTAAATGATTTTTTCAATTACAAATACCATGATTTGCCGCTAGGATCGCTAATTCACATTACTAAACAAATTTTGCCGTTATTAATTATATATATTTTTTTATATTATATTAGGGGGCCGTTATTTTAGAGTAGGTTTTTTTTTCAGAAATTTTTATTATGTCGTCGGCTGAAAATAATAAGGTATGTGACATTTTTTGTCAAATGCACTTTTCAATACTATAGAGTTGTATGTCACGTAACCTACTTTCTCCAGTAATTTCCATAAGATAGCATTACCGGCGAAGGAGAAAAAAGCAGAAAACCATAGTTGTATGTCTTAAAAAATAAAAAACTTACAAAACATAGTTGTATGTTAAAACATACACCCTTGTTTTTTAATTGTTTTTTTTTTTTTAATTCATAATTTATGGATGCATGTTTGGTTTGACATACAACATCTTTTATGTTAAATATAAAACATCTTTTTCGGGCACCTGAGTTACAAAAAATATTAAAAAGAATAAAACAAGGTCTTGAAGACTTGTTAAATATATTTAGAGATATTAAAGCCGCAATCAGAGCTCTTAGAAATTAACACGTTGTGTTGTTATGGATTGTTTTAACGAGGTCAATTGGTATGATCGGACATGCTCGTGCTTTGTCGTTGCTATACTACTGTTGATCGATATAGTACGAGCTTGTCCGATCATACCAATTGCCCTCGTTAATCAATCTATAGCAACACAACGTGTTAATTTCAAAGAGCTCTGAATGCGGCTTAAGGTTTCTACAAATAAAAATCCGTTACCAGAAAACAAGGTAATCGCTTTAAAATCTATGCTGGATTGGATGCCTACTATGGATAAATCTTATTATGAAACAATATTGCCAAGAAAGTAAATCTCAAGAAAATAATAAAAATAAAATTTTTTTCGTTTAATTTTTTTTATTTCCAATGTTTCAGTTTCAGTTCAGATTATCTTAATTTATCTTAATTTTTTGTAAGATTTATGTTTAATTTGTTATTATTTTGCAAGCATATTGTTTAATTTGTGTTATTTAATCAAATAAAAATTTAATACGTGACTAACATTTCTTTTACCTTTTCTGGTACATTTTTTAACAATTTTCAGAAACCTAAAATTTGAAGCTTTGCCTATAAACTGAGTTTCCCCCCGATATTACTTTGAACTACAAAGCTGTATGTAACGTTAAGGTACTAAGTTTTTTACTTAATCACGTGTTTTACTTAATCACAAAGTTGTATGTTCATTTTTCAAATTGTTAAATAACAATAACCTATCAATATATAGTTATTAAAAAAATTTCTTCCTTGTATTGTAACCGTATATTGGTTTTTTCCATGTCAAAATTTTTGAAGATTGTTTTCTCAAATGTAATACACTTCGACATACAACCTTATTATTTTCAGCCGACGATGTATAGTTTCAAAATATAATTGCCTCATTCTTCTTACTCTCAGCATTCTTTAATATGTCTTCCCAACGTTGTACTAATTTGTCGATACCCTCTCTAAAGAAATTTTCTGAGTTTGACTAAAAATAACTGATCAGATGATTTTCTAAATCGGTGATATTTCGAAATATTTTATCTGTGAGTATATGTTGCATATAGCAAAATAGGTAAAAGTCGGAAGGCACGAGATTGGGTGAATACGGTGGATGTGGAATAATTTCCCAGTTTAAATACTGAATTTTTTCTCGGGTTATCTTTGCTGAGTGACGACGTGCATTGTCATAATGAAAAATTATTCGTTTTTGGTTAAATAAATATTTACATTTTTCGTTTAATTTCTGATTTAGTATCTATAATTAGAGATATTTTAACCTTTTTAGGTCTACGGAACATACACTCAGAGATAAAAAAAATCGAAATACCACCGATTTAGAAAATCACCTCATCAGTTATTTTAAGTCAAAACCAGAAAACCTTTATAGAGAGTATAACAAAATTAGTACAGCGTAGGGAAACCGTAATAAATTATGGTATTTTGTAATTATATATAAAAAATTCTGAAAAATAAAATTATTTTGTACTCTTAAATAATGTATTTATTTTCGGTCGGCCTAATGTGAATGTAAAAAAGGTATCCATATCAGTAAAATTTTGAAACAAGGAGTATCGAGTACTAAAATACTAGTATGGAAAGAAAAGTATCGATACGTTAATGGTATTCATAGTATCATTTCATCCCTACCTGCCATATCATACCTGATTACTCCACTTCTAACTGATATCAAAGGTTTTTTCCAACTCACCTGAAACAAAAGAAATAAATATAAATTTCACGCTTCATATGATATATAAAAAAAAATAATTTCAAATAGTATAAATAAGATACAATCATTCCCATCATCACAGTTATTCAAACCAATATGCGTCATAAGCTTCCCTTTTCAGGGCTTCCCCAACAGATTATTCCTCTGTTGTCGTTAGTTATTGTCATCCATTGTTTTTCTACAATTTTTACGATGTTGTATCTCCATGTAACACTAAGTCGTCCGTAATCACGTCCACCAATCGCAGGTTTTCACTCCGTGGCAATTTTTTCCATCGGCCAACATCACTTTTAATAATATGATCAGCTTATACCCATTTTAGATTAGCAATATGATTAACAACATCGATGATTTATATATAGAGTTAGAACATAGCTAGGCCTAAGCAAACACTGTCGCTTGCGAGTGGCATGTTTTTTTTTCTTCAATAAACACTATAAACTTTTTCATGCGCTCATAATGAGTCTAATCTCTTGCATTCCAATTATTTATTTATTTTTTTAATTTTACATCGGCCTATTTCTGCAACGAGGCTATTCGCTGATGCCAGGGGGCGAGCTCCTACACCTGGATGAATGGCTGTGTAATGAGAGTAATGTAAACATATTATTCTCGCTCGAATTATATCACTGACGGAGAATCGAACTATCAACATCACAATCCAGACTATTTTCACCAGTACAAACTGTACGATTTAATGCGCTCAGCCACTCCGTCGGCAAAATTTAATTTAATTTTTAAGTAAATGTAACATAGTCATCGTATTGAGGTTTTTAGTATATAGTTTTCAACTTGAAAATATTAATAAAAATAGATGATCAAGAAGAAAATATTAGGATAAATATGAAAAAACAAAAAACACCTGAAAAAAGGTAATTGTTTGAACTTATATGAATTTGTCAGAATTGCAAGCAATGATGCAGACTTTTTCTATATTTTCATTAGAAAAACTATTTCTGCTTGGCGTAAGAATATTTTTAAATCTTGAAAAAGTTCTTTCGACTTCACAAGTAACGACGGAGGCTCTGCAAAAATAATTTCGATATTGATAAAAATATGGGTTTAAAAAATCGTGGCAGTCATCGGAATAAATGTGTATTAATATATGAAGGGCTGGATTTCTCTGAAGAACTGCGTCAATTTTATTATTTAAATAAAGGCCGAAGTCACAAGATACTTGTTTTAATTTTTTTTATGGCCTTT
This sequence comes from Liopterus haemorrhoidalis, assembly GCA_963971575.1. Taxonomy (NCBI): domain Eukaryota; kingdom Metazoa; phylum Arthropoda; class Insecta; order Coleoptera; family Dytiscidae; genus Liopterus; species Liopterus haemorrhoidalis. The sequence continues at coordinate 84,154,155 of OZ020611.1, read as the reverse complement.
GTTGCCTCGGATATTAACCAGGACAATTCTTATTTTTTGAAACATTCCATTTCTGAACGGTACTCGAACCCGAAACCTTAGCAACGCAGAGCGCATGTGTTACCACAACGCTACGCCGGTCGGTATTAAAATTATCTTGTAATCCATCGACATTAGTTCTATGTATCTTTCCACTGACGTGTTGAATTAAATGATCTAGTTTTGTGCATATTATATATTTTTTACATAGTATACAAAACAGTGGTTTTTTGTTAATAACTTGAAAATGATCAGTAAATCCATATTCTGTTAAAATCTGTTGTAAAAAATTTAATTCAGCCATTTTAGTATCTCCAAAATAATAAAAATGTAAATAGCAATAATAAGAAAAATGTCTACAAATTTTTCTTTCAGAAAGAAATTTTAAAAATGCTATAATTATTATTATTGTAAAAAAGTGAATATTAGTACATAGATTCAAGAAATGTTTGAAAGTATATGCTATAAATCTAAATACCTATAAGAATTATTGTTCAACTCTGTTCACAGTTCAGCAAATAAACAGTTGACAGGACTTACAAAGTTTATACAGATTAAATAACGGTTCAAAATATTACAGGTTTGAATGTATTTGACGTTTGCATTAAAATAAATGTTTTTCTTTAATAATATTTCTTAACAATGATAACATCTCATTCAACAATGATATTGCATTCAAAAATGTACATTATGGAAAAACATATGTAGTAGCATTTGTATTAATAAGACAGGAATGTTTTTAGATAACGAGTACCCATTTATTGATATTATGATGAGAATTTTTCTACGCCTATGAACATCTCATTAATAATGTCGTTAGTACAGATTTGACTAAAAACGTCCGAGCCCTGATGATTAACTACATCAATGACTTATATATTTTATTTATCCTTGAGAGTTACCCATAATTCATTACTGTCAGGGCATAAGGTAACAAATAGAGCCCTGCAAATCCGCGGGTGTCCGCGGATTATCCGCGGATATCCGCAAATTTTCTGCGGATGCGGATAAATTATCATTTAAACCATGCGGATGCGGATCGGATGCGGATTAAATGTCATATCCGCTTATCCGCAATATCCGCGTGAACATTAAATCTTCGGTTACTTTCGGAGAAACAAGCAATTGTGTTCTGACTACGCAGTCCTCGGTTATTTTCGGTTGTCTGTATATACATGATAATTTGTAGCATTCAATCTCACTTTATGTTATTTTTATTAAGACAATTGTCCATGATCAAGACTGAGTTGAAACAATCCAGTTAACTTTCATTTTCCTGGTACACTTTCGACGTAATTCTTCCTACCTCTGCTCTAATTCTGGCTTTTAAATCTGATAAAGGTTTTTTTTTTACATAAAACTGATTATTAAGTTTTATATAAATACGAAAATTTACCTACATAATTTTTTCTCGAAAATTTTATTATGTAACCTGCCAATTTTTTTATACTACCCGTAAAAAGTCTTGCAGATCCTAAAAATTTGAAAAATGACACATGTTGCTATTTGAAAAAGTTGCAACGCCATGCGCGAAATGGCGTAAGAGAATTACTTGATCCTAAAAATATGAAGCACCTTCTATCAAGTAACTTCTCCGATTTTTTTTTTAAATTCAATATTAAAAAAAGCAGCACGCGACTTACTCCCTACGAAAAAGAACGCTTAGGCCCCCCAAAATTGTTACCTCTCTCTAGATTTAAATAATTTATTAGCGCATCTAGACCTTAAAACTTTTGGGGTCCCTTAGGTTAGGTTAGTAACAAATAAGCTGGTAAATCCAAAAATTTTCAGTAGCGTTTTAGAGCAGAGATTACCTAAACAGGCGAAATATGTTAGTTCTTTCCAAACTGACAGCAAAACCTGTAGTGCGGATAGTGCGGATATTTTTGCGGATGCGGATTTGTTATTTACAAAAGCTGCGGATGCGGATCGGATGCGAATCATGGATGTGCGGATGCGGATCGGATGCGGATACAGAAAAGCTTATCCGCGCAGGGCTCTAGTAACAAGTACGTTTTTAAAATATTATTTGAAATTAAATGCATATATATTTTTTCGCAATCGGAATTTTTAAAATTTACTATTATACCTTTTCAATCACATTTGCACAAGGAATATTATAGGAATAATTCACTTATGTCCTTTTTCTAAGGCAAAACGGTTTTCAAAACCGTTCCAAACTCAATACTGAAAAAAATGGACCTATCAACTAACACCTTCTGTCCTAGGAGCATCAAATTATAGCCATGTATACTATATACAATGTATTTAGGAATTATTTGTTATCAATATCATGCAACTATAGATTTACCTTACATAAATGTTCAATTAATAGCAGATACCAAACGCAATTTACAATGTGAAATCAACAATGACAACATAACTAATTTGAATCAATAGAGGATCTATACAAGTCCTAGATATGTCGATAAGCACAACTGTAATCCGGTTACAGCAGGCACACAATGTTCTATTTGAATAAGCTAATCATGGCGCGCATCGCACAAACAGCCAACCGTAAAACAAAAGAACCTCCCTTTGTTCCCTTACCTAAACCTACTAGAATTCTTAATTCTCTTTCTTTATATTCCTTAATCAGATTTTTTACTTGATTCCATGTTTATTCATGCACCATCATCCATCCAAATTCAAAGAAATTAATTAATTTTAATTATATTTTAAACTATTATGATGTAAATTATTTTATTTAAATTCCAACTTTTTATTATTCTGTTTTAAAACGCGTATCTTTCGCATGTAAATGATGTACACTTTAATCATGTTTTTCATAGGGAAAATTTGTTTAAATCCTATAAACAGTGGTGGCGCGATGGTGAGGCAAAAAGGCAACCCCCTCAGGCGGCATCATTAAGGACCGAGAGTTTATTAGCAACATAATTTTTTGTTTTTGTATTGGTATTTCTTATGAAGATAGTAACACGGTGCAAGAGGGATAGGGCTTTTAGGTGCAAGGGCATAGATTTTACATTCCTTAAACAATATGAATTAAACTTATCAGTAATTTACAGACACATATCTTTATTATTCTGCCAATAATCTCGTCTGTCTTCTAATTTTCTATCATTTTTATATAAATAGTAATGCTTAAAGTATTGTTTGTATAATCCGTCTCAATTTGTAATACGAAACTAGATCTGGTTACTTTGGTGACTGTTGTGGTGTAAACAGACTTTGGCGTATCCGTGTGAACCAATACTATGATAATATTATAAATGTATTGTCAATATACAACATAAACCAGTGGCGAAGGGAAACCTCCGCTAGACTTGCCCTCCCATAAAAAAAATATTAAAAAAAAAATGTAAATTTAAAAAAAAAAATTTAAATATTTAGATAAATCTTCAAAGATACATCAAATTATGTTCTATACCAATTTTTGTCCAAGGCTTGCTTTACTAGTTACGAATTAATTATCATGACCATGGAAACGTTACATATAAGTATGAAAAAATTGAGACTTGGAAAAATTTTAAATAATTTTACAAAAATTTTTCGAAATTTTTCGTTTTATCAAAAAACGTCTCAAATAAAAGTTATTAATTATTGCATTTATAGTAACTTTTGTTCAATAAATTTTTTCGAAATATTTTTCTGTTGCTAAATATTCGCAAAAATCTTAAAATCGACACGAGTAAACTCCCATTTTTAGTCAACCGATTTTCATAAAAAACAATAGGGTTCTTCCCATTTAATAGGAGAATTTTTTAGTACCAGAACGAACTCTTTACGTTAAACCGTTTTTGAGTTATCGTGTATACACACAGACAGACACACACACACACACACACACACACACACACACACACACACACACACACACACACACACACACACACATACGGACGGCACTTCGAAAATAGGTTTTTTGGATTCCTTGGACCATGAAACGTGGTCATCCGTCAAAATCTCGACATCGAAAATTTTCGCGATTACAATACTTGCCCCTTATATATTAAGGTCGGGCAAGTAAAAAATGTAAATTTAAAAAAAAAAATTTAAATATTTAGATAAATCTTCAAAGATACATCAAATTATGTTCTATACCAATTTTTGTCCAAGGCTTGCTTTACTAGTTACGAATTAATTATCATGACCATGGAAACGTTACATATAAGTATGAAAAAATTGAGACTTGGAAAAATTTTAAATAATTTTACAAAAATTTTTCGAAATTTTTCGTTTTATCAAAAAACGTCTCAAATAAAAGTTATTAGTTATTGCATTTATAGTAACTTTTGTTCAATAAATTTTTTCGAAATATTTTTCTGTTGCTAAATATTCGCAAAAATCTTAAAATCGACACGAGTAAACTCCCATTTTTAGTCAACCGATTTTCATAAAAAACAATAGGGTTCTTCCCATTTAATAGGAGAATTTTTTAGTACCAGAACGAACTCTTTACGTTAAACCGTTTTTGAGTTATCGTGTATACACACAGACAGACACACACACACACACACACACACACACACACACACACACACACACACACACACACACACACACACATACGGACGGCACTTCGAAAATAGGTTTTTTGGATTCCTTGGACCATGAAACGTGGTCATCCGTCAAAATCTCGACATCGAAAATTTTCGCGATTACAATACTTGCCCCTTATATATTAAAGTCGGGCAAGTAAAAATGAACTTTACCTGTTAGTTACGTATTACAAAATAAGACAGATAATAATGTGTTGTAATCGTAATTGAAATAAATACATATATAAAAATAAAAGACAATGTTTATTAAAAAATATATATTTATATTTTGTTCTTTATATATCACATTTACAATAAATGCCCAAAATATTCTAAAAACGGTTGTTCATAATTTATAAATTCATCCAAACAGATCGTCGATTTCGTCAAAATACTACTAAAATGTATATAAAACACTAAAATCACCATTATAGAAATGTTTAAAAACTACACATTCGTACATTCTTTTAAAATTATACTGTTTTTCAATTAAACATGAAATATTAACACATTTTGCGAACTTGTTTTTGGTTATATGTCACTTTATTACGCACTTCATGTTGCCTATAAGTTATTAGATAAATAAGCCTATTTATTAACAACCTAATAACTATTTCGGGGTGGAACTCTCGGAAAAAAAATTATGTTGCTAATAAACTTATTGGACAGTTTATTAGCAACTGGAAATCTCGGCCCTTAGAGAACCAGCAAATTTTATAATTACACGTATACTTCAATTTCTCGTGGTTGGTTTAATTGCGCTTCGCAGTTATTTCATTTTAAGGGATTTGTAGGTAAGACATCTTTATGATGCCACTTTTGTGTCTATCTCACTATATGGTACAAAATATGACCAAACGGCTGGACTAGGAAGTTGAAATCTGTCATGGTCGTACAACTCTTTGACCTGCATATAGGAAAATTATTGAGAGTTCAAAAAAACACATTGCCAAAAAAATATACACAAATATGTATTCAACGAAAAACTACATATATTTTATAAATTTTATGTGGGATACCAAAATGAAACATATAAATACATCATAATCATTGGCGCGAAAGCCCGAGATGAGCCTTGGCCTCCTGTTTCCAGGTTTTTTTCAATCTATGTACATTCAGGAGTAATATGGTCAGTATTAAGTCCATTTTTTAGCGTACACAGAAAGGCACCTATAGTTTATAGTAGATTGCGAACGGCTAAGCAGAACCTGTAATTTGTATAAATATTTTTACACAAATTATTTGACATAAGCAGGAATTAAACTCACGTCCGTGCCCTTGCTCAGCGATCAAATAGCAGATACAAGCGGTTTAACGCTTGCAGCTACAGGCTTGCTTTGGAATATAAATACATAGATAAACAAAAAATATATATATATTTTTGATAAATCTTTTTTTTTAATGGGATTTTTGCCAGAAATGTGTAACAAACCTCAATGTGTGTATTGTGCCCTCATCCTATTTCCCAGAAGGGTTGATCTAAGAATAAAAAAAAATCTTAATAGCGGACGTTAATGGGAACCGGAATAGTTCAACAAGAATTTTTGATCTGATTATATTTAAAAAATAATTTTTTTGGTTTGCAATAATCATTTATTTGTGTTTATTGTATTTAAATTATTATTTTTAAAAAATGCGTTGTATAGCACTGGTTCTCAAGCTTTTTCGGTTCCGGGTGCCCTTCATGTATTAAAATTTTCCCGCGGCGTCCCAAGTCAATACATAAAAAAGATCCTCACTTATAAATTAACAAGTGATGACCAAAAAAAAAGAAAAAAAAAAGGTCCTCGTTTCTAAACTCACAAAAGTGATCACACAGAAAAAAGGTCCTGGGCATTCTCGGTGCACAGTTTGGGAAACGCTGTTATATAGTATCAAAGAAAGCTATAAAGGCGTAGATTAAGGAACAAAAGGCAGTATTTTTTAACTATCTTTATTTTAAGACGATTTTTGCCAAAAATGTACTTAAAAAACTCTTCTACACATACGAATCAAGGGGGTTAATTTAAAAATCTGCAAAACTGGAATAGTACAATAGGAATTTTTAATCTGAAAATTATTTCGAAAGTTATCGAATTTTTGCAACACCGTATTTATAACATTTATCTGCCTGACTAGAGAACTGGGTAGCCTGTATCTTGATTCGAAGCACATCTTAAGTTCGCTTTTAAGTAAACATGTAGAATAACTTTATTTTATTTAAAATCACTCTAAATTTACACAGCCTATAAAAGTTATACAAATAAGTAAGTTCACGACAGACTGTGCAGGCTGTAGGCTACAGTATCCAGTCTACAGGATAGGCTCTGACGGCACAGTCAAGTTTGTAAACACTCAGAGTGTTTTTGCGCACTACATAAATGAATGAATTTTTTTAAGCCTTCAAATTAAAAAAAAAAATCCAAACTGTTTTTTATGTTTATATGCAACATAAGGAATATAATAAAAAATGAAATAAAAATAATGCCTATCCCCTATTGTTCACCTAATAAATACATAAAATATGTTGGACATTTGGAAATGGCAAACGCGAAAATAAATTATTTTAGGTGGTAGTTGGTCCTCCGCCGCTGTTCATAAAGTTGCAAAACTGTGCATAGTGTTTGTAAATGAATTTACAGATACATGTGATACAAATTACCATTTATATAACGTGTTTGGTTCTTTTGAAGTATGTCATTCAGTATAAAATCTTTGCAATTCAAAATTGCGTTTGCACGTGTCACTTTACTATGCGCGTACCATTTTAATGACATTCAGGATATTGGTATGGGTTGTCGATTAAATAATTTAAACAAGTCGTGTTCCGGAATATTCACTCATTACAATTCATAGGAAAATAATCATGTAAAATCTGTTATTCATTAACTTGTTATTTTCGACTTTCGTGTCATAACATAACACGAGGTTCAGATTAACATTATAATATGTTCTAATAACTTTACCCCAGTCCTGACACACCTCATATCCATATCGTATTAACTATTCATATGACTATAAAAACCCGCATTTTTGGGATAGAACTTAAAATCTTTCAAGCTTTCTAGGTTAGAGTCGTAGAAACAGTAAATGAGAAAATCAACCATTTTTTAAAAATCATTTTTCGTTCGCTAATTTAAAAAATTGACGTGAAGTGTGAATTTTCACACATTTCAGAATTTGGTAGGTATTTATAATAAAAAGTAAGAAACATAGGTGCGTAGAAGCAAAGGTGTAAATACTGGATGTCTAATATTTGTTTTATAATCACATTAAAATCAATAGTGTTTTGATGATTACTTTTATTCGTTATTTGAGTACTACGAGCTTCCATTTAATTTTTTCAACAAAATCTAAATAATTTGCCAAAAATCGTTTTTGCATTTGCTTCCTATTCAGGTATTTAGATTAACAAGAAGTATATTGATAAATGGTTTCATTTTTCAATTTCAGAAACGTATCTTTCACTTTTAACAATGTGTTATTTGTTTTATAAGTATTTCATTACTATAAATGATTTATTCAAACAATAGAATGAATCACTGCGTATAATAGTGTAATCAAATAAAGGAACCCTACACAATACACTCTACAGTGTAGAGTGTGGTGTGGCGTTCATAGAGTCTAAACATAAGAATCTGGTTCTAGGCTGCTCAGCTGTTATTATTATTTTTTTTTATATTTAAAGTTTCTAAAAAAGATACTATCTTATACATTAATACAAAAAAGACCATAACATTATTAGCCATTATTTAGCCATGAATTAAAAAAATAATTAATTTTGTCATAAACACAAAAACTGCAATATTTTTCTAAATCACAATCTGATAAAAATTTCTCTCGCACGTTTCCGGCTCAGATCAATGTACATTATTTATAATTTTATCAGATTTTTATTTTAACACCTTTGGGTAAAACGGTGCGGGAAAAGTTTTTTAGCACATTTTATGCCAAAATCGTATTAAAAGAAACGAATTAAAAAAAAAAACTATCTTTCGTTCCTTAATCTACGTCTTAAGAGCTTTCTTTAGGTATCAAACAATAAATTTAGAAAATATATATGTATATATATTTTTTTATCAACGATACAAAAAAAGTAGATTTTTCGAAAAATTAATATGATCAAAAATTCCTGTTCCATTTCGATATTCATTATGGAGATTTTTCTTAGATTTTTAGATCAACCCCTCTAGGAGATAGGTTGGGGGACAAAAGTTTTGTGACATATATTGAAGAAGAGAACCCCATAAAAATATTGATTTTTTAAAAATAAAAATTTGCTTGTTCATCCACGCATTAAGAGGTTTCATTTGATATGCCACTCAGAAATTTTTAAAAAAATATTTATTTTTTATTAGATAGATAGATATAAGCAGTTCACTTTTGTAAGAACACACTAGATCTAGTTATTTTGGTTACTTTTATGGTGTGTTACTGACTTTAAATGTCAATTAAAAATATTCCTTACGCTGTAAAACCGACTTTAGGTTGATAAGGTTATGATCATTATAATTAAGATATAATTTTACATTATGACATATGTCAAATGGATCGACATTTTAAAAAAGTGACATTTTTTAATACCAACATGACATACAGCTTCAAAGGTGCAAACTATTGAAAACAAAATTCACTTTTAGTTTGTTCTTACAAAAGTGAACAGCTTATAGATATAATCTGTCTCATTTTGTAATACGAAACTAGACCTGGTTACTTTGGTGACTATTGTGGTGTAAATAGACTTTTGTGGAAACATGTGAACTTGTAAATCTGGCTTTTAAATTTATGGTTAAGTTTTATTATATCGAGGTTAAAGTCACTCAAAAAGTGCATATATCAGATAACAAATTAACATGTCAAAATTGCGATTGACATGTCAAAATTGTGATTGACTTGTCAAATATTTTGAAAGGTGCCACTTCAGAATTACCACCCTAAGATGATATTTTAAATATATAACATAAGAAATTAACTTTCCCTTTTAGTTTCGTATTACAAAATGAGACAGATAATAGTTATTTTATTTACACCTTTCGGTTAAAATCTACATATTATTTATAAATAGCTTAATTTCAATTATTTTCAAATACCTATTCTAATTTTTGTTAAATCTTCGTCTCAGATTTTCTCTTCTCTCTAAGACGTCCTGAATCCATTTCCATCCTTACCCTGATTCACACAACGCGCCTTCTCTTGTTCCTTCTTTAAATTTAATTTCTTCATAATTCTTCATTATATGCTTCAAGGTCTTTCTTTCCTTTCCAACCTGCACATATTAATTTTGTATTACACACATATTTGTTTATATTTATCTAGGGATGTGTTTTTTTGAACTCTCAGTATTTTTCCTATATATGCGTCAAAGAGTTGTGTAAGCATACCAAATTTCAACATTCTATGTTAAGCCGTCTGGCTACAATTTCTACCGTACAGACAGACAGACACATGAGTGACGTTATAAGGATTTTTTGAAGTCATACCTACAAAACTCTAAAATGTATTGCTAAGTACAAGCAGTCATCACTTAATATAGAAATAATAGCTTATACATCCGATTGTTGGGAAAAGGTCTCATCCAAGTTTCTCCAGATTTCTTTTTGGTTTGTAAATGTTGGCCATTCCTTATTAAAATAAGTCAGTTCATCTCTTTATCTAATGAACTGTATGCTTCTTCTACTTTTAGAATTCCTTGGTATCCATTCAGTAAGTCAAAAGACTCACATAGGGTAAAAACTCCATCTGTCATCTTGTGTACGCATCATGCGTTCTATCCACTTCCATAAAAGATATATTTTGTATTACTCGCTCGCACAAATATTATTATATCTTTGAACCCGAACAGATTTAATTTTTTTTTTTTTAATTGTGAATTGTATAAATCGTGTACCAACCTTGCCGCTAACGAAACCTATATTGTCCCTGATAATTTCAAGAAAATTTATTAAATATGAACGGGAAACATTGATTTCGTTACCCGCGCGTACATATTTCATTATAACTTTGAAACAACATACCCGATTTTAATAAAACACAGCCTAAAACTGACCAGGTGATTTAGCTACAGATAGAAAAAAAATCAGCTGTGGCCACCACAGGACCGACCGCCATCATAAAGTACTTCATACAGTAATACATTCTAGCAGCAGAGTAGAAATAACTTGGCCTAATATTTTCTAACAGAGATATTATTTAACATGACCATGGAAACGTTACATATAAGTATGAAAAAATTGAGACAAATTTCGAAAATGTTTACAAAAATTATTCGAAATTTTTCGTTTTATCAAAAAACGTCTCAAACAAAAGTTATTAATTATTGCTTTTACAGCAACTTTTGTTATATAAATTTTTTCGAAATATTTTTCTGTTGTGAAATATTCATAAAAATCTTAAAATCGACACGAGTAAACTCCCATTTTTGGTCAACCGATTTTTACCAAAAGTTGATCAACCTGTGCCATTGATGGCAGAAGCTTAAATATGAAGTTTCATAAAAATCCTTTCAGCCGAATTTGCTCTGCACGTGTACACAGACGGACAGACAGACAGACAGACAGACGGACAGACAGACAGACGGACAGACAGACAGACATCATGCTAAAAATAGTCAAAACGTTATGTAGGGACCTCAATTCGTGGAGATCCATCGAAATCTCGAAATGTCAAAATCGGTATGATCACAATACCTCCCTTATATATGTTGGCGGTCGGTAATAACGCATGAAAATTGAATCAGCAGTTCTTGCATTGAGTTAAGCGTTAAATAAAAATCGAAAATATGGATTTTTTATTAACCGGGCGTACTTTAATTGATACCACGAATTATTAATACTTTTCTCAGATGCAAATATTGCAAAGCAATCCTGATATCAATACAAAGTATCGACACCTTCGGTACCCCAGCGCTGGCTGCCTAATACTTTATTTTACAAACAAAGTAATGGATACGGCTCCGTGAAGTTAGCAGTCCACTGAAAGCACTAACGAAAATTCGTCGGTCATCCGTTAGTGCTTCGTTAGTGCCTGTTAGTGCTTCATAAAAAATCGTAGCCACCCTAACCGTTTTCGAAAAAAAAGCAATTCAAAATGGACTGCTAACTTCACGCTTCGTTGGAAGCACTAACGAAAATTCGTCGGCCATCCGTTAGTGCCTCGTTAGTGCCTGTTAGTGCTTCATTAAAATTTGTAGCCACCCTAACCGTTTTTGAGATATTGAGCATTCAAAAAAATAAGCGTGAAGTTAGCAGTCCACTGAAAGCACTAACGAAAATTCGTCGGCCATCCGTTTGTGCCTCGTTAGTGCCTGTTAGTGCTTCATTAAAATTTGTAGCCACCCTAACCGTTTTTGAGAAATTGATCTTTCAAAAAATCGACCGTGAAGTTAGCAGTCCACTGAAAGCACTAACGAAAATTCGTCGGCCATCCGTTAGTGCCTCGTTAGTGCCTGTTAGTGCTTCATTAAAATTTGTAGCCACCCTAACCGTTTTTGAGATATTGAGCATTCAAAAAAATAAGCGTGAAGTTAGCAGTCCACTGAAAGCACTAACGAAAATTCGTCGGCCATCCGTTAGTGCCTCGTTAGTGCCTGTTAGTGCTTCATTAAAATTTGTAGCCACCCTAACCGTTTTTGAGAAATTGATCTTTCAAAAAATCGACCGTGAAGTTAGCAGTCCACTGAAAGCACTAACGAAAATTCGTCGGCCATCCGTTAGTGCCTCGTTAGTGCCTGTTAGTGCTTCATTAAAATTTGTAGCCACCCTAACCGTTTTTGAGTAATTGAGCTTTTAAAAAAATAAGCGTGAAGTTAGCAGTCCACTGAAAGCACTAACGAAAATTCGTCGGCCATCCGTTAGTGCCTCGTTAGTGCCTGTTAGTGCTTCAATAAAATTTGTAGCCACCCTAACAGTTTTTGAGAAATTGAGCTTTCAAAAAATCGACCGTGAAGTTAGCAGTCCACTGAAAGCACTAACGAAAATTCATCGGCCATCCGTTAGTGCCTCGTTAGTGCCTGTTAGTGCTTCATTAAAATTTGTAGCCACCCTAACCGTTTTTGAGATATTGAGCATTCAAAAAAATAAGCGTGAAGTTAGCAGTCCACTGAAAGCACTAACGAAAATTCGTCGGCCATCCGTTAGTGCCTCGTTAGTGCCTGTTAGTGCTTCATTAAAATTTGTAGCCACCCTAACCGTTTTTGAGAAATTGAGCTTTCAAAAAATCGACCGTGAAGTTAGCAGTCCACTGAAAGCACTAACGAAAATTCGTCGGCCATTCGTTAGTGCCTCGTTAGTGCCTGTTAGTGCTTCATTAAAATTTGTAGCCACCCTTACCGTTTTTGAGATATTGAGCATTCAAAAAAATAAGCGTGAAGTTAGCAGTCCACTGAAAGCACTAACGAAAATTCGTCGGCCATCCGTTAGTGCTTCGTTAGTGCCTGTTAGTGCTTCATTAAAATTTGTAGCCACCCTAACCGTTTTTGAGAAATTGAGCTTTCAAAAAATCGACCGTGAAGTTAGCAGTCCACTGTAAGCACAAACGAAAATTCGTCGGCCATCCGTTAGTGCCTCGTTAGTGCCTGTTAGTGCTTCATTAAAATTTTTAGCCACCCTAACCGTTTTTGAGATATTGAGCATTCAAAAAAATAAGCGTGAAGTTAACAGTCCACTGAAAGCACTAACGAAAATTCGTCGGCCATCCGTTAATGCCTCGTTAGTGCCTGTTAGTGCTTCATTAAAATTTGTAGCCACCCTTACCGTTTTTGAGAAATTGAGCATTAAAAAAAAATAACTTGCAGTTTGCAGGTCATGAAAAGCACTAATGAAAATTCATCGGCCAACCGTTAGTGCCTCGGTAGTGCCTGTTTGTGCTTCATTAAAATCGAAATCCACCCTTACCGTTTTTGAGAAATTGAGCATTAAAAAAAAAATAACGTATAGTTTGCAGGTCATGAAAAGCACTAAAAAAAATTCATCGGCCAACCATTAGTGCCTCGGTAGTGCCTGTTTGTGCTTCATTAAAATCGGAATCCACCCAAAGTGTTTTTGAGAAATTCAGCATTCAAAAAAATAAGCATTAAGTTAGCAGGACATAGAAAGCATTAACGAAAATCCGTCGGCCATCCGTTAGTGCCTCGTTAGTACCTGTTAGTGCTTCATTAAAATTGGAATCCACCCAACCCGTTTTTTAGAAATTGAGCATTAAAAAAATAAGCGTGAAGTTAGATGGTGATTGAAATACTATATTTATCTATAGATGGGGGTAGATTTATCTAAGCTATATTAATTAATTAATTAATTTATTTATTTATTTTACATTGACCTATTTCTGCAACGAGGCTAATCGCCGATGCCAGGGGGCGAACTCCTACACCTGGATGAGGGGTGAATGATTGTGAAATGAGAGTAATGTATACATATTATTCTCGCCCGAATAATATCACCAACGGAGAATCGAACTACCGATCGCACAATCCGGACTGTTTTCACCAGTCCAAACTACACGACTTAATGCGCTCGACCACTCCGTTGGCATCTAAGATAAGTTAAGAATCTTAAGATACTTGAAAATAATTTTTACTACAATTTTACGCCTTCACACCTATTGTATTTTCAACCCTATCTAATTAATGTAGGGCGAACTTGCAAATTAACTTCGATGACAGAATAAGCACCCAGAATTATCTGATAAGTTGAAAAACGTATAAATGAAAAACAACTAATTAATTATATCACAAGTAAAATTAGAGTAAATGTAATCTGTGTAAAAAAATCGTCTAAATCCTCTAATGTAAATAAGCAATTTTTAATAAGTGTTGGACTAAATATGACTGACGATTTAGGTATGAGAAATGATAAGCAAAAGATCTAGTGTAATAAGACACGATATTGAAGGAAAGTTTCGATGTTAGTATTTAATATAATCAATATAATAATATGCAAATAACAAATCATCAAAACACAATTTAAAATTTACTTCAACTAAGCAGAACTTTTGAACCAGCAGTATTGTTAATCCGGCAGCCCGTTCTACCACCTAACGATCAAACTGACTCATCAGATTAATTTATTTACTGTGATCTTCTTTCTGTGATTACTTCTGACCTATAAACGATAGGTTCATGGGTCAAAGGGAGGGTCAAAAGGGGGGGGGGTCACGAATATCAATGTTACACTTATATGTTACACTTATATGCTACAGCATACGAACACAATAATTTTGGGTATAATAATTTTTAAATATATTTGTGACGAACGAACTAAACGAATATTACCATCGACTATCATCAACTGCATTGCAAACTAAAATATATAGCACCAAAGACGCGGAGTATAATACCTTATCTATCTCAATTGTGTGCGGCTTGCTTTATATTTATTAAAAATATAAAATATAAAAAAATATAAATAAACTGCAAAACTTTATATTTACCTATTAAATCTTTTGCCATACTTACTTGCATTGACAGCAAAAACTGCTCTATTTTTCAATTCGATGGTCTACCTGCACTTTTCTCCTTCGACCGTTGTGTGCCGCGTCTTGAACGCGAGAAAGAAAATACATAATAAAAATAATTGGACATCTTCTTCTTCTCTATATATATAAAAGAGGAAAATTGTCTGTTTGTTTGTTCGCTATACATT
Source organism: Liopterus haemorrhoidalis (assembly GCA_963971575.1). Taxonomy (NCBI): domain Eukaryota; kingdom Metazoa; phylum Arthropoda; class Insecta; order Coleoptera; family Dytiscidae; genus Liopterus; species Liopterus haemorrhoidalis. The sequence goes on along the minus strand of OZ020611.1, from coordinate 84,139,019 downwards.
CCTAGGCCGTGTAACCGATTTAAACCAAATATGGCACAGTTACTATTTAGAACCCTGCGGAATTGATTCTAGGTCAATTTATCGAAAATCAATTTATCGAATACAAATTTATCGAAAATTAATTTATCGAAAATCAATTTATCGAAAGCAAATTTATCGAAAATCAATTTATCGAATGCTCAATTTATCGAATGGCACGTTTATCGAAAATGCTTAGTAATATTATGTTATTTCGTAAAAACAAATTTTCTTATTAATATAAATTTTCGCTATAACTAGGGAATAGGTCATACCACTAGCATCATACCACACATGATTTGTTCAATTTACGGTGATTCTAAACAGGTGGCTTTATTATGTTATTGTGAGTTTGTTTTGTCATTAAACTAGAAGATGGGTAGCTCGCTTCGCTGGACTTCTTCTAACCAAACCCTTACTAACCTTACCTAACCTAAGATAGTGTTTTGTCATTAAACTAGAAGATGGGTAGCTCGCTTCGCTTGGCTTCTTCTAACCAAACCCTTACCAACCTAACCTAACCTAAGATAGTGCTTTGTCATTAAACTAGAAGATGGGTAGCTCGCTTCGCTGGACTTCTTCTAACCAAGCCCTTACTAACCTAACCTAACCTAAGATAGTGTTTTGTCATTAAACTAGAAGATGGGTAGCTCGCTTCGCTTGGCTTCTTCTAACCAAACCCTTACCAACCTAACCTAACCTAAGATAGTGCTTTGTCATTAAACTAGAAGATGGGTAGCTCGCTTCGCTGGACTTCTTCTAACCAAGCCCTTACTAACCTAACCTAACCTAAGATAGTGTTTTGTCATTAAACTAGAAGATGGGTAGCTCGCTTCGCTTGGCTTCTTCTAACCAAACCCTTACTAACCTAACCTAACCTACGATAGTGTTTTTATATTCAAACACTATGTCAATTTATTTACCTTTTTTTAAACCATATACAAAATTTTATGCAATTATTTCTTAGTCTGTCTACTTTTATTGACCTCTCAAATATTTACAAAAAAAAAAATTTTCGATTAATTGACGACTCGATGAACTGATCATTCGATAAATTGATTTTCGATGAATTGATTTTCGATAAGTTGATTTTCGATGAATTGATTTTCGATGAATTGATTTTCGATGAATTGATTTTCGATGAGTTGATTTTCGATGAATTGGTTTTCGATGAACTCGTCGGTTACTGTTTTGATGATTTATTATTTGTATATTATTATATTGATTATATTAAATACTAACATCGAAACTTTCCTTTAATATTGTGTTTTATTACACTAGATCTTTTGCTTATCATTTCTCATACCTAAATCGTCATATTTAGTCCAACACTTCTTAAAAATTGCTTATTTACATTAGACGATATAGATGATTTTTTTACACAGATTACATATTTATTGACTTCTTCTAATTTTACTTGTGATATAATTAATTAGTTGTTTTCATACCTTTTTCAACTTATCAGATAATTCTGGGTGCTTATTCTATCATCGAAGTTAATTTGCAAGTTCGGCCTACATTAATTAGATAGGGTTGAAAATACAATGATATGTGTGAAGGCGTAAAATTGTAGTAAAAATTATTCTCAAATATCTTGGGATTTAACATATCTTAGATGCCAACGGAGTGGTCGAGCGCATTAAGTTGTACAGTTTGGACTGGTGAAAACAGTCTGGATTATGCGATCGGTAGTTCGATTCTCCGTTGGTGATATTATTCGGGCGAGAATAATATGTATACATTACTCTCATTTCACAATCATTCACCTCTCATCCAGGTGTAGGAGTTCGCCCCTGGCATCGGCGATTAGCCTGGTTGCAGAAATAGGCCGATGTAAAATAAATAAATAAATAAATTAATATATCTTAGATAAATCTACCCCCATCTATAGAAAAATATAGTATTTCAATCACCATCTAACTTCACGCTTATTTTTTTGAAAGCTCAATTTCTAAAAAACGGGTTGGGTGGATTCCAATTTTAATGAAGCACTAACAGGTACTAACGAGGCACTAACGGATGGCCGACGAATTTTCGTTAGTGATTTCTATGTCCTGCTAACTTTATGCTTAGTTTTTTGAATGCTCAATTTCTCAAAAACTCTTAGGGTGGATTCCGATTTTAATGAAGCACAAACAGGCACTATCGAGGCACTAACGGTTGGCCGATGAATTTTGATTAGTGCTTTTCATGACCTGCAAACTGCACGTAATTTTGTTTTAAATGCTCAATTTCTCAAAAACGGTTAGGGTGGCTACAAATTTTAATGAAGCACTAACAGGCACTAACGAGGCATTAACGGATGGCCGACGAATTTTCGTTAGTGCTTTCAGTGGACTGCTAACTTCACGCTTATTTTTTTGAAAGCTCAATTTCTCAAAAACGGTTAGGGTGGCTTCAAATTTTAATGAAGCACTAACAGGCACTAACGAGGCACTAACGGATGGCCGACGAATATTCGTGAGTGCTTTCAGTGGACTGCTAACTTCACGCCTATTTTTTTGAATGCTCAATATCTCAAAAACGGTTAGGGTGGCTAAAAATTTTAATGAAGCACTAACAGGCACTAACGAGGCACTAACGGATGGCCGACAAATTTTCGTTAGTGCTTTCAGTGGACTGCTAATTTCACGCTTATTTTTTTGAATGCTCCATATCTCAAAAACGGTTAGGGTGGCTAAAAATTTTAATGAATCACTAACAGGCACTAACGAGGCACTAACAGATGGCCGACGAATTTTCGTTAGTGCTTTCAGTGGACTGCTAACTTCACGCTTATTTTTTTGAATGCTCAATATCTCAAAAACGGTTAGGGTGGCTACAAATTTTAATGAAGCACTAACAGGCACTAACGAGGCACTAACGGATGGCCGACGAATTTTCGTTAGTGCTTTCAGTGGACTGCTAACTTCACGGTCGATTTTTTGAAAGCTCAATTTCTCAAAAACGGTTAGGGTGGCTACAAATTTTAATGAAGCACTAACAGGCACTAACGAAGCACTAACGGATGGCCGACGAATTTTCGTTAGTGCTTTCAGTGGACTGCTAACTTCACGCTTATTTTTTTGAATGCTCAATATCTCAAAAACGGTTAGGGTGGCTACAAATTTTAATGAAGCACTAACAGGCACTAACGAGGCACTAACGAATGGCCGACGAATTTTCGTTAGTGCTTTCAGTGGACTGCTAACTTCACGGTCGATTTTTTGGAAGCTCAATTTCTCAAAAACGGTTAGGGTGGCTACAAATTTTAATGAAGCTCTAACAGGCACTAACGAGGCACTAACGGATGGCCGACGAATTTTCGTTAGTGCTTTTAGTGGACTGCTAACTTCACGCTTATTTTTTTGAATGCTCAATATCTCAAAAACGGTTAGGGTGGCTAAAAATTTTAATGAAGCACTAACAGGCACTAACGAGGCACTAACGGATGGCCGACGAATTTTCGTTAGTGCTTTCAGTGGACTGCTAACTTCACGGTCGATTTTTTGAAAGCTCAATTTCTCAAAAACGGTTAGGGTGGCTACAAATTTTAATGAAGCACTAACAGGCACTAACGAGGCACTAACGGATGGCCGACGAATTTTCGTTAGTGCTTTCAGTGGACTGCTAACTTCACGCTTATTTTTTTGAATGCTCAATATCTCAAAAACGGTTAGGGTGGCTACAAATTTTAATGAAGCACTAACAGGCACTAACGAGGCACTAACGGATGGCCGACGAATTTTCGTTAGTGCTTTCAGTGGACTGCTAACTTCACGGTCGATTTTTTGAAAGCTCAATTTCTCAAAAACGGTTAGGGTGGCTACAAATTTTATTGAAGCACTAACAGGCACTAACGAGGCACTAACGGATGGCCGACGAATTTTCGTTAGTGCTTTCAGTGGACTGCTAACTTCACGCTTATTTTTTTGAATGCTCAATTTCTCAAAAACGGTTAGGGTGGCTACAAATTTTAATGAAGCACTAACAGGCACTAACGAGGCACTAACGGATGGCCGACGAATTTTCGTTAGTGCTTCCAACGAAGCGTGAAGTTAGCAGTCCATTTTGAATTGCTTTTTTTTTCGAAAACGGTTAGGGTGGCTACGATTTTTTATGAAGCACTAACAGGCACTAACGAAGCACTAACGGATGGCCGACGAATTTTCGTTAGTGCTTTCAGTGGACTGCTAACTTCACGGAGCCAATGGATACCACTTAGTATCGATATGTTTTTTTGATATCATTACCAGTACTGATAGTATATAACGAACCGATACGAAGTATCAATACTTGCAATCGATATTTACATCCCTAAATACCACTAAAGTCAATCAAATAAACAATTCTAATCGGGGTCCTTGATTAATTGAGTTGAACGTGCTATCATTTTGAAATTTGTGGCGCAAAATTAATTATCTTATTCCTCATGACTAATTAATACAGTGGTGCTAAATTTTTGACATTATAATTCGTTCCAATAATTCTATCCCAACCCTGAATACGGGGATTCACATCATATCGTCGTATCGCAACAAAACTATTACATATTCTGTTCAGAAGAATTTGGGATAATCTCATATTTTACTTGCAAGGTTTTATTTAGAACGAAAAATATTGTGGCCCTGAAAAAAAGAAGTAAAGGCAATATTGTTAAAATACGATATCCCAAGGCATGTCTACGGCGTACGTATCTTATATACTGAAATGAAAAACTACGAGTATTGTACGATGAATAAGTAAGTAAGGTTATAAGACTGCCTCTGATAACACACTATGAAAAAAATCCTACTGAATACAGGACGTTCCAGCGTTGCTTATGATTAATATTTTTACCCGGATTCACAGAAAACACTTAAAATATAATAATTCTATACAATATTTACTTTTTGGTCTTATTTAAGGAATAGGTCTCTTTAAGATTTTACGCACAACTGGGCCGAAAATGTAGGGAGGGTTGTAAAAAAAAAAAAAAAAACGCCGTTCCTATAACTAGCGCATAAAGTAATAGACAAAAGGTTTTAAAAAGAATATGTATTGTTTTGTTTCATAGAATCTTTTATTTTACTGACTATAGTTTCGGCTGTAGAACAGACAAGTAAAACGAAATAAGGTTACAAGAAAACCTAAAAAAGTTCAACAAGGACTTAAGCGAGGCTAGCATTAAAATATACATAAAAAAAACTAAAAATATGGTCATACGCAAAAACAACTTTAAACATAACTTAAAATTAGAGTGTAAACTGAAAGAACAAGTGACCAAATTCGAATACCTGGAAACAAGCTTCGCACAAGATGGAAAGTTAGAGGCTAAAATATCGGAGCAAGTAGGTACAGCAGGCAACCTGTTTAACAGTATAAAGACATCCATCCTCGAAAGAAAACTATCGAAAGAAGCAAAGGTACAAATATTCAAAGAAGTAGCGTTACCCATAATAACATACAGTTTAAAGTCATGGAAAACCATTGAAGACATGTGAAGCAGAGTAAGAAGCACTGAAATGAGATTCCTGGGGAAAATTGAAAGGATAACCAAATTTGACCAAATCAGGAATTCGACTTTCAGAGAAAAGTTAGGATTGAAACATATAAAGCAAACCATTGAAGAAGGATAGCTACTGTGGTACGGATATGTGAATACGATGAATAAAGACAGGAAAGCAAAAAGGTTTATGGAAGCGAGAACATTCAGGAGAAATCGCAGAGAAATGCCAAAGAAATTATGGAGCGAAGAACTGAAGAATGAGGTTGAAAAAAGAGGATTACATTGAAGGAACATTAAAGCCATGACAAAGGACAGATATAAATGGAAAGAGTTATGGATAAAATCATCAACTTAAGCAAAATCGCAAACTCCCACCAAGCCTGTCACCTAACGGTAATAAAGAATAAATGATTAAATAAGAAAGTAATTATAAATGCACAGTAAAATTAAATTTTGATAAATTTTACGACTTAAAGACATTTTTTAAAGACTTTCAAGACATAATGTTAATAACTTTAATGAATTTGTTAAGGTGCATACTAGAGAATTTGTGCGCGCACGAATGCTGTGCGCGTAAAATTGCTCAGGTGAGTACGAGGTACAATTTGTGTGCGCGTATACTAACACGCCCACGAATGCTATCCGTAGCTTGTCAGTCCTGCCGATAAGATCAAAGAACTTGTGCGCTCAGTGTGTCCGGGTTTATGCAGTCATATAATTGTGCGCGTAAATTTAAGTAAACACCAGTAAATATTCAACATGGAATCGAGTAAAAAGGTATTGCATGCTGGTAAATGAATCCCCAGTTGCAAAAAAGGGTTATAGCTAATTGTTCTTTCACGGGAACATCCTTTATAAATCTTGTCTTTCTTCCCTATTTTGTGACCAACTTAATTAACGAGTAGTTCAAAATCTGCCGGGGACATCGAACAAAATTTTGATATTGTCCACTAACCTCTTGCATTTGTAGTTCTGCTAGCAAACTTTAATCATTGTATATTTCCCTGCTTCTATATAGTTGTGTCATCCACAACGTTTGTTTTGTTTTTTCTTTCTTTTTTTTACCATGTATATTATGGCCGCATTCAACAGATTCACCAGTGAGTTACCAGTTGATAAATTTTTTCCTGTATGCATAAGTTGATCTACCGGTGAGTTACCGTACTTACTCATCCGTCGCCATTTTTTTAACCGGATTTCATTTACGGTTAGCTGCTCACCAGTGGATATTTTGACAGTTATATCTGTAGTAACAACGAATCGAGCACAAGGCAAGTAAAAATTATGGAATTTAGTGTTGAGTCAGTTTACCTAGATATTGAGGAGACGTATATAAAGCACATGTACTTTTAAAACCACTGTAAAAGCTTACATTCAAAATTTACTGTGATGAAAATGTACAATCTGCCATTGTTAAGATGTTGTAGTTTTCATATACGCCGTTCAATAGCCAAAAAAATGTGTATTCAGTCAAATTTACCGGTAAGTTTGTACCGGTATGTCACCGATGAGTCTGCCGAATGCGGCCTATGTACGCTGCACTTGTTAAGGCAACAACATTACATACTTTCCGCCATCGTTAACTCTACTTAATTTAAATTAATATGTGCGTGGATATAACTGAAATACGTGGAGCGCGATTTTACGCGCAAAAACAAGAAAGTTGTGTGTGCAATTTTTTTGTTTTTCTCGTACGAAAATCCGTGCGCGCACGTAATCCGTGCGCGTACAAATGCTAAAGTCAGTACGCACCTTAAAATATGCAGAAGATAAAAATGTGTGATAAAAAAGTATATGCCAGACATCTACATTAATAACGCAAGATAAAACTACATCTAATCCCCAGGAAATAGCAGATATGTTAGCTGAAAATTTTGCGTACAATTCGAGTAACGAAAACTACACGGAGAGATTTGTACGTTACAAAAATCAAGAAGAAAATAAAAACATCGATATCCACAATAATGACCTAGATATTAACAAACCATTCCAAGAGAGAGAGAGCTAGCCGAAACTATAAAGGAACTTAAAGACAAAAAATGTCCTGGCCCAGACGGAATTACAGCAGAAATGGTTAAACATCTTCCGGATAACACTGTTAAATATGTACTGAAGATGTACAACATAATATGGTCAAAAAATTGCTATCCGAAGGAATGGAAAGAGGTAACTACAGTACCAATACTCAAACCAAAGAAGTCAAGAAGAAACCCAGACAGCTATACACCAATATAAATGTCCAACATCTTAAGTAAAACATTACAGAAAGTTATAACTAAACGATTAACGTGGTATCTAGAAACCAATTGGTTGCTTACAAATATCTAGGCAGGTTTTCGAAAAAACCACATAATCAAAATAGAAAACGAGGTACATACCACATTCAATAGGCGACACCATTTAATCGCTGTATTCTTTGATTTACAAAAAGCATATGGTATGGTATGGAGAGTATGGTAAAGAGCAACTTCTAAAATATACTGCAAATCTTATGCAAACCCCGAAAACCTATCCAGAAATATTTCAAAAACCCTCACAAAAAAATCCTACATTCTACACCCATTCAAAAAAGAATAACTGATGTCAACCAATACAACATAATTCTGCCACACATTGAGGGGAATCACAACAACCACATTCCACCATGGGTCATCGAACATCCCACTTATATTCTCGACCGGACGCAGTACAAGAAGAAAGACACAAGTCTGATATATCATCAGAAGACATTTTCAGGAATTTTTAAACACATCTATGTACGAACACACCTGTGTGTATACACACGGGTCCAAGATCGATAACCAGACTGGAGCAGCAGTAGTAATAGGAGAAGAAGTCCAAAAATACCACGTGCCAAGCATGACAAGTGTTTTCACAGCCGAAGTCTTCAGCATTCTCAAGACAACAGAGACCATAGTACACGATCTCAACATAAGAAAGAAATACATAATTTGTACGGACTCCCTGAGCGCGATCTACAGCATGCAACAAATGTATCCGAGCAACAAGCTTGTGCTAAAGATCCAGGAAAATATACAAGAAGCCATCAATCGGGGTACTGTAATATCAGTCATGTGGGTACCATCCCATATCGGCATCCAGAGAAATGAAAAAGCAGACGCCGCAGCAAGAGAAGCTGTAACACAACCAGCCCTCTCAATGCCATGCCCAATACAGGACCTTAAAATCAGGGCCGGCGTGAGGCTAGTGCAGCATGTGCAGCGGCACATGGCCCCGTGGTTCAACAACAGGCCCCGCGGTTCAACAATAGGCCCCGCGTATGGATATGAGGACCTTTTTTTTTTGCTTCTCACTTCGATCTGAACAACAGGCCCCACTGTTCAACAATAGGCCCCGCGCATGGAGATGAGGACCTTTTTTCATTTTTTTTTTCTCCTCACTTGGATCTGAACAGCAGGCCCCGCGGCTCTTCTCGCACATGGCGTCGCAAATTCTAGCGCCGGCCCTGCTTAAAATTATGATAAAAAAGAAAATAAAAGAAGACTGGAACCTTCAATGGCTCGAAACTCAGAACAATAAGTTATGAACAGTAAAAGAAAATACAATACAATGGCCGACACACTACTCCAGAAGAGAAGAAATAATCATCATAAGATTACGAATAGAGCACACAAAGTTAACCCATTAATATCTGCTACACAATATGGAATGCAACATATGTGAAGAATGCAATGAACAAATCACTGTACAACATATAATTATAAATTGTCCAAGGTATTCCGTACAGAGAAGAAATAACAACGTTGCAGGATCTCTGAAAGAAGCACTATCAAACAACGCAACCATGCTGAACAACACACTGAAATTCCTACAAGACTCAGACATCATACAAAACATATAAACTAACACGCGTACGCATATTTATATAAAACCAGTGGTGAAAGGAAACCTCCGCTAGACTTTCACTCCAATAAAAAAAATATTTAAAAAAAATGTAAACTAAAAAAAAAAAAAAAATTTAAATATTTAGATAAATCTTCAAAAATACATCAAATTATGTTCTATACAAATTTTTGTCCAAGGCTTGGTTACGAATTAATTATCGTGACCATGGAAACGTTACATATAAGTATGAAAAAATTGAGACTTGGAAAAATTTTAAACAATTTTACAAAAATTTTTCGAAATTTTTCGTTTTATCAAAAAACGTCTCAAATAAGTTATTAGTAATTGCATTTATAGTAACTTTTGTTCAATAAATTTTTTCGTGACATTTTTCTGTTGCTAAATAGGCGCAAAAATCTTAAAATCGACACGAGTAAACTCCCATTTCTAGTCAACCGATCTTCGGAAAAAACAATAGGGTTCTTCCCATTTAATAGGAGAATTTTTTAGTACCAGAACGAACACACACACACACACACACACACACACACACACACACACACACACACACACACACACACACACACACACACACACACACACACACACACACACACACACACACACACACGCACACGCACACGCACACGCACACGCACACGCACACGCACACGCACGCGCACGCGCACGCGCACGCGCACGCGCACGCGCACGCACACACACACACACACACACACACACACACACACACACACACACACACACACACACACACACACACACACACACACACACACACACACACACACACACACACACACACACACACACACACACACACACACACACACACACACACACACACACACACACACACACACACACACACACACACACACACACACACACACACACACACACACACACACACACACACACACACACACACACACACACACACACACACACACACACACACACACACACACACACACACACACACACACACACACACACACACACACACACACACACACACACACACACACACACACACACACACACACACACACACACACACACACACACACACACACACACACACACACACACACACACACACACACACACACACACACACACACACACACACACAAAATTAATGTGTGGAGAACCGTGACAACTGACGTCTGTATTAGATGTGGTATGTAATGATGATGATTACGACATCTTCAAACTACAAAGGTTCAAGCGTGTTCTTCAATGTTGTAGGGATTAATCTGGAAGCCAATTTAAAACAGAATTGTTTTAAACTATGGACATGCTCCTAGAGATCAGTGTTTCCCAGCTGGTGTAGCGCGATATAGTGCTGTGTCGCGATGGCAAATTAAGTGTATGGCAAAATTTTTATTTTAGCAGATTCTGAAAAAGATTTGCGAAAAGAAGATATTTTTAAACAAAGAACAGAATAGGATTTTTATGTTATTTTGTAGTTACATATTTTAAGCCTGTTGTTTGTAACAAATATAGATTTGTATTTTTTAAATTAAAATATGACAAATATCAATATGAACTATAATTTCAAGTAAACAGAAATTTTCATCCAAAAAATTATGGTATGTCGCCTATATTTAACTAGTTCAATTACACAAGAAGGTTGAAAAACACTGTTATAAAATATCTTCAAAATTATTACACATTATATCATAAGGAAGGAAAGACATTGTCATGATTGACACCATTATTAACGTTCAACAGGACATCCTCTATATATACTCATTATTCCTTCACATGTTACCATTATTTATGTTATCATGTTACCTCTATTTTCACTCTTCATCCTATACATACAATGATTAGCAGTGTTCTCCAGTTTTAATAATCCACAGCAGGATTAAATTTCAATCATAGAACTACAAATTACAAATAATTATTATTCAACAGAACTTTATCTTAGAACAACCCTAGAAAAATTTACTTGCACGCTCACATTTTGCGAGTGAAAAAAATTCATTTGAAGACTTAATTTAAAAATATCGAAGCAATTTTTTTTTTATTTCGTAATTTTCTTTTTTATCGACTTTTTTGAGTTTTGAATCTCTCATCTTCTTCGGATTTTTATCGTCCGATATTGTGCAGTCGGCTCTTGGGTTGATTCAGTCGCAAGTATTTAATACTAAAAATTAATATATTTTTTTAAAGGGATAATAAAACCGGTCGATACGTCATATTGCCCATGTCATATCCATTTCATATATATGGCCTGAGATCTAGAAATGAAGAAATAACTTACTCTGCTCTTATACGCCTACCTAAACGTTGGGAACGTATTATTATTTATTATTTATCTGCTTTTAAACAAATAATTTAAGTACTGGCTATACGTACAATGAATAATTAGATATTTTTTGTCGCACAGCAACGATGGCTATTAGCGCCTAACATAGCCCATTTAATTGACTAAAGTATTAATTAAAAACAATAAATAAATAAATAAAATCTGATACACGTATTCAATAAAAAGAACTTTGCACGGACAACCACAAATAAATACAATAAAAGTTTATTCCAAAAACTGAACAGACATAGCTGATGGTAGCGGCTTATATCTCCGAATTGCCATCGAATATCACAAAACATATTAAAACACATTAAATTAAAGTGCAAGATCACACATAAAACAGTAAGTTCCGTTACCTCAAGAAGAGTATCAAAGTCCATGAGTACCCTGTCATCACATAAAGCAATGGTATTCAAACTGTGTTTTCAGGGGTTCCGCAACTTTAATTAAATAGATTTGTTCTATTTTTTTAGCGACTCTGCTTGAATATAAAGATTTTGGTAAATTTTGAAAACTAAATAACTTTAAATCTGAGGGTGCTACAAAAAATTTTATCACCAGTTTCGCTATCGAGGTCATCAGTAGGTCAGCATTTTTTGCAAAAAACAAATTTTACTGGACAAAAAGTTCAAATTTGTTGAGTAGTGATTATTATTTACTTCTTATATCACCTACAATTTAAATATGTACTTTGTACTATATTACTGGATTTTATGTATATAATTATTGCTAATAAATGTCTATAATAAATAAATAAGTAAGATTCAAAACAGCATATCGCTAATTATTCGATTATATGTTTTATTTATAATTTGCATTAAATATTACATTAGGTAAGTATTGTATTATTTAAAAAGTAAAATAGTATATTATATCCACATTTAAAAAACATAGAAATATAGTCAACTATAAAATATCAATTTTGATCAAGGTTAAATTCAATACGTTTGACCTTAAAATTAAAAAGAGACAGCCAAATGTGGCTTTTTGCCTTGAGCTTCCAAAACTAATTTGCATTTAAACTGTAGGGTTCCGCAGATGTAAGAAGTTTGAAGACCACTGACCTAAAGAAACTGACAGGTCCTAGCACAGGCCTAACCTCTTCCTGACATCCTTGAATTGTACATATTGAGTTAAAATGTGGAACAAATTTGTGTTAAACGTCTCACAAATAGGAGGCTCCTTACTTCAAATTAGGTGTCCATGGCTCCCCCAAAAGTGGCCTATACAGAGGCGTGTGATGTCAATTTAAATAGCATTTTAAATTGAGGTACGAATAGCCTTATCTCGAAAGCACAGAACATTCACCTTATTTTTCCTCTGGCGAGTTGCGAGTGATAACATAGTTGCGAGTTACCAATGCCTATAATTTTCGAGAGTTGTTTCATAACTAATTATTTACATAGCGCCTCGCCAAACTTTAGAATTCCACTGTTAGGACAGTTTTTATGAATTGGTCCTTTATATAGGTCCAGTTTCTCTAAGACCGAGGACCATTATTGTAAATATGGAGGCATACAAAAGAAAAATTATAAGTTTGCCGATCTACTTAAAAATGTTTTGTGTGGATATCAAGTAAAACCTATAAAGACGGGTATTTACATAACGTTGCTAGTCAAAATTTGATTATATTTTCCAGCCCCAAAAATCCTTGTACGGCTCGCTAGTATAAGTATAGGTGATGGTTGTGATAATATTTTTAAAGATGCCGGTAGCTGGCATAAGCGCATTATAATGAAATAATAATAATAATAATAATAATAACTTTATTTACATTTTTTACAAATAGATGTGTTGTAACATAATTTATTAACAAAATGTTAACAAATGTAAATAAGAAAATATATATTCTAATACCCACTATAAATTATTAGACATAAAATTTTTTTACAACTTATAGACCGATTAATTTATTCATAACTCTTTTTCATCATTCTGTCCAGCATCACTAAGCTGAAGCTTGTCGTAATGCCAGGACAAAATAATAAACAAATTAACATACACAAATAATAATAATAATAATAACTACAAATTATTATATAGTAAAACTACAAATACAATAGAAAATAAGGTAAATAATTTATTCATTGAAAATCTAGGAGGTTGATGACAATCTTAATATTCTTAACATAGGCATGGTAACTGCCAGAAGAGATTTCTTGAAATTTCTTATACTGTGAAATAGTGTTATAAACTAGGGGAATATTATATATAAAGCTTGATTGCCCAACAGATTTTTTTGATTGCAGTGAATAGCTTACATTAGCGCTTTGTAATCTGGTTGAATATTCATGGCAAGGAAAATTTAATAGAATTTGAAATTTATTTTTAAACATATATTTAGCAACAGAAAGAAAATAAAGTTGATTTAAATTATATACTTGAGCCTCGATAAATAATTTGTCACTAGGAAAACGGTAGTCTTTAGCATATATGATCTTTAAAATTAATTTTTGAACAATTTCTAGTTTTTTTAAATGTGATGGTGAAGCTTTTCCCCATACTAAGATACCATAACTTAATATTGATTGAATTAATCCAAAATAAAATATTTTCAAAGATTTTATGTCAAAAATATGACGAAGAGTTTTGAAGAGGTAAATAAAGGTTCGTACTTTACTTTGAAGTTTCAGCAAATGAACGTTCCACCGAAGATGTGTGTCAATGTATATTCCCAAATATTTTAAAGAATCAACTCTTGAGACTAAAGATTTACAGCTACAGTTTATCTTATTACAGAGTTTATCATAAATTAAGATTTGGTTCACATTGGGAAGACCACTAATGTATGAGGTGAAGGTGATAAATTTAGTTTTATTATTAAACAAAATATAATTAAACAAGGTAGTACTTTATAAAATCTCTGCTTTAAACTTCTGTAAACAATCTCTTGGTGCTCCAAGATCCCAACCAATATCCCCAGTAACAGAAGTGTCAGCTTTCCTCACTGTTACAAAATGCGTTATCACGTTCCTGGAAAATAAAATCGAACCTTTCAATATCTCTCATATTTCTTAGAAACTGGCTGAGTTAAAAATATTCAAAATCAAACAAACCTATCCAAAAAATTAAATATTCATCAACCTCTATTTGTTATTTCAATAAAATATCGTTTTCCATAAACGCTCAGTGACATCCCAGTAACTGGAAGCTGAGAGTTAGCTCTCCCTCCCAAAGTGGCACTTTTTCACGGAGCCGGCTAGCATTATTTCAACGAGTGGTGTACGCCTTCTGTTTAACTTTACCGGAAACCGAGGCCACGCTACACTAATGCTTATAAATCAATTGGTTCAATTCAGGGATGCCCAATACAAATGTGGGGCATTTCAATTGAAATCAGGCGTACCTTTACTACAAATTCAGTGTACACTGATTTTCTCAACTGATTAGATTTTAAAGCAAATTGCATAAAAGTACAATTTTTTTGGTTCCAGTAAGTAAAAATATTATGTACGAGAAATGCAATTTTTGCCCATTTATCTGTGTGGGTGCTGTAACTAAGATGCTCCGAAAAATGAACTTTAACAAAACGAAATCGATAATACATGACAATCTCTGAAAATAACAATAATAATTTTACGTTCAATCTGTGGTCCCATTCAATATAATGGTTAATGGAGAATCTGGATGAATGAAGGTAACAAAAAGTATATTCAAAACCAAGAATTACACAAGAACTGAGAGGTAGTTGATTACTGTAGATAGGACACGTGATAAGATTGATATAAATATTTAATAAAAAGAATTGGGGAATGAAAATTAAACACCCTTCGACCAGTGGGAAAACCTCCCAAATGATAGAAGAATCAATTAACCGAAGATCTGATAAGTATACAGGATATATGGATATACCATACACAGAATAAATCATTATAGAGGACTTGTGTGAGTGAAGCCAAAAGTCAATCCGCCAGATAATGACTAAAGAAGAAGAAGACGAAGTGTAAGAAGTATATTTATAGTAATCCTCTTGGCCGCCATTCAAACCGAACTTTTTTGACCGACAACCAAAATCAGTAACTTTTTCTCCCCTTTTCTTACAGTATGTCAAAAAATTACAACAATGACTATTTCTTTTTATGAACTTAAGATTACTTCAACTGTTCTCATAAATCATTTATGAGTCATCAAGAAGTAAAAAATGATATGCACTCTGATTTTCACATATTTAATGTATTGACAGAGTACTGTAAAGTAGAGCATGTTTTAAACAAAACTATATTTTAATACATTGACAAGTACATATATAGCCGACCGGCGTAGCGTAGTGGTAACACATGTGCTAGGCGTTGCAATGGTCTCGGGTTCGAATCCCGTTCAAGCATGGAATTTTTCACAGATAAAAATTTTCCTCCCTAAGACTCCTCCTCAAGACTTAGTAATCGCACCACAAAACTTCAAAACTTCCACAAAACTTTTTTTCGAAAACTACGTATTTCCAAGACTATTGGTTCCTTGGTAAATAGTAATCTCTGGATAATTTGAAAATACTGTTGAATCCTTAACAGCCGGTTGCCGGTTGTAAAGAACAACTTCAACGTTATAACTCGAGTTAAATATGAAAAATAAATATACGGTTATCGACAGAAGCTCATGACAGAATAGCTACATTTTTCGTTATGTACCTACATCAACGAAGCAGTGATATCCCAAAGAGATTCGGAAACCCCTTCATGGTAAATCCGATGGAAAAAGGTCTCATGTATAGTCACCTACTAGGTGGATAGATCAGGTGAAAGTGGTAACTAGTTGATCAATTGAAAAAGATCTACCTTGGAAATTTTATGAAAATAAAAACGAATGGATCCTAACATTGAACAAAGTCCTCGCTTAAAACTTTTCAGTTTTCTATCCTGTGTTGCTGTACGCAAACACATGTTTGGTCTTCTTTTATTCCTATTTATGTTCTATGGGTTCCATTGCTGAAAATATATAATAAATAATATAAAGACATCATTGGTTATAAGTCTTCTAGCAAGAAGAAATCGATATAGAAGAAAGTATATTGTGAAAAAAGTCCACAGTAAACCCGAATATTGGATATCGGGATATCTTTTTTGTTTCCTGCGCTTTAAAATCAACAATTTTTTTAAACCTATCTTTCAACTTATTGTCTGTTAATCTAAGTATTAAGAGCTTCAATTTAATACCATACTTTCCATCTGGGAAATGAGGTGTAAAACAACATTAATCAGAAATATTTTTTGCGTTACAGCGTAAAAAAAAATCTAGAAATTATTTCTCGTCCATTTATCTAAATTTTGAAACCTATAGCAATCACATAAAGGCTATACTGCACATTATTAATGTTTGTTTTTCGTACGGAAAACATCTAGCGCCATATTCTTTCATGTTGAACACTTATTGTCCATAACCACATTTAAAGCTTCATCGCCAGTTTAACTGAAGACAGTCAAAGAACTACATGTCAGAAGCTTTCGTACTCACTAAATCATGATCAAAGAATAGAGACCAGTGTGTCCACAGACATGAAATACATTTCCATGTATTGGTAACCAGCGCACTATGTGATCGTTCACATAGATCGTTACCAACTCGTGTGCTTGTATTTGGCAGCACTTGTTATTGCTGGACGGTGGACATGTAAAAAAATGGTAACCAGCGCCTGTTTTATGCATAAATATATAAATATAAAAAAATATATTATAAAACGTTACTGCCTACTTCTAGTAAGCTGAAAATAATATTTCTGTGATACTTTCTCGTTGATTGGCGGTAACTGTAAGCACTAACATGTACAGACAAGCGTCTTTTGTGTCCGGGTACATTTCAAAGCAATGGCGGCGGATATATAAGAACTGCGGAACTGCAGCACCCCCAAATTTACTATAATTTAAACATTAAGACATTTATGATATTTCTCACTCTAATAGTTAAGTTTATGGGAGTCGGACAGGTGTAGAAATAAATAAAAAAGTTTATTTAACTAAGCTTACGTTTCGATTTTAATCAAATCTTCCTCAGAGCTAGTTAAAGTCACATAATTTTAAAATAAAACGTTAAATAATAAAATATTTCGGTATATATGTCCATGGTTAATAAGGTCGTTGAACTTGGTGATAAGAATGATACTGATCAGTATCATTCTGATCATATATATCTTCTCATATCTTCTCATCAGTATTATCAGGAATTCTGTCCGACTCCCATAAACTTAACTATTATATTATCTACGGACATAATTCGTCAACATATATTTCTCACTCTCTTTCTGTCTCTAAATTTACTTATTTTTTTATTAAAAACCCTCACTACTGCCGTGCGTCATGAGTAAAACAAGTAGTTCGTCTATAAGTTATGATGTGCTACCTTTGTGCTGTAATCACTAGCAGCTCGAATTGTCATGTTAACGCGACTATTGGCATTGAGTAGGGCTGACGGCTTCTTATAAAGTTTCCAAGCTGCACTCTTTTGCAGTTAAAAGCTTACTTGCTTGATATTTTTGTATTTTTAAAAAATGAATAAAATGCCGAATATGCGGTTTCTGTACAACACATAAAACATTAATTTTCTTCTACTTAACTAATACATTAAATCATAAAATGTAATATTTCTATATTTTATATGATTTTGTTTGTATACGTACAATGTAGTTAGACTTTTACCGTCCATCTTGATTTACTTTCCTTAAATAAAATCTCAGTTGTGGTTGCAGCACCTCCAATGGAAGTTTTCAGAAACCGCCACTGTTTGAAAGTAAAGCGATATTTATGCTCGCTTTATGGCGCTTACCATCGTTTGCTGACAAGCACTGGTAACCAACATTCTACGTATTCTTACTCTACACATTACCAAATGTAGTGTTATTCAGCTGTGAAACTTATTTATTGATTTTACTTCATATAACATAGGAAACTTTTGAAGATAACTATGGTGTGTTTGTCGAGATCCATAAGCAGAGTGAAAGTAGGAAATATTTTGTCACAGCCTTTTGAAATTCATACTGGAGTCAAACAAGGAGACCACCTAATCTTTGCGGTTTAACCTCGTACTGGAGATGGTGTTACGAAAAGCTCAAGATAACAACCACCGTGGTCTACAACTCAATGGGTACCACAAGATTTTAGGGTATGCAAATGACCTGGATATTATTTCAAATAAGGTTTAAGACGTAATATACCTTAGTAACTTTACTGATGTCGAAGCTCGTAAAGTAGGACTTTAAAACCAAGTCTTTTATTGTTAGTAGACGTAGTCATAGGAACACGACCGAATTAAAAATTAATGACAACACTTTTGAAAGAGTTTCTACTTTCAAATACCTGAGCACCATGATAAATCAGGTGAATCTGATACAGTAGGTTATTACGAATAGAATTAATGCAGCAATTCTGTGGCAAACCTGTAAGCTTACAGATAAAATCTATAAGAAACTCCTTAGATACGATCGTCTGTAGCTTATAGATTTGCCACAGAAATGCCGCATTAAGCTGCTAATGCATCGTATTTTGCACTTGGTCCGCTTTTCAAAACGAAACTACTGTCTAGGAACACCAAGTTATACCAAGTTGTAGTAAATACCGTACTTTTGTATGACTCCGAAACATGGTCCCTAACAAAGCGAGATCGATAACACCTCATAGTTTTAGAAATATTACGCAGAATCTTCCCCATTAAAATTAATGGTGAATGGAGAATCCGTAAGAATAAAGATATCCGAGAACTATACTCAAGGCCAAGTATCACAAAATAACTGAGAGGCAAACGATTACAGTGGATAGGACATGTTATGAGAATGAGGGCGGACAGAATGGATAAGAAGATATGGGAAGGAATATTGATTACCCGTCCACTCGCAAGAGATGGATACATCAGCTAACCGAAGATCTAAGAAGTATTGATATACAGGGTACTTGGCAAGACCTAACAATGAATAGATTAAGATGGGGGACTTATGTGATTAAGGCCAAAAGTCAACCTGACTGATAGTGCCCAAAGAAGAAGAAGAAGAAGAAGAAGAAGACTTTATATAACAATCCAAAATTTCAATAACCATGCTGATGATATATCAGTTCTTTGAATACACATTTTCATAAGCATTATAAATCTTGTTTATATAACATATGCCTAAACAATAAATTTATTAAAAATCCCTTAATTTATTCACCAGTTTGTACAATACTAGGCACACATTAAATGCATATGTTGTTCACCCCTAGAGTAGAAAAAGCTTGCAGGCAAAGTAGGCCACCCTGTAAAAATCTAAAACATGAACAGCAAGGCGAGAGTCGTGATTCATTGTCGGCCATTGTTGAACAGAATGGAAGAGGTTCGCAGCTCTAATAGGGGTCTAGAAGATTTTTTATTATTTTATATTTCATATATTTTATGAGAGGATGTGGTAAGATTTTTCCAGGATAATATTTCATGAATTGAATTCCTAATATGAAATAGGATAATGGATAATAGAATAAGAACAAATGATATTATAAATTGAGGGAAACATTTGGAGAAGACAGATTATGGCTTCAATATATTACTAACGTGTGAAAAAATACAGTGGCGGACTGGCAATTTAAACCGGCCCGGGTAAACTTTTGTAAACCAATCTCATTTTGAAAGGCACATGGGAACGATGGATACAAAACGTATTTTCTTGAAATTTTCAGCAACAACATAGATCTTGTCAGAGGCAAAGTAGATACATGATTTAATTACTAATCAGAATTGAAATAATTTTTAAAATCTATTCAGTAGTTCCAAAAATATAACGATATTTTGTGCGCGCTGTTAAATCAAAATCCATATGTTTGGTTTATATTTAGCGCATTACTCCAGAACTGCAGATCCGATGTTCATGGTTTTTTTTTTTCTTCTCTCTGTAGTTGCGTCATCTAGTCAGGTTTTTTTAAATTCGGTTCAATAGTTCCAAAGTTATAATGGGTGCGTTTTGTTGTGCCAATTCTGGTTTCGGTTTAATTGTAATACGCGTTTTGTTGCGACAATAGTCTCATTCTATTCATTCGATAATTTGAGGTTGAACGACTGGAATGAATAAGTGTGGTGGGGATGGAAAGTAATATTTCAATGCAGTTGTTTTCATTTGGTTTTTAAATGTATTAAAATTAAATATTGGTATTACTACTTCAAAATAATTTTCACTTTTAGGTATTTTCTCATTGTGTGTCCTAAAATAAATACCTATATACTTTTAATATAGTATTCTTAACTCTAAACTTAAAATGTATGTTCAATTCAATTAATCGTTCTAAAACATTACGTTCTAGAATATTTACTTCAAATATAAAGTTTCCTCTTCTATATTTATTATTTAGATTATAAATAGTTGACGTAATAATGATTACTGCGGGCGCCATAAAATACTTAGTGACTTTTATATATACATATAAAATAAAAAAGACGTTTTGGAAATAAGCTTCTCAAATAAAGACTACCATTTCTTCAATAATAAAAATGTTGTGCATTGTATAAGATAACTTCAACCACCTGTATACTATTGTTAAAATGATAATGTATGCGTTAAGTCTCATTAATAATTATTTTGAACAATTCTGTTCCTTATTTAATATTCTTTAATGACTATATTCGTTAATTAGATTTATCAGGGTTATCCATCTTGATATGTTGTGACGCGAGAATTTTGCAAGTGGCGATGACATTTTTTCTATCAGTTTTAGTTATTTATAAGTGTTAAAAGTGCACAGGGTAATTGAAAAGTTGTGTTATAGTGTGGAATTTGGTGTTTGGACTCCATGGAGAGTAAAATTGGAGCGATTTAAAAGGTATTTGTAGACATTTTTGTTAATTTTATAATGCAAGCTATTGTTGTGTATGATGTGCTTCTGTGCACAATATAGAAGCACATACATACATACATACATACATACATACATACATACATACATACATACATACATACATACATACATACATACATACATACATACATACATACATACATACATACATACATACATACATACATACATACATACATACATACATACATACATACATACATACATACATACATACATACATACATACATACATACATACATACATACATACATACATACATACATACATACATACATACATACATACATACATACATACATACATACATACATACATACATACATACATACATATGTATGTACACATATTTTTTATTTTATTACGGCCTACTTCTGTGACGAGGCTGATCACCGACAGATATACATACACTAGCTGCCTCGCCCGGCGTCGGTTTGAAACAATTCGTTATTATTGACCTACATAATTTGGAAATTACTATCAGAAAAAGTTTCAAGAAAATGCAAAATTATATATACCTATATGAGAATACAATTTTTTTATTTACGACTACAAATTGTCGTAACTACTGACCGATTTCAAATATTCTGTCAATTTTGATTGGTGTATAAATCGTATACCAAGTTAACTACTAAAGAAATATATGTTGTCGCCTATAATTTCAAAGCAATGCTTTTATATAAACTAAAAAGATGGATTTTGAATTATCCGCGAGCGCAAACGTCACTATATATTTAGAACTACTAAAAAGATATTAGAAACTCTTTCAATTTTGAAGTATATAAATCGTATACCAACTTTGCCACTGACGAAACCTTTGTTGTCGTTAATAATTTTAAGAAATTCGTTAAATATATTCGGAAATAATGGATTTTATTTAACCCGTGTACACAAATTTCATTATAACTCTGGAACTATTGAACCGATTTTAACAAAACACGGGCGAAAACTTGACCAAATAATGTAGCTACAAATAGAAAGAAAAAATGCATGAAAATCGGATCAGCAGTTCTGGAGTAATGCGTTAAATATGCCGACGCAAGCCTAGCAAGCCTCGCAAGCCTAGCATGCCCATGGCTTGTTCTCTAATTTTCTTCTACTTCCCCTTATCCGTCGCTTTCTCTTTCCATCTGGATATGTTCATCATCTTCTTTCCATCGCTCCATTGGCTCCCTTCTTCTCTTTTTCCCACCGATAATGCTGACTAGTAGTTTCATTAGTAAAAAAGTATCGAAGCTTTAAAAATATCGACAGTATTGTTTCATCCCTAACAGTGATCGAAGAAAGATCTTTACCTTATCGGACCTATTCTCCAATTAGGTGTTGGAAACCCATATTGAATTGTTCTTGACAAATTAAAGTTGTATTTAATAAAATTTTAATCGAATTAAGTGTACAAGAAAATTAAAAATTCATCTTTTTGTAAATGTATAATATTAAACGTTATGCCAGTAACTGCATTCATAAGTTTAGCGTTTAATAAAAGATGATCGTAAATCGTGAAATTCCTCATACGTAGATGTAATATTTCCACTGCAATTAGTCGACTGTGTAACTAATTGCCTCTTCACATAAAACATTTGTTACCCGAATCAAATCAAAATCAAATAACGTTAGACTTTAATAAAAGACCTTAATTTCTTCCAATATATCTTCTAAAAGATAGAAAAAAGTTTTATATTAAATTTCATATTTTAGCATCGAACAAATATGTAATTCTTTGCTCTCATTAAACGGAAATAAAGGTATTTGAAGAGTAAATTACAAATGAGTACGTAGTTAAGCAACAAAGGAAGAATAATTAATTGGAAATTGTAAGTTTTAGTGAAATATATGTCTTAAAAATAACAAACAGTAAAATAGCAGTAACGACAAGTCTGAATATACAGTTATATATTGTCAGAAAGGTAATCCTAGGTCAAGATTGCGACACCTAGACATTGTGGTGTTCAGCTGTTTCATTAAAAAACTATTTGTCAGCGTCTAGCATATGTTACCTGATTCCGTAATATATACGCTGCATTTTCGTAATAAGGTAATATTTGTCATGACGAATTAATATAGGAACTAGGTCATCTCGAGGTATAAGTAAATGGATGTCGTACGAAATCCAGGCAGAGGAAGCTAGCCAACCCCTCTACAAGTTCCATGCAACAAGGTGACGACCAAGATAACGACGCCATATACCAATACATCTGATGAGCCAAGCAGCAGTAACATGTGAGTGGGAGAAGACTTCTCCAGGCTCCTCGACTCCCTGATTGGCAACCCCCGCCTCGGAGATACGTCCAAGCAGATTACGGACAACTCCAGGTGGACTGAAGACTTCCCCAACTCCATGGACAAATTCAATCATACAGAATTTGATAATTATTCAATAAATCGTATTGTTAAAACCAGAAGTTGCATTTCCATCTAACCACCCACGTGAGCAATTTCAGGTTTCGTAGTTATCTATGGCATGTTTTTAGGGTTTTGAAGGTATGTTATAAAAACCCTTGCACCGTCACTCATCATGACAGAAACGGCTAGACCTAGAGAGTCATAATGTGTCACGCAAATACAGTTCTTTTACCTGCCTATAGGAAACATACTGAGACTTCCAAAAAAAAATAAGCAATTTTGTATTTGATGTTTTTTTTAAATTTTGATTAGGGTATAAAATAGGAACCCTTAAAGCGAAAATAAAGGGTAAATTTCGATAAAATTGTGTCATAACACTTTCGTCCCACAGCCTATGTCCCATAGGGGTTCGTATAAAAATGTGAAAAAATTCTCAAACTATATATTGATGAGAACCAAATAGTGATCAGTTTTTCAAAAATTTCGAATTTTTGAAATAAATATCTTTTTAAAAATAAATAAAAAGAAAAATAAATATCTTTTTAAAATTTATTGTGTGGTACCAAAAAAAAAATCTCTTAAGTCGTAAATTAAAAAACAAAAAGTAGTTTTCTAAAGTTTATATATTTTAACACGATTTTTGCCAAAAAAATGCTTAAAAAAACTTATCCCACATCCTGATGCGCGAAAATCTCTCCATTAAGTACACTTGTACACATTAAGTTAATAGACCGTAGCATTATCGAATTTTATGACATTTTTAAATTCATGCATAGATAATGCAGAAATAACAGAAACAAAGTCACAGAAACGTAACAGTAGTTAACGAATGCAGCTGTTGAGTATGCTGACTTAGAGAGCGCTGGATTTCGCTTGCTATTCGTTTAGCGACAACAGTTGATTATAATCTCAAAATAAACGGGGTGAGTGCTGATTCTCAACAGTTGCGTTTGCTAAACGCGCCCATTGCCAGTCAACATACTCTATAGTTGCCAACAGTTGCGTTCGCTACACACGATCACTGTCTTAGCTCCAGTCAGTTTCGTTATTAGTATTTTTAGCTCGAAAACCAAATATTTATGGGGGTCTTCCAAGCACAGCCGCGAAGGGTGACAAAATAAAAAAAAATCATGTATAGACATTGGACAGAAATTAAAAAATTCAAGGGTAGGTCCGGGGGGAGGAGAAATAACTCAATTAAATAACTCAATTGAAGGCAGAGGCAGAAACTACAAGAGTTACTGCATGTGAAGGCCCTATCGTGGGGCTCTAAATAAGGGGGACCCAAAAGTATTGCTGCCATTTGAGACCCTCCAGTCAATCGCAAACGGTTATTTTAGTTCGCCAATTTGAAACTATTCCTTATAATTAAAAAACAAACAATAGAAATCCTGAAATGTATGAAAATTCGCATTTATCTGCAATTTTATTTAAATGATAAAGTTGGTACTATAAAACTCCAAAACGGCAGGGAAATATTTTAATTGAATACAGAATTATAACTGATTGAATCTAAAGGCACCGAATTAATTACATCTTATACATGTTTTTTTTTTCTTATGCATGTAAGGAAACAAAAAATTTAAAATTGTCTAAAAAAGATATAAAATTACTACTCTAAAAGACCCTAAATGAAGTCAATTCATTATAGCAGCTGTACAATGCATTATAAAGTGGCCAGTAGAGTGCTGAAGTTAGCCTTGTACATTAAACAAGGAGTGCGAGTGATGTGTGTTTTGTAGTGGGGGTACTGTGTTCTCTTAATAGTGTATGGGTTGCATATTTAGTTTTGCTATTGAACAATAGATACACTCTTCATAAGGGAGGTATTGTGATCATACCGATTTTGACATTTTGAGATTTCGATGGATCTCCACGAATTGAGGTCCCTACATAACGTTTTGACTATTTTTAGCATGACGTGTGTCGGTCCGTCTGTCTGTCTGTCCGTCTGTCTGTCCGTCTGTCTGTCCGTCCGTCTGTCCGTCTGTCTGTCCGTCTGTCTGTCCGTCCGTATGTCCGTCTGTCTGTCCGTCTGTCCGTCTGTGTACACGTGCAGAGCAAATTCGGCTGAAAGGATCTTTATGAAACTTCATTTAAGCTTCTATTTCTAAACTTCTATTTAAACTTCTATTTAAACTTCTATTTAAGCTTTTGCCATCAATGGCACGAGTTGATAAACTTTTGGTAAAAATCGGTTGACTAAAAATGGGAGTTTACTCGTGTCGATTTTAAGATTTTTGTGAATATTTCACAACAGAAAAATATTTCGAAAAAATTTATTGAATAAAAGTTGCTATAAAAGAAATAATTAATAACTTTAATTTGAGACGTTTTTTGATAAAACGAAAAATTTCGAATAATTTTTGTAAAATTTTTCGGAATTTTTCAAAACGTCTCAATTTTACTTGTATGTAACGTTTTCATGGTCATGATAAAGAATATCTCTGTTAGAAAATATTAGGCCAAGAATGTATTTTATATAAGCACTTTATGACAACGGTCGGTCCTGTGGTGGCCACAGCTGATTTTTTCAGTTACATTGAGTATGAACCCCTGTATTTTATGTACTTTTGTGCTGATACTAAACATAGAAAGTTGGTGTATTTGTATGAGTGACAGCACAAGCCAGCGTGAAAGTAAAACTGTATTTCTAATTAAGTTTCAATGAATTGGTCTCCTGTTAAATTATAGTATCGGGTTGTAGACAAGGCATGTGTGATACGCGGTCAGCTCACCCTCGCTCCGGACATCTCTCCGAGCATATTGCGGCCAGCGGACACTGAATAGCGGGTCCTAATGTATTTGTCTTCGGACATAATTGGACTAAACACACAGATGCACGGTTGATGGATAGAGAGAGATTAACAAAACCCTAGGAAATGTGTAGCAGAATTCTAAATGAAATAATAAGTGTGCTTTAGATTTACTCACGTTAAACACCGTTTTATAAATGAATTTTTAAGTTAATTGTTGAGGTTTGTTTATTTTGGGTACGTATTCACAGATTTTAGTGTTTAAGTTGTATGATATTTTGGGTAAAATTTGTTTATAGAGTGTGACGGTTTTGAAAAAGGTTCTTATATTTTATTCACTAGTCGCAGATTTGGGGTAGAATGTTAGGCCCTTAAGTAAAATATATTATAAATTGAACAAGGGTTTGACCAAAGATATCAGAAAATAATATAGCAATTTGGGTCAACTTTTTTTATCATTTATTCAGTATTATAGAAGTAATATATAAAATATAAAGTACATGGTCTATGAGCCATTTTATTACTTATTAGTTTTTACTCTTCAACAAACTCTTATAGGGTGATGAGGAACAGATATGATGCTGCTACAAATATCATGAACAAAACGGACAATCTAAATATAGATTATCGAGGAAATTAATGAACACATAAGGATAACAGAATGAGTACTTTTTTTAGCAACGTACGATTAAACAGTGACCATCTAAAGGCAGAATTTTGCAACTTTTTTCAACTAATGGCACGTCAAACAAGGTACTAAAATTGTCAAGGCACACCATTCGTGATTGTAATAGTAAATTTTATATCTATAAAATTTGTTTCAAGATTCTTCTTTTTCTTCTCAGAGATTTATTTTTGTCTATTATTCGGCACAATCCTTCAACTTGCACGGTCCTTTGCTATTCTCAATCAGTGTTTGCCGGCTACCTCCTTTATATCGTCAGACTATATTTTAGAGTGGCAGGAGATGATGATGATAATGACTAAAAATGCAGAACATGAGTTTAAGTATTTATTTAACAAAATAATAGAATTAAAAATAGTAACAAATAACAACATGTAACATAACAATGAAACATAGAGAGCGGCGAGCGTCGGCGTCGATAAGTCACTCGACATGTCGAGAAATGATGGTTGAGACGCACTGGTTGAACGGCGAGTGGTTTCGCGATGGTTGAGCGGTTGAAAACCACTGGTGCAAAGAAACGAGAGGTTTCGCGATGGTTGAGCGGTTGAAAACCACTGGTGCAAAGAAACCAGATGTTTCGCGATGAACCGGAGGTTGAAACGCACACAGCAGAAAGCGTGTAGTTTCGCACTGAACCGAAAGGTTGAAACGCACACAGCAGAAAGCGTGTAGTTTCGCGGCGAAACGAAGGTTGAAAAGCACTCAACAAGAATCGAGAGTTTCCAAGACATTTGAACTCAAACAGAGAGCGAGTTTTTGAAGTTAGATGTTTTTCGTAGAACTGTTGAAATATTTGTGTCCTCGATATAAAAAATGACCGTTTTTTTATATGATATTCGGTGACGGAATTTAGTTTATGGTCCTTAAGGGTGTTTGTGATTGGTTAAAAAGGGAAAAATTACAAGTTCATTAATAACTCTTCACATTTCGCGAATTTTGTAGATTCACGGTTATCATAATATTGCTGATGTCTCACGGAATCCGGCGGTGTATAATATGTTACTTGAATGTCATGCGTGACGTGTGTAGTGACGTTAAACTCCGAGGCTTGTATCGGTAACAACCTTCCATCAGTCTTTCTGATGCTATGTTCAGCCCAGTTCCATTTTTGTGACATCAGTTTTTGCCTTATCCAAATGTTTTCTATTCCGCAGGGTTATTCCTATGATTCTGAGCATCATAACCAGTTGGAAAACTGGTTTTTATTGTGAAGGATAGGCGAAATCTTAAAGAAAGCCACCCTAAGATTCTCCTATTTATGTAAAACTGCATCCTAGTTTTCTTTTCCCAGTTATATATAACCCAATTATTTATATGTCGTTGCATTTTCTATATGTGCCATCTATTATTATATCCCGGTGTTGTGGATTTAATGATTTTTTTTTTTTTACCTTTATTCATAAGTAGCCCTGTTTTCTTTTTTCTTGACTACATGTACACTTCGGTAAGCATGGCTTCAAATTTCTGCTTCACTAGCTACTGTAAATACTAAATCATCCGCAAATCATAAATAAGTTAATCTATTGGCACATATATTGATACCCTTATCTGACTGGTTCAATTTATTAAATGTTTTCTAATCCATGAAGAAAAAGTTTTGGTGATTATGTATCACCTTGGCGAACTCCGCGGTATATTTGAATGGGTCTTGCTATGCTATTTTTAATTTTAGTTGCGGATGTTGCAAAGATTGTTTTTAAGGTTAGAATAACGTGTATCAATTAGTTTCAAGTTTGTACTCACTTAAATGTTTCTTAATGAATTAATTCTTAATAATTTAAATCAGTTTAACTTATGGTTCAGACCGACGAGAGAGACAAATTCTTGGCCATACCTAAAATCCTTTCCAAACTATAAATCCTGGGAAATCAAGTGACTTAATTTTACAAAACAGTAGTGAACACGGAGACTGTCCTTGCTCACAAGGTTCATAATTAAGGATTGTTTTCTATAAAATCATAATCGGTAATGTAAAATGGATTTTGTACTACAACCCTAGGCAAAGAAAATCGTGGGATAAACATGGTGAACCATCGTTATCGATGCCAAAACCTAAATTCATACCAAAAATTTGTTATTCGACTTAAAATTAGACTTTATTTGTTTCTTGCAGCAGTAGAGCATCTACACTGGATCACCGTTAACATCCAATAACAACACATTCTGTGAAATTAAGAAGAGTGTACTATTAGCAAAGAATAATTATTTTGGATTTTAACACAATTCTCAAATAGCAGGCTTTTCTGCAGAACAGAATGCACTATACATAAGACTTAACATATACGCCGGTGAGACATAGACACTCTCTATATATGATATCAAAAATCTGGGCACTTTTGAACACACTAAATTAAGAACTTTATTTGGAATTTGGACCGATCCAGGAAAACCATTTACGGAAGAGGCTATAACTTTGAACTGCGTGAATCTTTACTCATGTAAACAACACAGACAATACCAAGACTACATGGCACGTGGTGGAAGTTCAACCAATTAGAAAGCGCAAAATAGGAAGACCGAAGATACTTTGGCAAAGCAGAGTGGAGCAAGACATCAAAGACCTCAGAATAAGATACTGGTGGACGGTCGAGCAAAACAGAAAAAAAAACGACTTATCCTAAGCAAGTCGAAGGTTCACCCCGAACTGTAAAGTCAATGATGATGTTAGTTTGACAGAAAGACTCTGGTCTTAATGTGACGGAGTGAGCCAATTACAGGGGCAGGACGAATCCCACCGTCGTAAAACAGTTGATCCACAAGAATAAAAGCCAAATTGAACGACCTTGCACAGCAGGAAGTAAAGGTGGCTGCACACGTAACTGCAAACTTGACAAACATGCATGATCAATGTTTTTGTACAAGTAGGCTTTAGCGTCGGTAGGATAATTTTGCGCAAGCATTTTAATTGTACAAGCCGCTTGATGATGGATTGAATTTGAATCATACAAGCCTGGACAAGCCGTGCTTGCCAAAGTGAAACGGAACGTGTGTACCAAGAACGTGCCGACTTGTACCAACAAACGTCGTGAATGAGCTCTATAAGTATAACTCCTTCCGGTCGCGAGAAATGGTAATGTTGTTGTTAATCTTTCGTGGGGGGTAGCTTCTCTCATGATCGTATTCCTCTTTTTAACTAAAGGTGTTACGAGTGACAAAAGAGTCATATAAGTTTATTCATTCTTTACACCACATATGGCGTTTCTGCTTTTATGTTTTCCTCTTGTGGACAAGGTAAAAAGTAGCCAAAGCGAGCGCATCGTCGTCCGAGTTCAACGTAGTCCAAGCGCAAACTGGTGTTTGTTCAAGAATACTTGCATCGTGTAATGTCGAAGAGAATTTTTCCGTGCTTGTACAAAAAGATTGATCATGCATGCTTGTCAAGTTTGCAGTTACGTGCGTAGCCGCCTTTAGGTGACGAGTCAGCAACTCGACACATGTTAAAAGATTTTAAACAGCCAAATGTTTTACTCCATATTTCGGATAAAGACTGGATCAACTTGACGATGAACAATGGCGAGAAAATAGATATAAATTAACTAAAACAAAAAATAATACCTTTATTAATAATGAGTTGCAGATGAAATACGGTTCTATTCATCAAATATTATAAGATATGAAAGCAGTATTTCAGAACATTCACATTTAATTAAATCAAACAAAACTGAACTTATGACAAAAAATAAAAAAAAAATGTAATTTATTCTTTTCTTTTCATATTTTCCACACATCCAACAAGCTTATATCAAAAAATAAAAAAAAAACCTGATCAACTTGTCATGTTACATATGAAAACAGGCGACGTCTAGATCATCATTATATAATACAAGAAAAAAATATATAATATATAATCTCTCATTTTTTCGCATGAATATGTCTGGCACAAATAAATATTATTATCACATCGACCTTGCCGAAAAAAAGTAATCTTTTCATGTGAAAAGTACTTTAAAATCTGTCAAAAATCGTACTCCTGCGACATCAAGATAAGATTATCAGAAATATACTCAACGATAAAAAAAATCTTGTAGGTATTTAATGGCGCTAATGTTCAATATGGCTACCCACGCACATTATTTTTTAACAACAACGTTCGTGTATGTCTGGAATGCAGGTTACTGTGCTCAGATACAAATAAAAGTGGTTCGTATTTTGACATATTCTACTGGAAAATAAAGCTGCAACGTTATTTATTGGACAAGTAGATTTATTTATTGCTTTTCTGTTTTTAACATAGTGCAAAATATAAGCGAACCTTTACATTCACACAATGAGATGTTTCTGGGCTTCTTTATGATGGTTTTTGGTGACAGCGACACACAAAATTTGCAGTTCTATTTCGATATTTATCCACTAGGGGCCTCAGCCTGGCTACGCCGGTCTTCTCCCCTACATTGTTAAAACTCGCCGCTCATCTTTTTTTAACACTATTTTATGGAAATTCCCCCTGCAAATGTCTTAAGTTTTATCGTTAATTCACCTTAAATACTTAATTAGTTTTCTTCTATCAAGAAATACGTTCAAAATATGAAATCTCGTCCCATTTTAAAATGCAAAAAATTTGACAGCTGTCACCTTCTGAAATCTTGTAAGCATATTTCCAATAATGGTCCAGATTCTTTGAAAAATGTTTTCTAATGCCTCAAAATATTATCTCGCACGTCAAATAAGCTATCTTGAACCATTATCACCACTTAACACTTTGATTAACCCTGAAAATTTTAATATCTATAAATCTCTTTTAACACTATTTTATGGAAATTCGCCCTGCAAATGTCTTAAACTTTATCGTTAATTCACCTTAAATCCTTAATTAATATTTTTCTGTCAAGAAACACGTTCAAAATGTGAAATCTCCTCCCATTTTAAAATGCAAAAAATTTGACAGCTGTCACCTTCTGAAATCTTGTAAGCATATTTCCAATAATGACCCAGATTCTTTGAAAAATGTTTTCTGATGCCTCAAAATATTATCTTGCACGTCAAATAAGCTATCTTGAACCATTATCACCACTTAACACTTTGATTAACCCTGAAATTTTTAATATCTATAAATCTCTTTTAACACTATTTTATGGAAATTCGCCCTGCAAATGTTTTAAACTTTATCGTTAATTCACCTTAAATCCTTAATTAGTATTTTTCTGTCAAGAAACAACTTCAAAATGTGAAATCTCCTCCCATTTTAAAATGCAAAAAATTTGACAGCTGTCACCTTCTGAAATCTTGTAAGCATATTTCCAATAATGGCCCAGATTCTTTGAAAAATGTTTTCTGATACCTCAAAATATTATCTCGCGAGTTCAAAAAGCTATCCTGAACCATTATTACCATTTAACACTTTGATTCTCGCCGTAAATATTCTGGACCGGCCGTCTTGTATTAAGAATATTTTTGAATTATCGTCTGATAAAACCTGTCCGTGCCGATCAATGGTGACTTTGATTCGACACGGATTCGAGGAAAAAATGCATGATTTTTATCAATAAAAATTAGTCAGTACCCCCTGTCGAAATAAAATTAAGCCTAAGCATTAAAAAAATATCACCCGGATGAGAGGGCGGTTCATTTTCCTCTCTCCGCGTTACCGGAAAAATTAAGATACACCAGACGTTGAATAGAACATACATACCACACTTGTACAATATAATAGTAGATTATTTAGAGTAGGGTCATAGGGCAGTCAGGGTCAGATAATATTTTCTGGTTCACTGTTATTATTCATTATTATCAATATTATTTATTAGATTGCCTACCGATTTCCAATCTTTACTCTTGTCTATTACTTTTCACTCAGTCTTTACAATTGACGTTACTTTTCACTCAACCCTTTTTTCAATAATCTCTCTTCGGATTCCTTATCTCCGGATTTTTCTAGATTTTACCATTTTTCCTACTAGTCTAGTGCCTGCGTTGAAAGATACTGTACTTGATGATAATGGAATGCCATTTGGCACACATGTTATTTTATGAAAATTAAATCATTTTCACCCCCAGGACCTATTTCTAAGCTTCGGCTGATTTACGATGGCGTCGAAAATAGCCTTCCAAATACGATTAGTAAGTATTAAACGATAGCTAATTTTTATGATGGAGCAAAATAGCTAAATATAAATATTATACAAGGTGAAGCTGTCCGATAAATTCTTATTCAACACTGATCTGACCTATTCGAATCAAGTTATGAAATATTTATAATGAAACCTACTAATTTTATAAAAGTTATTAAGAAAATAACGTGTTGAATAAGAATTCATCGGACAAAGCTAAGCAAATATATGCATTGAGCTTCTAACTTAATGTCATAATGTACAGCCGTTCTGACCGGATATGTCGGATTTTTTATTTTATTTCGGACAGAACCGGAATAATATCAAGCCATATGCTTTTTTTGTTTCATTTCTGTAATTTATAGGTCCGTTTTAGTCAATAGCGGACCTTTCTTTGATTTTATTTAACAAATGCTTATTAGTTTCGGCTTTGCCATTTTAAATCCGTGAAGTACGCATATAAAATTACATCTTAAATACTATTGACAGGTATAATTATGCAATAAATGTTAAACCTATGAGGGGAGAGCTGGACAGGCCAGTTATCTCCTTCTCCTCAGTTATATCTTGTGATGCCTGTTGTGGTGCAATCGTCCAAAAATATCTATGTTTATAAACCCAAAGTCGAAAACTGCACTAATTGGGTGGACCTACATAAAGATACAATTTTAATGAAATGGATCATTTCCATTAATGCCATTATTTGAGCTCATTACCGGCGTTATTAATTTTCATTCAGGATTATTTTCAATTTTTAAGAGCGTAAAAAATATTAAAACTATATTTTTAAAAACTACGGCTATGAAATTGTATTAACTCATACCATAAGTACGTCCGAACTCTAGTAATTATTAATTTTGTATGTTAAAATGTTTTATTAATGAGAAGGTTAACTGAGAATTTATTGCTTAAATAGTGTATTTAACGTAGTTTTATTTTTATGATTGTATTAAAATTTACATATATGTTAATTTTCTTCATAATAGAGTTATAAAATGTATAAAACAAAAATGAACTGGATGGAAATGAGTATATGCGTACGTATTTATTTGAATTAGAAATAACAAGAGACTTTTATAAACCAGAGTGTTAATATGATTGTATTTGAAATTATCTAAAATAATATTTACAACGAGGATAAATATAGTTAATAGTTATATAATGTTATATAATTTTGTGTAAGGTGCCTACATATGTAATTTCATAAATCCGTAAATCTGTAGTTTACAAAAAATTGTAAATGTAAGTGCTATAGATTTACAGATGAACGCATACCTGTATGTCCCTCTGTTACAGATTTAAAATTATAGAAACTCCAACTTAACACTACTCATCTAACCTCACTTTTTGTCAGGATTGTTTCAAAGGAAATTATGAAAAAATATTTATTTAAAAATAGTTAAAATTACTTTAGACTGGACTTGTTGGAATAAGTGGTATCCTCTTTACAATAACACAGATATAAATGTATCAAGGAAAATGAAATTGTGAAAAGGTATTCGCAATCATGACCTTCAAAATAAAACTGCAATAGAGAAAGTCCGCAAAAAGGAGGGAGATAGATTTCTATTCATCTATGTTAATAAAATTGGAAGGCTATATCTGTACTTTTTTTAAATTTTTTCTACTCCATGTTTGATTTCTATATGTTTCAGATGATAAGTAATATCCACAAAAAAGTCAATTTTTGTGTCTGTCCGAGATTCATGTACAAGCAGCTGAACACATTATCACGTAATTTGGATGATAGAGTCGAACCAGGATTCGAAAATAGGCTATAAAGCATTTCAAATTTTTTATTCTATTGGGGTGTTTCGGGGTTATGTTTATCAAAAAACTTAAAATATCTTCCTTATTATTGACTTAAAAGAGAAAAATATACAACAAAAATTGTTTAAATTAATAAAATAAATATTTTTGTCCCATACAATTTTTCAATTAGATGAATATTTGAAACTAAAATCTACATATACATATATCCCTTATTATTGACTTAACAGCAATATCATATGTAAAAAATAGTATTAAAAAAGAAAACATTTTTTTATGATTTTTTTCATTTAAACGTATATATGTGGAGTATGTGTCTCCCGGTAACACATTAAAACTAACATATTGAAATATCTCACTATTATTAACTTTACATCAGAAATGTACATGCGGAAAACAATTTTTTTTTTTCTTGTCTTAAATGTAGTTTTTAACAAAGGATATATTTGGGGCGCTATGGGGAAAGCTACCTGTAAACGAAGTATCTCATTTGTTATTTATTTAGCATTGAAAATACTTACAAAAGAGTGGTTAAATTTATCAATAGGATGACTTCAATTTTTCACGTGATTTTATTATTATTTCTGCATTTCGAACAAAATAAAGTTATCACAAGTTTATTATAGTAAAATAACATTCTGAAATAAAATTAATAACAATTTAAACTTCAAAATTTGCAGTGAATTTTTCTCAATCTAATAAGACAGTCTACAATTGCAGAAAAATATGTAAAAATGTTATCGCTTAGTAAGTTAATCGATATCAGACAACAATTTTCTGTAATTTTTTAAATATACTAGTAGCTGGGTCGCTCAAACGTGATACCGAGAGCTTCGCCCCTGGTCTGCTATAGCGCATAAAATCACAATATATACATAAAATATGTTTTTTAAATATACCATATTTTTAATAGTAAAAAAAAAACTTGTGATTGTAAATAAACAAATTGCATTATAGATGCCATCTTGTAAACCGATCGACGCATATTTGCGTAAGAGGCATTAAATTGTAACAATAAAAAAAGATTATTTTCTGTTCTACTTGAAATTAAAATATCTCAGTTATCATTTACGTTCCAGCAAAAATGTACATTACAAAAACTGTTCAAAGTACGGGTACTCCCAGGGCCGCCGAGAGGACTTCAGGGGCCTGAGGGAGAAACTTTCTTTGCGGACCCCAAGGTTCTCACTTCCAAAACACAAGTGATAAGCAAAAAAAAGGTCCTCACTTCCAAAATACAAGTGATGAGCAAAAAAAATAGGTCCTCACTTCCTACAACTCTGTCCAGGACCCCCGGCCCCAAGAACCCCAGGGCCCCGGCCCCGAAAACCCCAGGGCCCCGGGAATTTTCTCGGCTAACCCCTCCGCCTCTTGTCAGGCCTGGGTACGCCAGCTAGTATTTAACTAATACCCTTAAAATTGTAGAACTAAAATAATAACGACCACCCAGGAAAAGATAAACTACCCGCAAACAATAGAGAAAACCGCCAAATAAAGGAAAAGGTACTCGTTGGTTGATACTTGTATGGGTAGGTTATTTTTATGGTTCTAGGACTCTAAACCCCGGGACATTAACTCCCCGTCAATAACCCCCGAGACATTACCCCCATGTCAATAACCCCCCGTGCCATTAACCCCCTGGACAATAACCCCCGGGCCATTTACTCCCGGACATTAACCCCCCCTCAACAACCTCCGTGCCATTAACCCCCCGTATCAATAACCCCCGGACCAATAACCCCCGGACCAATAACCCCCTGGCAATTGATTAATATTTTAAATGTTATCAATATTTTCAAAAATTCATAGGGGACCAATGGAGAATTTTTTATTCAAAATTGTATTCTTTCTGAGCCTTAAATGGAATTTAAATATTTTTAATAATGTTTTGGTTTACAATTTCAAGTTGATGGCTTTTTTTCGATATTATTTGAGTTTTAAAAATTCAAGGTTGAAGACATTTTTTCAGATTAATGTATAAAAATCGAATTTTCTTTTCTCAACTATCAAGTTACGTAAGTATAAAACAAATTAATTTAAGATATAAATAAAATAATATTAAAATAAATACTAACAAATTTATTTTTAAGGGAACTATTTACTTCATATATTCGATACGAAGAAGTCTGTCAACTTTTGTTGACCACTGGTTATTCTTAACTTTAAATTACACTAATTCTTACCAATTATTAGTTTTCGTGATTACTAATGTGATATTTCTCTAACTTAACTTATCTTACTAAATGTTGTACCATTGCATTATTATTTACACTATTACATAAACTCTCAATAATACCTCTCAATAATAACACTCTATATTGAATAGTTTACATCATTAGAAACCCGGGGGTTAATGGCCCGGGGGTTATTGGTACGGGAGATTAATGGCCCGGGGGTTATTGGTACGGGAGATTAATGGCACGGGGGGTTAATGTCCGGGGGTAAATTACACGGGAGTTATTGTCCAGGGGGTTAATGGTACGGGGGGTTATTGACATGGGGGGTTATTGACATGGGAGGGTAATGTCCCGGGGGTTAGTGTCCCGGGGGTTAGTGTCCTGATACCCTTTTTATACCCAAAGAATAGTGGAAATAAAATAAATGCCACCGCCCAGAAAAATCAAACTATCCCTAAACGGTCGAAAAAATCAACAAAATATATTTAAGGATAAATTGTGTTTATTTCACCCTCAAATGTGACTGGGACCAAATTCATTAAAAATGGAAATTGCAAGAAAACCCAAAATTTTTCTACTAAATAGATATTTACGAACACTTCCGACAGATTTTCGCTGTGTTTCTATTATATGGATTTACTTAAAGCTTTTGCTTTTTATTTAAGTAGTGAGCAAAAAAACTGAAGATGGTTCAAAATGATGGGCAAAAAAGGCAAGTTATTTTTTCGCCCTCGTCAACTCTACAGTCCGTATCTGCTCTGCGTCCGAAGCATGTGCCTCACTTGCCAAATCCTAGATTTAGCTCTGTGTGGTAGAATTGTTGGATGTTGCATGTTCAATGATCCATGACACTATGTGCCTATATAAATTCAGAAATATGAACTCAGGACCTTAGTTAGGACAGACATCTACTATACTTTCAAGTTAAGCTTGGCAATTTCGAATTCAAATGCAATCAAAATGATTATACAGGTGCATGTTATCACTTATTACACATTCAGTAATTGCACTAATTTCTTAAAGTGTCGGTTTGTATTTCTCAGAAATCTTATGCATTTGCTTCGTCTTGTTTGTCAGCTCTACCTGATATTAAATTTAAATAAATGTAATTTGTCCTCATAAAAAATGGAATTTAATTTAAATATTTAGGTCAACCTTATGTCATTTCCAATGTTTCAGCCATCAGATATACTCTACTAGGAAACATTTATTTGTTTTATTTTTACTTTGGTGAACTCAAACGAAACA
Organism: Liopterus haemorrhoidalis; assembly: GCA_963971575.1. Taxonomy (NCBI): domain Eukaryota; kingdom Metazoa; phylum Arthropoda; class Insecta; order Coleoptera; family Dytiscidae; genus Liopterus; species Liopterus haemorrhoidalis. The sequence continues at coordinate 84,100,517 of OZ020611.1, read as the reverse complement.
CATTTTAAATAGGAATTCTTCTTGTCACAATTTGTCAAAAGCTGTCACTTATTATTTATTACCAACTGTTGTTCCTGGCCGAAAGAACAAAGAAAATGTTTACTTTAAGGAGAGTTTACACAAATATTACAATTTCCTTGAGGTAGACGTTATACCCAAGTCGCAATAAAGCAGTAGATGTTAAAATAAATGTCTTTGCATAACTTAACCTATACAAAAAAGACAATAAAGGCTTTATATGCTTTTCTGTTAACCTCCTTATCGTCCTTACACTTCGTTTCTACAGGTTTAAAGTGATCATTAGACGATAGCCCCAAAAAATTATTGCATCTGTCTGTTTATCCGATATTCAAGCAAAATAGGTGGACTTTTATTCAATAGGCATATTACAGAACACACAGGATGTCTGTTTTCCAAGCATAACCATTGGAATCTCGTGAACCGTAAGAGATACGAAGTGGGTTAAATTGGAGCAAAGTTGATATACGAGGTTTTTCCGTAAAATAAAGTCTCCAATTTTTTTTCACAAAGAAAAACACGTTTATATGCAATGAGTTACACATTGTTGGAAATCCTGGACTTTCTACTATTTTTCTACATAAACTCGTTGCGATCGATGCATTTTTGCATGCGGTGTAGCATTTTTCGTATACCCGTGTCTTATAACTCTTCGGCCGCGGCGTGCAAGGAGCGTACGACCTCTTCTTTCAACTCCTCGTTGGTCCTGAAATTCGTTCCACCCAGGTGTGACTTCAACGCAGGAAAGAGATGATAATCACTTGGTGCTAAACCCGGGCTGTACGGGGTGTGTGTGACGTTATCCCATCCAAATTGGCTGATGAGAAAATGCAATTATTTTGTCACAGACGTCTGTACGTCTGTTTTTAAACTCTCTGCACCATTTTCGCACGTTTTTGATGTCCATACACTTCACATAACTGTGTAGGTATGTGAAGTGTATAAAAGCGATAAATTTCTATAGGCGTAATGTCCTTAGCACACAAAAAACGAATCACCGAACGTAACTCACACCTAGCGGTAGCGGCGAGTGGAAGCTCCATCGCGGACGGCTTCCAAAGCAAGATTGAGTGTCGCAGACAGCTCGGAGTGGTGGGGATTTGTAGACATAGAAATAAACTACACGCCAGTTTTACCAGATCTTGCGTTACAGCGTTCCTCTCGACTCCAGCGGCTTGGAGACCTTATTTTACGGACAATAATTTAACTTTTTGTTTCAATTCATAGTTTGCATGTTCTAGAGGCACTTTTTTACGAAGAATTGACACCCGTCCTCCGAATTTTTATACCTCGTATCGTTTTCGAGAAATTCATACTAACTTTCAATTTTCATTTGAAGCTCAAAGTTGTATTTAAAAGCATTAAATCGAGATTCTTTCAAATGATACAAAACACACCTAAATTAAAATGAAAATTAACTGAGAAATTAGAAAATTATTGGTTTTATTCATTTCGATCAAGTGTACTTCGGAAATAAAATTAGATTATTTCTCCGTTAGTTTATTTCTTTATTTATGAAAAATCATATTTACAAAACAATTCGTGCCGACATTAATAAGCTGCACGGAAACATAGTCAACACTCTAACACGTAAAATAAGGAGAAGGGATGTCAGACGAGCAATATCTAATTTAAGGAAAAAATAGAGCTCTGTTTGGAGGTTGAAGGTGAAACATTCTAGCATTTATTGTAATGCTGTACATACATTTTGTCTTAAAACCAATAATTTTTTAATTTCTCAGTTAATTTTCATACTAATGTAGGTGTGTTTTGTATAATTGGAAAGAAAGAATGAAATCTCCATTTAATGCATTTAAAGACAACTTGGAGCCTCACATGAAAATTGAAAGTTAGTATGAATTTCTCGAAAATGATACAAGCTATAAAAATTTTGAGGACGGCTATGAATTTTTCTTAAAAAATTGTGCCTCTAGAACGCGCAAATTAGAAACTTGTATAAACTGAAACAAAAACTTATAAGCCAAAAATTCAATCGACCAAAATCATTTTTGCTCGTATATGTGACCTGTGCATTTTTTGGAAAACCAAATACTTCATTAAAGTAGCCAACCAATGCGACAACTTTAACCCAATTTAACTGCCTTCGTATCTCTTACAGTTCACGAGATCGCAATGGTTATGCTCCAAAAACGGGCACCCTGTATATGCTACAGAATTTTCATTTATCTTTGAATCAGCTCCTCTTGAAAATAAGACGGAGGACAAAAGTTTTTAGTAACATTTTGTACCTTCATTTTATTTAATATGATAGCTATTCGGTAAGTAACCAACCTCCATTGTTGCATAGCGTGAGTAGTGTTTCGTCAGAGCAAAGTTGGTCAAGTGTTATCTTGACGGACTCGCTGAGCGCTCTGAACAGTATCCAAGATCCAGATCCAGTGCATCCTCTTGTACTAAAAATCCGGTTGCTACTCCACAATCTGAATGCTCAGAATGTGAGAATTGAGCTGTTTTGGATACCGGGACATGTTGGTATTAAAGGCAATGAAGCGGCTGATGTTGCTGCAAAAGCCGCCTCCTATAGACCTATGATTGATGTGAGTTTCACATTCCCAGATGACGCAAAGAGTCATCTGAAACATCTGGTTCTAGCTAGGTGGCAGCATGAGTGGATCAGCATACAGGACGTTAAGCTGAGACAGATAAAGGGAGACGTTAAACCATGAGGTTCTTCCTGCAGGATTAACCGCATGGAGGAAACCGCCATCATACGCCTTCGTATAGGTCACTGTTGGTGGACCCATGGACACCTCCTTCGAGGTGAAGAGTCCCCTATCTGTGAGACGTGTAACACAGATTTGTCTGTGTTACACATTTTAACTGAATGTGTACAGTTCGAGGATGTCAGGGAGAGGTTAGGCCTGTGCTATGACCTGTCAGTTGCCTTAGGTGACGACAGAGTACTCATGGACAGGCTGATACTCTTCCTGAGAGAATCGAACTTACTCTTTTATGTGTGAAGTCTTGCACCTTATTTTAACGTGTTCTATTTTTGAACTGTGATATTCGATGGTAATTGTCCCCTTTACAGCCTCTTACTATCACCTTGAGCCTGTTCAAATTTTCGAACAGACCTTTTTATCTTATTTATTTGTGTTTGTCTGTGCAAGATTTCTTTTATTGAGTATGCGTTATTTTATTGGTTTTATCTATTTATTGATTGTTTATATATTGTTTTTAATATGTAGTGTAGTCATTTAAATGGGCTGCGTTAGGCGCAAATAGTCTTTGTTGCTGTGCGCCAAAATTTTTAACTAACTAACTAACATAGCGTGAGTAGTAGGCGGTGGAGCGCCATCATTGTTACATCGACACGTGCTATGATTCAGTTAGCTTCTAGCTGTGCAACGAAGAGCGTCGTACTGTCGAGTGTTCGCTTAAAATAGAATAGCCCGCCAAATGTTCGAGAGAACCGTCGGTTCACGATCTCAAAACTTTCCGAAAAATTTCCTCAAGTTTCTCGGACTGTTTTGTACGAGAAAAATTAGGCTACCGGAAGTTTAGTGCTCGTTGGGTAATAAAACTGCTGACCGAGATCCACAAAACCAAACGAATGGATTCCGCCCAGGATTGATTGTCGCAAGTCTAGAAGAAAGTCTAGTCTTCTAGACTTGGCTCCAAGTGATTTCCACCTGTTCAACCACATGAAGATCTGGCTTGGATCCCAGCAATTCGCTAATGATGAAAAACTTCAAAACGCTGTGGCAGGTTGGCTACATTTCTCTGACAGCGGCAGAGTTCTATGAAAAAGAAATTTCAAAGCTGGTTAAACGCTATGATAAAGTTCTTAAATTTAAATGGCGACTAGGTGGAAAAATAAAGAAAATATGTAGTTTTAAGATGTATACAATAAAATATTTGTATCTATGCTGGTTTTATTTTTTAATATTTCCGAATAGCCCTCGTATGTTACGAAAAAATAATCTGATGTAAAATTTGAAGCATGTTCTTCCAGTTCACATTTACCTATGTACATTTTCAAGCAGCTCCTCTGAGAAATAAATTGAGAATCAAAAAAGCATTTTAGGTAAAAACCGTACTGATTAAACAAGATGAAAAAAATAAATCCTAGTTCAATTATGCATCAAGAGCTTTTTATTCATATCAAACTTAATTTAAAAAAATAAAAATATAATCTAAAAATACATAGTCATCCCTCGATTTGCGCAAGGATTACGTACCAAAAAAACACCACAAAATACGAATACGGGCAATGAGAATCATAGTTAAACTGTTTTAAACAATTAATATGTATATGAAATCCAATAAATATAATTATTTGTACACATATACATACGTAAATAAAACTGCCAAAAAAAAAAGTTTTTTAAAAGATTTTTGTTAGTATGGAAAAAATCGCGCAATTCGAAATATTCGTAGTTATATATGCATGCTAAATTTCAACACTACGTCCAGTCGCTTAAAGATAGAGACTAAGTGTGCAGTTACATAGGAGGCGAAAACGTGCGATTTTTTGGACGCACGAGAACTGACAACAAAACAAACGCACGAAGTTAAATGAGCATGGTTACAGTACATGCATATTTGCGTGCGGTAACTTGCGTCGACGCTCAAACATGTTTGTCTTTTTATGCGTCCAGCAGGCCAAAAATATGATTTTTGATCCAAAGTTTTTTTTAAACAATTTTAAAGAAGAATAGAATTGTTAATATGCTGCTGCATAACAATGGGGATTTTTTTATTCATTTTTTTCATTATTTATCTGTTTATTTATTTATAATGATTTCTTCATTTCTTTGGAGTACTACAGAAACAAATATGTTCATTTCTGTCCGACAAAATCAACAAAAAAATCCATTTATGTCTGTCTGTTTTTTTTTCCAAGATTCACGTAAAATTTATTATTCATCCAGATGAAAAAGTACTTTGGGCCAGAATATTTGTTTTTATATTCTGGTGTGTATAACAATTTTTGTCATACACATTTTTGCTTTTAACAATAAAGGAGATATTTCAAGATCTTAGTTTAAGTGTGTTCCCCCGTAACTCCACAAATATTCATCTAAAAATGCATAGAACAAAAATAATTTGTTTTATTACTATAAATAATGTTGTTTTATATGTTTTTGCCGTTCAGTAACTAATATATTTAAAATAAAATAGTTTAATTTAAATGAAACCCCACGCAAGTCGGACGTATGTACTGAAACTACCCATCCCTGGGTCAGGACAAGAACGTTCAGGGTAAAGGCTCGTTACCGCACGCACGGATACAGTGTTACCGTAGCCATAGAAATAAACAGACATAAGGAGCACTATAAGGAAGGTAAGACCAAGCTAGGTCCCGTGGGATATAGTTTTCAGACATTTTTTTTTTTTCATTCTTTTTGGACACAGTGTTCGCCCAACAAGGTGCATTCTTGTGTAGTCATAACTTTCTTTTGATTACTTGGTCTTTTGGAATGTGTGTTTTTTCTGTCGCTTGGTCTCCGGAATCATTTATTATTATTAATAATATTAATATTTTTTTGTCTTCTAGCCGGCGACATCTTCTATCAGAGAGAATATGGCCCGCGTAAGTAATAGTTTGGCCATGCCCGGTATAAGAGTTTGTTGGTTACACCTACAAAACCCTTGAACATATTTCTCCTTGCTTACTCCTCCACTCTTTCTCCAGTTCTTTCAGATAAGTTATCAAACTATTCTTGCAAACTTATCTGTAACTTTTCTGATTTTTTTAAATGATTTCATATTATATTTCTGTAGTCATGCTACAAACAGTGAAAAGGTGTATTACGAGTAATTAAAACAATGAATAAAGGAAGACACACAAATGTAAATTTGTCAGACCATAAAGATATTGGTTTCCCTCGCTTTATTAATTAATTGTACAATATTCATCTTCTCTAACTTGTATAAACGCTTACGGCTATACTCTCTGTCGTCCTACAACACTTTTGTGTGAAGAACGAATTTAAAGGAAGACAAACAAAATATTTTAAGAATCAAAATATTTAAACTGGTATTAGGATATATTTCAGTATAATATCTTAAGTTTTAATTTGAAATAAGAGATAAAATTAAAAGAAAAGATTTTTAGAATTGTTTTGGGAGTTCAAAAAGTCCTAAAATATTTCTCGATTCTATTGCAGGAACGCGTAAATATCTTACATTTAACACCGAGATGATAAAATGTAGCGCTTGTTCGAAAAATCAAGTAAGCAAAAGAAAGAAAATCCAAAACACCCGATGAGACAAAAAAGTAAACCCAAAATATCCGATGAATATAAAAAAAGAAGTCCAAGATCCTGGCTCCGGCGTCTATGTTAACCGAGTATGAGGGTACCAGGGCATCTGGAGCCACCACCCCTTTGCTTCATGCCACCTCATGAACCTGAATAAAATATTAAGAAAACCACACAAAATATATAATGGGTGTTTTTTTTAGAGGTATAGAACTTTAAATTGCAATAAAACAACGATGGATTATTCGATTGACATGAATTTTTTTTTATTCGAAAGATAATCTTGTGGCATTACATTTTAAATATGATTTCTGGCATATGACCGCCACGGCTGGCTCGGATGTAGTCCAATCTGGACGTCCAATTTTCGATGACTTTTTCCAACATTTGTGGCCGTATATCGGCAATAACACGGCGAATGTTGTCTTCCAAATGGTCAAGCGTTTGTGGCTTATCCGCATAGACCAATGACTTTACATAGCCCCACAGAAAGTAGTCCAGCGGTGTTAAATCACAAGATCTTGGAGGCCAATTCACAGGTCCAAAACGTGAAATTAGGCGGTCACCAAACGTGTCTTTCAATAAATCGATTGTGGCACGAGCTGTGTGACATGTTGCGCCGTCTTGTTGGTATGATTTAATGTAATGCCACAAGATTATCTTTCGAATAAAAAAAAATTCATGTCAATCGAATAATCCATCGTTGTTTTATTGCAATTTAAAGTTCTATACCTCTAAAAAAAACACCCGTTATATCGTCGTTATCAAGTACAGAAGAACAGAACATGTAAAGGAATGAATACATATTTTTCAACTTATTGCGCTGAGAGAGAAACACCTGGTGATTGAAAGAAAAATTAAAAATACGTGTAACAAATTCTAGTCACTGAAATACTTAAGGGGTGTAAATTTTATCCTGTCTTGAAAAATCACTAATTTCTGCCTGCTGCATATATTAACGTATGTATCACAAACTTTGACACAGATAAAAGAACAAGTAGACAGTATACGTGTCTGTTAGCAGAACATAGAAAAGTGTATCCATCTGTAGAAAAAAAGAAATAAAAAACTGTGACAAACGAGTAAAAATTAAAGTTTAAGACAAGGCAATTTGCAAAAACATTAAATTGAAAACATATGATGCAGACCAAAAATGATCGATGGAATAAGAGATGTCCAATGCACCGAAAGAAACAGGTGACGCCAAATGACGAGATAGAGTGACAATACAATCTCCTATAAAAGTTGACCAACGACAGCGAAAGATCGGGAACAATGGAAACAGTAAAGGCGGACTTTCCCAGCAATTGGATGTTTAGGCTAATTTAGATTAGAAAATAGCTGTATCATCTGCAATAGTATATCAATATTATTAATTCGTATATCAGAAATATGGTTAGCAGAAGACAGAACCGAAGACGCTACCTTGTGATATACATGCTTCCATTTTTTTGAAGTTGGATTATATGTCTTCTTGATTAGTAAGAAATATTCTGTTGGAGACTATTTATTCTTGTATTGCTGTATCTTGTTTTATAATAATTTGTTTAGTTTGTGTTTTAGTTCTTGTAACCCGACTTTTAAAGACCTTCAAGTTCCTTATAAAAGGCTGTGCTAGGGCTAAAAATAGTTAACAAATATTGTACGATGAACATCATTTATTAATTAGATTTTTTCTGTCTTTGATATTTTTAGAAACAGGTTTTCACTAAGTTTATAAACTTTCATTAATTTCTCCTCCGATGTACCCTGTTCATTAATTACTGAACCTTAATAATAAGATAAACTAGCCGATCATAATTCGGTTCCAGAATCCCTCTCGCACAGTACACTAAAGCTAATTAAGATAAACCACAATCTTTAAATACCCATATCCTAAGCAACAATCCTGTCTGAAACTAATATCTATTCCACATCAAGAGACATCAGATTACCTGCGGTGTATTAACAGTTTTCATCTATAGTCAGTACGGATTCAAACAGAGCTCCCTAACAGCAGTCTGATTATGATGGTCATAGCGGAATCAAAAGCAGAGCCAGAGATACGTATGAGGTTTTGAGCTGAATACAGTATAAATTAGATAGCAGGTTGTCCAAAGCACGTGATACTATACAAGACCGTGGTGGTCTCTGTAACTCCCCCCCCCCCTTATACCCTGGAGCTAGATATAATTACGGACATGCTTGGCTCTGTTACAGATTACATAGGATTGACTTGTTAGTGATTACATGTTGATCTCTAGATCTTGTAAGCTTCTTAGCTTCCGGATTTTTTTGGAGTATAATTAGATTATACTAATTTAATTGTTATTGGAAAGTTTAGATTGAAATTTTGTGAAACAATAGATATTGTTCCGGGATTGACTATTGCTTATAAACAGAAAATTGGGGGTCGCTAACACTGAAACCCGATAACCTACTTAATGTTAGTTATTTGGTAGCACGTATTTGATATGAGTTAAAAAGAAACAATGGAAAATCGTCGCTGAAGTATGAGAAATAATTTTCATTATTCTTGGTGCACATGCTGTATCTTTGTCACACTGATAATATTGGTTTTAACGTCTTAAACCCGTATTTTTGAAATTAGTGACTTAATCATGCTCTTGAACCCTACAAAAATGAGTGCCCAAATTTGCAAGCATTATTAAAAGAAAATCTGTCGCATAAGTAATATAAAGTCATATGCATGCAATAGTTGGAAATTGATCAAGTAACAGTTTCGAAACGATTGCATGAAATGGGAAATGTTATGAACCTGGGAGAGTTCGTACCAAATGAATTTCCCGAACAAAGCATTGCCAGCCGGCTTAATACATTTCATTGCTTCCAAGACAATCTACGTAGAACTTTTTAATGATAATTTTGGATAATATTTCACGGCCCGGGAAAGTTGCTTGCTCTAGCCCACTAAGAAAAGAAGAGGCTATTTATAAAAAATGGAAACAAAATTGTATATATTACATTTATATTTAGATAAAATAAAACTTTTCAAATAGAAACAACTATATCAAAAGTTATATTATAAATTACTCATGCAATTAAGATATTTTTCCTAGTACCATTATTATTACATACGCCTTAAATAATATCATTATTGCTCTCTCTCTTTCCCGGTCCCTCTTTTGTATTTTCTTTTTTTCATGTCCATTTTAACTACAGCAAAAAAATTATTAATTATGTGTACTAAAATTCAGTATTTATGGATAGAAAAATACAAACGAGAACAATAAAATAAAAAGTAATCAATTTTTGTTTCTAATAAAAACAAAACACAAAACGAATTGTCAGGTTGAATCTTTATTAAAAATAGATCTTTAACAAGCTTATATATTAATGATATTCAACCAGATTGTTAATGAGAATCACATATAAACATAAGACCGGAAAAACTGGGAAAAATATTTCTAAGCAAAACACAACACAAAACAAATTGTCAATTTGAATCTTTATTTTTAATTGATCTTTATAAATTAACATTCATCCCAATTGTTAATGAGATTCACATATAAACATAAAACCGAAAAAACTTGGTAAATATTATTTAATAAATTGATGGAAAAGCCGAATATGCAACGACCTACGATCTGTGCTGAACTAAATAATTTATTCCATACAAAATATCCACATATTTAACTGAAATCATTAAATTTATTTATTTGTGCTGGGTGATAAACACATATTCATACTGAAGGTTCGTCGTCACATATACAGTTATATCCCAATTTATGTCATAACTCCAAAATAAGAACCTTAACAAAACGAGACTTATATGAAATCTTTGGTCGGATTCAAATTAATGGTTAACTGAAAAAGCCGCAAAAATAAATATACACTCACAAGGCCATGGTTAGGTGTCAAGTACATCAAGGCTGCTGATGTTACGATTTTTGAAATATAGAATGTGCAATATTGTTATTGAATGTCAACTGTTGTATATTGAACTACGTTTGATTAATATTATTCGTTTATATTTTATTGGCGCCAGATTTTCCTGAACGAGTAACGTTAATGTTTCCAAAACATGGAGACAGAACTGTTCCTGGTTCACAGATATAATATGGTCTAGAGCATGGGTCGGCAAACTTTAGATGCTAAAGAGACAAATTCACCCTTTACGGCATCGGTATAATTTAAACGGTTTTTTTACGGTATAATTTAAAAGTTTGCAAACTTCATGCTTATATTTATACTTTTGATTTATACTTAGCAAGAAAGAGATAGAAACTAACCTATAAGTAAATTTGAAATGTCAAAATAGATACAATAAAAAATAATACAATTAGGAAGCATATAACTGGCGAAATAAATCTTACATGAAGAAGTGTGATCATTTTAGCATATTTAAAAATGAAAAATGTTAAAAAAACGTAGATTTTTGATTCATTTTATAGTAACTTTTATTTGTAACAACAGATGGCATCACGTACTAATTAGAATTATGATTTGGTAAATATGAATGCTCTCCTAAGTAAAAATATAACTCTTGATTATAATTCTAAAATGTAAATATAATTTGGTAACTGTGAATGCAGCTTCACTGCGCTAATAATCAACAATATTACTGTTAAATTTCACGGGTATTAATATTATAATTAGTTTATTACTTTTTCAAGTTCTCAACATACATTTTCGTTGAGATATCCTCAAATCAAACTTCATAAATAGTTTGAAACTTTGCCACATAAAACCCCAATAAAAGCAAACTAATATCACTAGAGATTACATCTTAAAAAGTTGAGTTTATAAACATAGTTCGTGACCTAAAATTCAGTAATGTCATGATCTTAAGCATGTTGCACTTAGTGGAAGATCCCAAGCTTAGATCTTCGGAGTGTTAACAGAAATGGGTGTGCGAGTAACGATGTACACTCCGTAAACCCATCGCCATCCCCGAGTAAAGTTCTCTAGGCACCACTAACCCGACCAACTTGTATAAAGAGGCTCTCTCAAACACCTTTCTCTCGCGCTACCGCCGAAATATTAACAAACCTTAATGCAGTGACGTGCCAGCACAGATTATGGGGATTAAGTCGTTTTATGAACAGAACCTTTTTATAAGCACTTCTAATGGAGTAGATGACAACTCAGTTTAGTATATCATACTGCGAAAATTTATAATTAAATTGTTGTTTAGAATGGCTACCACTATTTCAGCACCCATATATTATTCCCTAGGAATACAGTCATTGTTAGAATTATTATTACTAGCAAAACACCCGTTCTCTGCACGGAATAATTTCTATTAAATTGGTTATTAAATAATTAATCATATTCTCTAATAATTCTTAGCATTCTAAAGAACTTTTTTGAACACACCGTTTGTGGCCCTGCCATTCAGCGCACAAATGAAACTATCTTAACCCTCTAGTGCCCTATACCACCTCGAGGCGGATCATATAGAAATCTATGTAAAACAAAATACGTGCAAATTTCATCGAAATGCCCGTGACCGCCTACAGACGACTGCACAATGAAACATTTAAAAACACCGATTGAGCAAATTTTGCTAACAAAAATCAGTTGAATGCAACGTCAATTTATTACGTCAATACGTTACAAACAATACGTCAACTTATTACGGATGTTAAGCCTTACGTTATATATACCGGTCTACAAGTATGAAATGCGGATTTTTTTTTTTTTTAATAAAATACATTAAACTCAAAAGAACAGTAAAAGTTTATTTATTCAAAGTATGCTCCATTAGAAGTTATACATTTTCCCCATCTTTCAGGCAATTTGTGAATACCTCGCCAGTAGAACTCTCCCCTTTCCCCGCAAACCATTCATCTAGCCATTCTTTCACATTTTCATATGAACAAAAGTGCTGCTCGGCAAGTGAGTGACCCATCGATGTGAACAAGTGGTAATCTGAAGGGGTCTGGTGAGTAAGCGGCATGGGGTAGCACTTACCACTTGAGTGCCTTCAATGTGTTGCAAACTGCTTTTGCCTTATGTGATGAAGCGTTATCGTGAAGAAAGATTACCTTGTGCTGTCTTCTTTTGTATTCTGGTCGTTTTATGAGCAGCGAATGGTTCAATTCGATTAGTTGTTGTTGGTAGCGTTGGGTATTAACTGTTTCACCAGGTTTTAACAATTCATAATAGACCACACCCTTTTGGTCCCACCAAGTACAGAGCATTGTCTTTTTGCCAAAGCGATTCGGCCTTGCAGTTAATGTGGTTGGTGAGCCTGGGTTCACCCATGATTTTTTACGTTTGGGATTTTCAAAATAAATCCATTTTTCATCGCCAGTAATGATACGATGCAAAAAAGGCTTTCTTTTGTATTGTGCAAGCAAAATTTCACAAGTGTTTTTGCGTTTTCCCATAGCCTCTCATTCAATGCATATGGAACCCATCTGCCGACTTTCTGGATCTTACCCATCTCTCGTAGGCGATTGGAAACAGCTGTTGACTAACGCCTAACTGCTCTGCTAGTTGTTTTTGTGATTGACTATCGTCTGTTTCCAATTTTGTATCTTCATATTTTTTTGGAGGTTTTCCATGGTCTTTGTCTGTAAAATCAAAGTCACCACTTTTGAAACGCCGAAACCATCGTTCACACGTATCTTGCGATGGAGCATATTCACCATAAGCTTCTCGAAGCAGTCGGTATGATTCAGCAGCAGTTTTTTTCAAATGAAAACAAAACAGTAGTACTGTCCGCGAATGCTCTTTATTTGGCACAAAATTTGACATTTTTAACACAGTAAAACAAAACTATATGATCACTTTTCAAATTATAACCTGTACGCATTTGACACTTAATGATAACTTAACAAAACGCCATATGTGTTGAAACTTTGAACTATACACTCTGTTTATGCGGCAAGTTTGAAAAAAATCCGCATTTCATACTTATAGACCTGGTACATAAAAAAAAAAATACAGAACTACAGAGATTATAAATCTTGAATAATAAATACACCGGAAAAATAAAATTATTATTATTTATTTATTTTACATCGGCCTATTTCTGCAACGAGGCTAATCGCCGATGCCAGGGGACGAGCTCCTACACCTGGATGAGGGGTGAATGATTGTGAAATGAGAGTAATGTAAACATATTATTCTCACCCAAATAAAATCACCAGCGAAGAATCAAACTATCGACCGCACAATCCAGACTGTTTTCACCAGTCCAAACTGCACGACTTAATGCATTATTATTATTAGTATTATTATAAATAACATCCTATTATATTTAATGCGCTCGGCCACTCTGTTGGCCCATAAAAATAAAAAATTACCATTCGTATTTTACCCATATAAACTTTTTGGCATATAAACCCTTTTGGCACTACCTGCCCAAATCCACTCCGAGCGGGCTTACCGTTAATAGATCTACAGGTACCTAATAAGTTACACTTTAGGTTAAATTTAAATATAAATTTAGCATTAGTAACTCTCCATTAGCCCAGAGTAATTATTTGGCCAAGAAAAAAAAATAAAAAAATGAGGCATATAGGCAAGGATAATATATTAAATATAAATATTAATATATATATAACAATACATATTTTCAAAATAAAGATAATTAAACATATGTATATGAATAATCCAGATAAAATCAGGGCTCAGTAACTTTAAATAAATATTGGGGTATACAGTTTCAGCACGTCTTAACAGCACATTGATCTGAAAAGAAATGTGAAATGTGAGTGTTGTTGACTCGACATAAACCACTGTCGCCCATTCCCATTGTCCTTCCACAATCCTAGACTGCTGAATTGAAATGCTAATAATGCTCCCGAGAGGGGGTTTAATATTTGTAATATAATATCAAAATTACAAGAAAGTACTTCTGAAAATTTGCCGGCCCTTTACAATTGTCGCTGTGGTGTAGTTGCATCACTTGCACTACCAAGTTGGCGCGGCTCTGTGTACAAAGAAAACAAAATTTCCGTGTTCTGTACAGCTGTATTCAATCCTAACCTAATGATTACCAAATTCCCGTAGAGATTAAAATGCAAAAAGAAGAATAACACATCTTTTAATTTTGCCATATTTGATAATTTTCGTTTCTTTTCTATGGTTGACGAATAGCCTTATCAATAAGATATAGATATTTTCAATTCATACCGTTTTCCTGTGACCATCGTAACGTCGGTCCGAAATTTAGTTTCCTTCAATGACCTTCAAAGAATATAATGTTTTCTCCAGAATTTTTTAATTTTTATGAATTTTGGCCAATATACGTAATAATTGGCCAAAAGCTGCAGCTCCCATCTGTGAACCGAATGCACTTGATGATAATGGAATGCCACTAGGCGCACCGGTTCTGTAAGAAAGTGAATCATTTTGATCCGAAGTACCATTTTGTGGACCAGCAAATCCAAGATGGTAGCAAAAATATTACGTAATAAAAACTACAACAAATTCTTACGATAGAGGAAAACAGTACAGAAATGTAAAATTAACCCTTTTCTAGCCAACCGGAGTAGTGTAGTGGTAACATATGTGCTCTGCTTTGCTAAGGTCTTGTGTTCGGTGCCCGTTCAGGCATGCAATTTACAAAAATCCTGGTATTGCCGAAGTAGCTAAGGCCATTACAATTAAATTTAAAAAAATAAAAAAACTTTATCTACAATCTGCCGCGTTGAACGCAAATATGTAAGGTTCGGTTCACAAAATGGAGACCACAATATAAAAATTTGTGGTCCAAAAAGGTGATTTCCGAAATGACGGACAAAGATAACTAGACTTATATCGTTTTCTACAACACGTCGTAGAATAAGAATGATGTACTTTTATCAAAATTACGATTCGTAAATTTCGATTTTATTGACTTCTTTATCGAATTTTATGCTAGGTGAGGTAAAATATTCCTACAAATCGGCGTAAATTAATATTTGAATTAGCTCCTTTTCACAAGTAGATCAAATTTTCGGTTGCTTACGTTCATGAAGTTCCCGCCCTAGTAGTCACATAGTCGTTCATCCCTGTTCATCTTACTCGCACTACTGTGGAATGAGTTCTTATCTTTTTAAGAACGCTAAATTTAAGAAAGCGAAAACAATATGTTGCTACAACGTTTTATCGCTATCTTCCACATGTCCCAACGACAAAATTCTTTATAATACTCTTCTTCTGAAAATATGATAGACCTATGCACAAAAATGAAAAAAATTTAAATGCGTTGCATGAAAATTTTCTCTTGTTCCACGTACCTACATAAAATTGAATACAGAATGAAACAAATGTATTTAAACAATAAAATAATCCAACACTTTCATTTGGTAATTAATACAATATTCTCATTTTAACTAAACTCTCAAACAAACCTTCAGCATACACAAACAATTCTAAAAAGTAAATATACCAAGTGAAAAACAAACATATAAATGTCAGCAACCCTCGTACGCTACCGCAGCGCCGCCGCTGCATTCATCCATGAACTTTCCCCACTAAACTCCTGGTAATCCTGCTTAAATCCTGACGTTAAATTTCCGCTGTAGGATAACTCGGCGGCCCGATTATATTTAGGCCAGTGAGGCTGGCGTAAGCATGTGGATGTTGCCGACCGTGACACTTTAAAACCTAGGATAATGAACTACACTACTGCTAGGACAGTGATTCTTAATCTGTGTATCCCGTAACATTTATTTATTTTCCATATAAGATATCAACAGCAACAATATGTAGCCAATAACAGATATCTACGTATATATATACTGTTACAAAGCATGTTGAAATACAAAATAAATATACAGAGCTTTAATAATAGGTGGTGAATATATACATTACTAGAAATATAGTAAATAGATATAAATAATTAGAAGTAAATCACAAGAATATTGTGATAAAAAAATATGAGAGTTAGACAAAATTTAGGGGAAATAAAAAAAAAAAAATCAGCTGTGGCCAGCACAGGACCGACCGCCATCACAAAGTACTTGTTTAAAATACATTCTAGCAGCAGAGTAGAAATAACTTAGTGCTAATGTTTTCTAACAGAGATATTATTTATCATGACCATGGAAACGATAAGTATGAAAAAATAGATATTTAGAAAAAATTTCAAAATTTTTTCAAAATTTTTTCGTTTTGTCAAAAAATATCTCAAATAAAAGTTGTTAGTTATAGCTTTTACAGCAACTTTTGTTAAATAATTTTTTCGAAATATTTTTCTGTTATGAAATATTGAAATATGAAATTTTAAAATCGACATGAGTAAACTCCTCTTTCTAGTCAACCGATTTTTACCAAAAGTTGATTAACTCGTGCCATTGATGTCAAAAGCTTAAATATGAAGTTTCATAAAAATCTTTTTAGCCGAATTTGCTCTGCACGTGTATACAGACAGAAGGACGGACAGACAGACAGACATATACACAGACGGACAGATGAACAGACAGACCGACAGACATCATGCTAAAAATAGTCAAAACGTTATGTACGGACCTCAATTCGTGGACATCCATCGAAATCTCGAAATGTCAATATCGGTATGATCACAATATCTCCCTTATATATGTTGGCGGTCGGTAAAAAATCAAGTGTTAATTATTGTTCAATTCATAGGTTTTTTAAAATTGGACAGCGAAACATTAAACAAATCGATGGAATTGAAATAATTTTTGTATGTTAACATACATCTATTAAGGGAGGAGTTAAATTAAAATTAGTGCTGCAGTCTTGAACGTAAAATGTGATTTGCTTTCTATTATTTTTGTGACACATTAAAGTTATTTTCTGTAACAAAATGTTGACTATCTATGATATTATGTATTATTTTAAATAGTAAAATCGTATAATTCTTTATACGTCTTGTTGTAAGAGTTTCATAATTAATATTATTTAAGAAAGAAATAGATGATGAAAAAGTGGATGAATGAAATATATTGTTGTTTCTTTTTGCAAAATATCTTAAATATTTAATTTGAATTTTCTCAATGCGATATGATTTCTCGATATGTATGATATGTACATAGGATTCTCCACTTTTAATAAGTTTTGATCAAAATTTTACCTGTCAATTTATTCCAGTTTAAATTGGCATCAAGAATTTTTTCCAACTCACCTGAAACAAAAAATATATATCAGTAAATAGCATTCGTAACATGAATTAAATTTTTACAAATTTTTATTATAAATATTCGGTTTTCATTATTGTATATAATATTATTTTAAATTCTAGGTGACCAATATTGATTGTTTTTGCCGCTTCATTGCAATATTTTTTATCCGCTTATCAGTTATGGAGAACTAGGCTAAATCCAGACAAGTGCATGATAACAACGGGATAACACGGGAGCAAAATTTTCAATATAATTTTTGATAAGAAAATTTGAAGCAGTAAATTAAATGCTGATGTTAAACGATACTAAAGAGATGTTAAATGATGAGTCAATGGTCGAGAAAATACTATTGTCTACCGATACAGAACACAAAAGAAAGCAAATTGTCGTACGCAACCTATGCTTAATTTCGTAAACAGATGATACTTGCGCGTGCGCAGAAGTATTATTTCGCACAAAATTCATTTCTTGAACAATTATGAAGGTATTTGTGAATTTTACAATTATGTTATTGTAAAATTCGTCATGTAAGAATGAAAACGTTTTTAATTTTTAATAAAAATAATTTTACATATTTTATTCCGTATTTATTGTGTTTTTTGTAAGTTTTAGGCCCGGTCTTTCCACCTTCAAGTAAACCTCTAAGTAACTATCTGAAGATAAGGTTATGTGATATTTTCTGTGCTGAATAAATGTCATCCTGTCTTTCAATAATTACAAATTTATCTATCGGATAGTTATCGAACGGATAATGAGACTGTTTTTTGTAGAGGTTTTTTCTGAAGGTGGAAAGACCGGGTCTTAGTATTTTATAATTTGTAGATAGACCATAATTATCTTGAAGTACTAAAACTCTTTTATATTATTTATACAACCAGTATTATAAAGCGTCATCTTTAATAGCTGTCAAAAAGTTATGCTATTTATACGAATTATATGTGATCTTGAAGAAACATTTTTAACTTGTTACACTATATCAATTACGATTCGGTGCAATATAACTGTTTAGAAACACTGTAAAGGGAAGCGGAATTACTTCCCTGCACTTAAAACTTGTCCACCCAGAGAAGACCTCCCACTAGAGATTCACACTAGTGACTTGTTCGTGCGGGATTATAACAGGATATTATGTAATATTCACGCTCTTTATTAAGAGGGTGGAATTCTAAATGATTTTATGTTTATTGAAATGTATATTGTTTGTACTCTGATTTTAATTAGAGTAAAATTTAATATAGGATTTCGTTATAATAATTTAATTAAAATATACTTTTAGTTCATTGTATTTCGCCATTCTACAAATATTCATTTCTTCCTTTATTTCCTTTTTAAATAACTGTGGCTCTGTGGTAAAACGGTCATCTATGAAGTACGGAAATATGGATTCAAACTGCAATGCAGCAAATCTGTTTTTACTAATTAAACATTATAAATGATTTCCAATATATAAAGTGCATTCAGCCAATTGAAATGTCACAAACTTCTTCGTGTTCTTCTTCTTCCTTAATTGTTTTCCATATCTTAATCTAAGCCTCTCTTCTTTTCTTCCATAATTCCTTGTCCTTAGCCAAGTGATGCCAAATTCTACTTGCTACTTCTAACAACCCTTTTTGAAACCCACTTATACTACATTTGGAAACCACTGGACTATTTTGTTTGTTTCCTGGACGTCACTATTATTTATTTTGTAAATATCTTTGAAATTATTTTGCAATGGTCTAATATTTTTGCGGACCCCATTATTTTGGATGTTTGCCATTGCTGATAGTACTAGGCTAGAATAGTACAAACGAGAGGTGGTTGAAAAATAATCGGCCTAGGCAAGAAAACCCAACTTTTTCGGCAAAACTCAATTTATTTCTCAACATAGACTGCTTTTAGAACTATACACTTCGACCAAGGATTCTACAATTTTTCGATGTCCTCCGAATAATACAAATTCTCGAAGCTCTCAAAATAGGCCTCTGTTTCAGCGATGACCTCCTCATTAAACCTAAATCTCTTACTACCGAGCTATTTCTTCCGTTTGCAAACAAATAATAGTCGCATGGGTCCAAATTTGGCGAATATAGTAGATGAGGAACCAATTCATAGCGCAATTCATGGAGTTTTACCATTTCGACTGCGCACTTGTGGAGCGGTGCGTTGTCTTGGTGGAACAGCACTTTTTTCTTTGACAAATGCAGCCGCTCTCGCTTCAAATCGGTCCAACAGCCCTGCATAATATACGTTCGTGATCCTTTTTCCATTTTCCAGGTAGTCGATGTGAATGATACCGTGCGCATTCCAAAAAACTGTCGCCATGAATTTGTTGGTCGACAGACCCACCTTGGCCTTTTTCGGTTTTGATTCCCCAGGAGAAGTACACTGTTTCGACTGTTCCTTGGTCTGTGGTGTGTTGTGATAGATCCATGTTTCGTCCACGGTTACGAAACGGTGCAAAAGTCCTTCTTACCGTGGTTGAAAATTGCCAAAAATTCCTTCGAAATGGTCACACGATCGCGTTTGTTGTCGACTGAGAGCACATGTGGCACCCATCTGGCAGAGAGCTTCCTCATTCCCAAATATACATGTAAAATGTGGAGCACCCGTTCGATTGAGATGCCCGCTACCTCAGCTATCTCGCGCTTAGTCACTCGTCAATTAATATTCCATGGATTTTATCAACCATTTCTGACGTGGTGACCTCTTTTGGATGGTCTGGACGCTCATCATCAAAAATGCTCTTTAAAAAAAACGACTGCGTTTAAATTCAGTTGTCCAATATTTAATTGTTGATATCGAGGGTGCAGAGTCCTCATTAACATCGTTCAATTCGGTGTTGATCTCATCGTTCGTTTTCTTTTTCAAAAACAAGTATTTAATCAGTGCACGATATTCGATTTTATTATTTTTTGTAAAAATGCAAAAGTTGTTCGCTTTCAATAACTGTCAAACACAAACTAAATGACGCAGCTAGTTAAAATTTTTACATTAATCATTTGAAGGTTAAGATTTACGAAAAGCAACATTGATTTAATACTGGTGGCGCCATTTTTTGCCTAGACCGATTCATTTTCAACCGCCTCTCGTATATGCGTATCAAATAGATATAATAATGTATAAAATAAAAAATAAAAATGGACATTTCGGAAACTGTTTAACCATCTTTTTCCGTCTTCAGCAATCACTAAAGTGATAAATGTTGGCATTTCCTTAATCAATCAACCAATGGTAACACACTTACCACGACATCCTGTCCCTACGGCACCTTATATAAAAAGTCTAAATAAATGCAAATGTTTTTCACTCTTGTAATCGCTGAAAACGGAAACACATTGTTGAGCAGTTTGCAAAACGTCCAAATTTTTATTTTATGTAGTATTATATTTTTTTAATACTAATACTCAATAAAAATTATAACAGTACTATCAGCAATGGTAAACGTCTAAAATAATTGTGTCCGCATTAACTATTTTGTTTGTCCATCGTTTAGCGTTGATATTACATACCAAATCGTAGAAGCAGCACATAGACACCTATCTGCAAGTTTTTAATCGCTAGTGTAGTTTAAAACTTATTTGGGCCAAATTTCATGAAAATGAAGTCGAACCTTTACGATTAAACAGTTCAAGAGACAAGACGGCTGTTCGCGAAAAAATCTGATCCTAGAGAAATCCAAATTCGGTAAACTTTTCATTGTTAAGTTAGAACCTCCGGAGGCCACAAAGTGTCTACAAAATACCTTCTCTTAGAAACCATTGCAGGTAGTAAGCAGTTGTCCACCGCTACTGTCAACTTTCGCATCTAGCAGTTTCAGAGAAGTACTTCCTTAAGCAGATATTAAATATTCATTTCCAAGGAATAGTGACTATCCATAAACTGAAATTAAGCTTAATGCAGTCCTATAACCATTTGCCATTAATCATGACAAAACAATAAATCATACAACAGTTAGAGAAATATATTCTGTACTGTTAGCAACTGAAGGCTAACGTGTTAATTATATAAATTTTAGCATGTGTAGAATTTCTAAGCTCCCCTAAGAAGGGTACATAACTGGTAAACCACAATTATGTGCCTTCTAAATACTAAAACCACACGAAATCCTTGAAATATATAGCTGTCGATCTACGAATTATAATGAACAATAAGGAAGACATATTAACCCCGTTCCACCTAGAATATAAATCTCTTTTGAAAATTTTAATATTTCCGTTTTTTGATAATAACTGTGAAATGTTTGTAGTTTCTGGCTGATTACTATATATATATATATATATATATATGGTCCTACGTTCGCCATTACTGTGCTGGACTGTAATTACTGATAATTACTGCTGCGATAATAATTACGATTGACCAGATGAGTGACCAGAAAAGAAAGCTGAATACGCTATCGTTATCTGACAAAGTGAAGATGATATGTGAAATTGTCAAAGGTATACAAAACAAAAAGGAGATTGCCGCAGACTACGGGATTCCTCCAAGTACACTTTCTACAATTTAAAAAAAAACCGCGAAGAAATTCTGAAGTAAGCCGAAAATGGTGTAACCAATGATCGCAAACGTTTCAAAACCGGTACCTACGAAGACAGTTATTTGATTTCATGTAGTCATATATGTATTTACTGTCAATAAATTCATATAAATGCGTTATTTACCCATTTTGTAGTTATTTCTATAAATCGAATTTTTTCAGTAAACTATGATGATTCGACTTAGGGAAGTTCGACTGTATGTACTTATTAGCTGCACCGCCCAGTTTTGCTCGAAAACAGTTCGTTATTATTGACCTATATTTTCTTGGAACTTACAATATTCTTACTTGTAATTAACTAATTAGGTAATTAGGTGACAGGATAGAAGACAATACTGCAAACAAGTGAAAGGCCAGGATTACACTGAACAGTATTACTTATCAAATCGCCTCTTTAAAAACATTAAAAATGTTTTTAGTTGTACTATTAGGCGCTAGCAAGTAAAAAATGGTTCCTAGACACGCAAATGCGCTACATAGAATTATCCTTTCGAGAAGTATAGATTCCGCAAAACCACGCCAGTTATCTTCAGGGGGTGACCCTGCGACTTTTAAATAGTGTATGAATCGTGCTCCTACTTTGCTGCTAGCAAAACGTATGTTGTCGCTGAAAATTTCAAGAAAATGTGTTAAATATGAACGGAAAACATGAATTTCATTACACCCGTGCACACAAATTTCATTATAACTTTGAAAAAATGAAAATAATTTAATAAAACACAGCTGAAAACCTGACCAGATGAAGTATGTAGATATATTAAGAAAAATAAAAAAGAACACGCCTGACAATCGGATCAGAAGTACTCGACTGAAATTTTTAAAATAATATATCTTTGTTTCTGTTGATATTGTTGTCCTTGAACAATTAGAGGGGGGGTGCTCGTGGTCCCAATCCCTTTCTTCGTACGCCACTGCACATTTTATAAAAAGGCGCAGTTCGGCTGGTTTTGCCCCGGGCGCCAAGAGAGATTGCGCCGGCTCTGGTAAAGCTATTATGTCGTATTAGATCATATTATACTCGGTGTACGTTCCTAATGTGCCCATAGCACATTATCATGGAAAAAACAGTTTTAGATAAGAATAGCCGTAAGTCGATAGTCAATATAAAAAATATTATTCAAGAAGAGTATAAAAATGCACATTTTCCTAGTAAATATGGTTCCAAATTCATTAGGCTGTTGGTAAAAATTTATTCTTAAAAGTTTATAATATGAAAAATAGAAATTGTGCAATAATTTAAGTGTATATTAATTTTCATTGACATTTATTTAAATTATTTTAAATTGTTTAAATATGTAAATTGGTCAAAGATCTTCATACATTTTAAAAGTGATAACTTTTACTTCAATTAAGACGCAGTTTTCTTTACTCGCCATAGGCGCCAAAAGTACACGTTACATTTTTGCTTGCTCATATTTGTGTCTTTCGGGCGTGATGATCCCGCGTATCTATAATTACGCACGGGCAATTCGTAGTAATTATAGTGCTTGATCATATCGACATTTCGGGCCTAATGACCCCACATACATTGATTCACATGGAAGAAAACAATCCATAGATACCGATTGTGAAAGTCGGTAAGAAGTATTGAGAAGGTACACTTCGCAAAAAAATATATTGAAAGCACTTGACTATGGGCTTATGCCTGGAGTTACAGGCGAATAATGAATCAAAGGTCCTAACAGATCTATGAGGAAATCTGTATACTAGTTTCTTTCTCTTCTAAGAATAGTTTCTTCCTTCAGTTCATCATTTTCATTGACTGGAACTGGCGCAGAAATTCATGCTTTCTTACATAAGTCGGCAATGATAGAGCAAGTTTCCAGAAACGTCCATGTTTTCGAAACTTACAAACTTATTTTCCTTAAACTATTTGTCCACAATGCGGGAAAACTTCAAGTCAAAAATTGTACTATTTAGCCACCTACGGACACAATCCTACTCGAATACGATTGACAGTTAATGACAGACTAAAAGAGGTGATGAAATTCATCCATGGTACCCAGTGCGCAACCATGGAAAAGTCAACGGAGCGAAAATCAATATAGGTATTTAAACACACATATTAGGAAAATGTAAATTTGAGAAAGGTTAGTTACCAATGTAGATGCTAACCCTTAATAAACCGACCTGGTAAACACATATAATGTTCATAAATTTAAATTAGTAACAGTGTAAATAGAGCATGGTGCGCTACGTCGGTGTAAACAAGAGCGGTGCGGGTTAGTGTTACACGTGGGGAGTAATGTGACAGTAATCTTACGGGCCGCATAACCGCATGTCCTGCACCACAACCTAGCTACAGGTCCGAACTAGGGGGAGGGAAAGATAAATCAGGAAAATATATAATAGGGTGCGGACAAATTTATGGGTTAGTAGTGTCGTGCTTTGATAAATGATCCTGTCACATAGTAAATGATGTGACATTCAATTTGTTTGTATGTCTCTGATGTGATAACTTGTTTTTGATGACATTTTTTATTGACGTGGGATAGTTAATTGATATATTTATCATTTTGGGTTATAAATAACTTTTAAATTAATGCTGATCATTATTTACTTCCAATTTTGTTGATTGGCTGAATAATTTTAACCATCAGAATTAGGATAATTGTATATATCATGATGGAATTTTGTTTATGAACTTAAAAACATTTTACCCAGCGGTCACTACCTCATCCCGGAACTATGACTTCGCTTGCTTCTTAAAATAGGCGTTTACTACTGTTGTGGCGTCCTCATTTGAAGGAAATGGATTTTTACCAAAGAATTTTTTGATTTCTAAATAAATGAAACCCAACGGAAGCGAAATCGAATGAATAAGGTGGATGAAGCAGGAAATTTTTTATACTTGTATGGACCAAAAGGATTTTAAATAGATTTTTTATTTGGTTTTAAATACGTAATTATTTTTTTTGTTATCGTTTGATGCTTAAGGTGTTGCTGTGCATGATTTTTTCTGACCAATGTGCATGACCACTTAATGCCAACTGAGCATTTTTCTTTTCTGTCATGTACAGATTGTTCGAGGTTATTACTATTTTATTATTCTTATTATTACTATTTTTTTTTTCAACTTTGCTGCAGCATGAGAATAAAAAATCAATTTTATACAATCATCTTTTTTTTCGGAAAATCTTGGAGTAGTAAAAGAGGAACAGGTTTTTCACCAGGATCTAAAAGAGATGGAGAAAATATACCAAGGGTGTTGAAAGATTATAGTTGGATGCTAGAGATGGACATTCCACCAACACAGTACAACAAATAAACAATAAGTTGAAATAGTTCATTAAGGAGAAAAATTGAACTAGTCATTTCTAACATTATGAACAAATGAACAATAATTTGTAAAATATATGTACAAAAAAATTCTTGGTATATAATTATTTTGCATATTTTTTACTAAAATACAATTAAAAAAAACAAAACATTACGCTATAGAAAAAGATAAAAGAAAAAGAAGACAGAAAGGAAATCCAAGTCTACTTTAAACGGTAGATAATCATAGTTGACTGCTTTATCCCATTTCCATTTAACCGTCAGTCGGGTGTATTCTGTAAGAAATGCGTTAAAATTAGCGTCAGGATGATATTTTTATTTTAACTCCCATGTCTAACGTCATTATCCAAAAATGCTATTCTGTAAGAGCATTCTCGTCAATTGTTTCTTCAAATAATACACCATTAAAATGTACTGCGATATTTTGAAACACGGCATAAGTGAAGTTTTGTAGCTTTCAGAGAATTATAATTTTAAGTTCTGTGTCTCAACAAAAACCAAAACTGCTCTCCAATACTCCATTTACTTCCTTTCTATACAATTACTTGAACTTGCGTCTGAGTTACTTGTATAACAAAAATTATGAAGCGTCATTCTTATCTCTACTGTAAAGAATTCACTTTAAAAAGTAATAGAAAGTTGATTCATATTCCTACCATCTTGCGTTTTATTAATTTTTTTTTTTAAATAACATGACATTTACTCAAATAGGATCACCCATTTTTGCAAACTAAACACTAGCGTTAACTTTTAAAGCCACCGTTTCGGTAGGCGCTTATTGTAGAACGTTAACTGGCTATTTTAACGCCGCCGTGCAAAAATTTTACCACATATATGTTTAGCGAATAGCATTTAGGTTAAAAATGGTGTTAAAAAAATTAACGTCAGTTTGTGACGCTGAGATTTTAACATCATGCTTAGAGAATAGACCCGATTGTTCGTCTAAATGATGTGGGCCTATATTAAATAAAACCGATAGCCAAACAGTGGGAGTTGATTTAATAGTCACCGAAATTTTCCTCATCATGTCCTGGGTGACTATTTTCGTGGTATAAGCGCTATAACTTCATACCGGAGCGTAATATTTGTTAACAGAATCAGATACCATAAGCATCTGCTTCTCTTGTAGTATCAGCAAGCATTGGCAGGGTGTTATTTTTATTCTTGATGTTCTGCGCGACTTAAATAGCGTTAGGCTTGTTAGCGATCTGTCAAGAATTACATCAAGATAGACTGGGAGAAGTTTATATTTTAGTTTAATACTATAAAAATATATGTCCGGCTCATCACCAGTAACCTTTTGAAATCTAGAGATCCCAAAGCAAAACGTGCCATGAAGTATCGGTATTTCTGTGATGAAAAATTAAAATGAGCAAGAGTTAGCGCACGCGCATTTGTGCAGTTTTAATCTTAGTGCTAAGAAAATTTGAATGTTGTTAACTCTCAAGGTCGGTTTTAAGAACCTTAAGACTAAAACTAAATCAATGTGTTGTATTAACTTGCTCGTAGCGATATGGTAGTTTATCTTTAAAGCCAAAATTAAGCCATAAGATTAAAACTAAGACTAAAACTAAATGTTGACTGAACACACCATAAGAAAATAACGTATTTTACATAGGTAAATATACTCCCGACCTGCCACAATTCCATAATAATGCATTTTTTTTATCCTGAAGAAATCTTAAATACCACATTATTTACATAAATGGCATAAATTAGGATGACGTAATATATACCAGGTAAGGTAAATCGTTCCTGGTCCATGTTTCGACCGCAACCTTTGGGTCAAAAAACATCTAAACTCTGTAATATATAAATAAGACGTAGTGATTATCTTTTTAATAGGAATATTAGATCTTTGGTGAAAGTTTTCAAAATATCCTGAATTGCTGTGTTTTCATTTAATTTAATTTCCTCAACAATTTTGTAATAAAACTCGTTCCAGAGAACCTTCACTGGATCTCACTGAAGTTCTATAACAGTGAAACTATATGCCTAGTTTAAAATTACAAGCGGTAGTAATTGGTTTCCTCTCTAGTACCACTCTCTTAAGATGTTATATTTTATTTAAAATTGCTTCCTACTTTATTCCTGAAATTGATTGTAAACATAATTAAAGTGTTTTTGTTCTGTTTGTGAATTCTTATTTAATAGAAAAGCGAAGCAATTATTATAACGAAAATATTTACACAACAAAGAAATAGTTGTATATTTCAGTATTTACGACAACAAACAATGTATAAATTATTAAATAATATCTTTTATATTATATCTGTCTGGTTCAGTTTACGCAGACTGTCTCAATAAAACAATAAATCGCCAATAAGTCTCTTATTTTTAAAGATACGACTTTTCACCTTAATATACTTAATCATAAAGAGGCTGATCATTTGCACCAGTGAATTACTAGGCACATTAAACCCACGGTCCGTAGGTATACTATAAGTACATATTTCAGTAAGTCTAATAAACAGTTTAAGGAAGTTGCTGGCTTTTTAGGGTTTTTTAGGTATGACCACCAAAAAACCCTTATAACCCTTATAACTTCACTCATGTATCTGTCTATCTGTCTGTCTATATCATCTGAAAATTGAAATTTGGCATGGCTATACAACTTTTTGACCCACATATAGGAAAAATACTGAGCGTTCAAAAAAACACATCACGAAATATATATTAACAAATATGTATTTAATCAAAAAATAAATACATTTTTTTTTTTAATTTTGAGTTTTTCTTCAAATGAAACCCCTTAATGAGTATATAAACAAGCAAATTTTTAGTTTTGAAAAGTCAATTTATGTTATGGGATTTTCGCCAAAAATATGTCAAAAAATGTTTGTTCTCCACCTTATCTCCCAGAGGAGTTGATCTAACAATATTAAAAAAATCTCCATTATGTACATTAATGGGAACCAAAATAATTCAACAGGAAATTTTGATTAGATTAGTTTTACGAAAAATATTGTGTGGCATCAAAAAAGTTCTTAAGACGTAGATTAACCGCCCTACCTTTGGGTTATTATTCAAAAAGTAGGTAAAAAATCATAGTTTTTTTCTTTTTTCATTAAATTTCTTAATAACAACACTAGTTTACAATATACCAGACAAAATTTTTACAAAATAGACCTTATGAGTTAAAACTAAAACATTGCATATATTTATACACGACCCGTAAATGAAAAACAAAAAATAAATAGTCATGCATTTATTTTTTTGTACTTGAACGTACGGGATATGGCTTGTTGCGTACGGGCGATAATATAGTGGACGTATGACATACGTTCGTATGGGTAGGGCGGTTAAGGAACAAATAATAGTTTTTAATTTTTTTTTTATACGATTTTTCCAAAAATGTACTAAAAAAATTCTGTCCCGCACCCTTTAAACCAAAGGGTCTAACCTAAAAATTTGAAAAAAATCTAAATAATGTACATTGATCTAAGCCGGAAACGTACGAGAGGAAGTTTTGATCAGATTTTGTTTTTGGAAATTTCTGCAAGTTATGTGTTTTTTTTTTTAAATTAATTATTTTTGTAATTCATTACTAAATTATGGCTAATAATGTTATGGATTTTTTGTATGTATGGCAAAGGTAGTGTGTGTCTATTTTTGAAATTAAAAATATAATGAAAAAGTTTTGACAACTGAGAACCGAGTTTATACACGTAGACTATACATATATGAACATCATACTACACTCTACACTGCAGAGTGCAGTGTGTAGAGTTCAGTTATTTTATTATACCATGTGTTCAAAAATAAATTACATAAGGGTCGGCTGTGGAAAAATAAAATAATGTGCACTGCAAGTTTTAACTGTCCATTAATTAACTGTCATCACTGTTGTTGTCATAAGTTTCTACTGAAAATTGTTATATAAAGCTTGCAATAGACATTATTTTATTTTTCCTCAGCCAACTCTTATGTAATTTCTTTTTTATCTCATGGAATCACAACGTATAATAATACGTTGTGATTCGACATATTGCTTGAAATACTTTAGTTCTTTGTTTTCAAGGTACAAAATATGAATAAATAATTTATAGTAATGAAGTACTTATAAATCAAATATTAACCGTGAGAAATACATGTCTGAAATTGAAAAAATGACGACCTGAATACGACGCAAATGCAGAAAAGAAAAAAAAAGGCTGAGATTATGGCAAATTATTTAGATTTTACTCCTAATACTTAAATAACGAATAAAAATGATTATAACTATTGATTTTGATGTACTTGTAGAACATACTCCTAAACATCAAGTATTATGTTGGCTTATATTTGTTATACTATAAAATATACCTACAAAACCCTGAAATGTGAGATAATTCACACTTCACGGCAATTTTTAGGGTTTTGTAGGTATGACCAAAAAACCCTTATACCGTCATTTTGTCGTCTGTCTGTCTGTCTGTCTGTTCGGTAAAAATTGTAGCCAAACGGCTAAACCTAGAGAGTTGAAATTTTGCATGCTTATACAACTCTTTGACCCGCACATAGGAAAAATACTAAAATATCTAAAAAACATATCCCCCTAAAAATATAAACACATATTTGTTTATATTTTCATCGAAAAAAAAAATATTTTTTTTAAATTCTGAGTAGGGTATCAAATGAAAGCCCTTAGTACGTGGAATAACGATCAAAATTTTATTTTTGCAAAATATATTATTTTTATGCTATTTTTGCCAAAATTGTGCAAAAAATTTTTTGTCCCACACTTGTAGCCCAGATGGTTTAAACTAAAAATCTGAAAAAATTCTAAGTAATGTACCTTGGTGTGAACCGGAATAGTACAACAAGAATTTTTGATCAGATTATGTTTTCGGAAAATAACGCATTTTTTGTGTTTTTAACTAAAATATGTTAACTATTTAATTCGCTATGTAACACACCAGATCAGTAACTCTAGTGGCGTGGTTGGTTTTGTCGTACGCTTAATAATGTAACTTAATCTGCAAACTAGGGTTCGAATCCTGTTAATTTTATTTTTTCTGTTTTTTTTTTTTGAATTTTTATTTTATTTAAATTATTTTGTTAAAATTCTAGTTATATTTTGGTAAATGTTGCATTTAATTTTTAAAAGCGTAAATTTAATACCCAGTGGAAAGTGTTGAAATTATAATTTAATTCTATGTTTGACGAAATCAGAGGGCGGGGCTTATGATTTAAGCAACCAATGGAAGGCATAGGTGCAATTTTCAAAATCTTAATGAACCTTGCTATATAAAAAAAATACTGCATATATTTAGAAAATTAAATAATGGTATTAGGCATTGGAATTAAAATTCATAAACAAATATTTTGACATAAAATATGTTTTGGCATCCAAAATAATCATCATTCAGTTACTAAATGCCTGCAAAACCCAGAAATGTGTGAAAATTCACACTTCACATCAATTTTTTATACTTGTGTGTAGTTAAATGTTTTTAAATAAGTTATTTACGTACATATATGAATCTAGCAAGTTATATTGCAGAAAAAAAAATAAATGAAAAATAAATACAGGGACATGGGTGATGAAACTGGCAATGAAAAACATATTCAGAATTATTTTGTACCCTCATGGGTCCAGCATCTCTCATTTGGAGGATTAATTAAACCTTCTAAAAAATTAAAGAATTTACCTATTTCGAAAACGATTTAAAAAATGTCATAAGAAAAAAATTCAAAAGAGAAGGACATAGTGCAGAGATGTTCGAATTTTATAAATAAACAAATTATTTACAATACTCCACTAAATATCTTAAATGAATTTTAAAAAAAGAGAATTTGTAATAAAATATTTAAATGGTTGTAAGAACCACAAAATGCTAACATCCCTTAAAGTAACAGGTAATAAAGTAAAAATACATAAAAAATATTAACTTGATATTTATAATTAATTAACTGAATTTATACATTTGTTATTGGGTTTATTTATTTTTATAGTAGTCTTTAAATAATTCAAATTAAAAATTTTAAATTGATTTCATTATTTCTGAGTAAATACCTTTCGAAATTTTAAGCTATGCAATTATACAAATTATACGAATTAAATTATTTAAATAAAATGTTTAGTCAAAATAATTTCAAATTCAATCTACTAGAATTTATTTTAGTCAAGCTTAAAACTAAGAACTTATATTTAAATATATTTTTCATATATGTTGGGCGTTCAGCATTCTGAGTGACGTCAGAAACGAAAGTCTTCTGATTGGCTATTCGAAGTGAGACAACCGTATAGTATACGGACTAAACCCCTAACTTAAGGGAAGGGGTATGTTAATTTTTTCAAAGATCAGTTCATCTTTGGCGGCGTAAAAATCTGCGGGAATTCTTAAAGCGCGGGGTAAAGTCCTGGGAAGCACGTTAACCTTGCGCCGGCCCGGCCGATACTATTCAGTATTTCGTCTAATAACATCTAGATATGTTTATGTTAAATTGTTCATACTAAAGAAAATCACTTTGGCATGAAAACAAAACCGTTTTATTTATTTAAAAGTGTAAATTTAAAATTAATTTTTAATTAAATTATTAATTATGTTTACCTCATTTTAAATGTGTCTCATGTAAAAATATAACTGGTTCATTACAATATTTAATTAACACAATTAAAATTAACAGAAATACCGATTTTTTTTCTATCCGAATACATTCTAACCGCAGTGCATTCAAAGCACATGCAAAAAATTAATTAATATTTATATTTGCTCTTTAATATTTAATTTACGGTCTACATTAAAAATAAAGTATTTGCAAATTTAATTGAAAATTAATATTCACAGAACGTAGAACTATATATTCAGTACACAATTTATGTTTCATGAAACAATTATATTAAAATACTGGCAAATAAACAATATGGAATCAGTGGTATATTCACAATTATGTGAAAATAAGAGGAAATACTACAGAAAATATTAGGTGAATGCAGTCTTCTTTTTCAACATTCTGGCACCATTTAAAACTCAAATAAATTCTCGGTTTTTGCATTTTTGAAAAGATAATATCGAAGTTTGTGAAAAATCATATTCTATGATTTAATGGTAAATATAATCTAAATGGCAAACCTATCTTAAACATCAGTGGACTTTAAGTTCACCTATCTTAAAGTTCTAGTGTAAAAAGAGGATCAGTTTGCTGTGTTCTATCCTACAATATTAACAATATAAGTGTCGACATTTTAAATTCAGCAATTTTTATTACCAACCACGCTTTAGATCCTTATATAAAATCTACTGCAAGCCCAAAAGGTACCCGCGGAACAGCTAGGAGTGGATCAAACAGCAATAGCGAGACGATTCCTTGAAATGGAAAACATTCAGAAGCTCGAAAAGTTTGTATCTCTGACTACCTTGCTGATACAAGTCGAGTACAAGTCCACAGATTTTTACTGAAATACTTTTTATCGTAATATATTAAAAAGAAGCATATTGCGGAATATTGGGCGAGTTTAGGTAACGTAACTGCTCAGAATCAACAATCAACTTGTTTATTTTGTGATTATAGTCAACAATTGTAAGTTCGCTAAACGAACAGCAAGCGAAATACTGCGATCTGTAAGTCAACATACTCACAGTTGCGGTAAATCCACCCATTATTAATTTAAGAAACCAATACCATAAATTATAAAAATAACAGTCATATGACAAATTTGATGACTGGAGTCATCAACGTTGAAATTATCCAGAGAATGTTGCCAAACTTAAAAAAAATGAAAGAGGAACGAGCATAAATACTGTATCTTACAGAATATTATATAGACAAAGTTTTAAGACGAAAGAAGTCATGAAGGCGCAAATTGTCTTTGTTTTTATACACCAAAATTTAACAAACGAAGAAGTAGTCCCTGAAGACAAAGATTGATTATCTGTCTCAATAGTCTAAGGAAGTGGTTTGGAGATACATCCACAGAATTTTTAAGGAATACGACAATGGATTGGACAAGGGAAGAAGATTGGCACGCCATCACTTAATATATACGTAAAGTTTATATTGTTTGGCATTTGAGCAAAAAGCGGTTAGCCTCCCCTGCCTTAAAACATGACCCTTAGGGTCCTTATTTTCGAAGTTTTATTAATTTTTTTCAAATTACTCCCTTTTTGTACCTTAGTATAAACTATTAAAATGTGCAAAATTTTAGCTCAATCGGATTACGTTAACACGTGCCTCATCGAGCTTGATATTTAGAAAAAAAAATAACAAATAAAAAAAAAATAAATAAAAAAAGTAAATAAAAATCAAAAGACGTTAGACGTGATCAATTTAGATACATTAAAACCAAAGTTGATGATCACGCCGATTGTAATAGATATCGATTTTGTCGTAATTAGTCTCAAATCATTACTCAAGTAGTGTAGAATCCAAAAAGAAATAAAATATTAAGGATAAGTTAGAAGTACCGGTTTTCGGGAAAGCAAAAAAGTTTTCAAAACGACCCAAAATTTGTTTATTTTTCTCAATTTCTCAATCTTTATGCGGCACGTGGTACGAAATCCGAATGAACTAAATTTTTGCACATTTTAGTACTTCATACCAAGGTACAAAATGGTGGTTCCTGTATTAAAAAAAAGCAAAATATCGAAAATAAGGACCACCCTACTGACCGTCTATATTTACTTTCATACGTTTGTCTCTAATGTTCTTTAAAAGCATAAAAGTATGATTTACTTGCTTAATTTAAGCTAGGACGTATTTTTTGGGATAGTCGGTTATTGAAATAACACTGCCCAGGTCAGTATGTCTCCCAAGTTATCGACTTCTTCTCTGTGTTGTTCGGCAATACAGAATCGCTCAGTACAATAAATAGCTATGCAAATCGATTTAGGTTTCTTGATTTTTAAACCAAGTAAATTGTGCTCTTCATTTAGTTTTGCCAGATTATCTTTCATGGAGTGATAGTGGGATAGAAGACATTTACCATCGATAGTGTTGTAATGTATCTAGTTAGAAGTATCTAGATACAGTAATTAGATACTTTTTCAAGTATCTAGATACAAATTAGACACTTTTTGAAATACGTATCTGTATCTAGATAGTTAAATTTAAGTATCTTGTATCTGTATCTCAGATGCTTTGCTCGTTACTTTATTTTTATACCGTGATACCGAGCTGATATACAATAGTTTAATTATAAATTGTCATTTTGAATCATTTATTTTGCTAGTATTGAGAACATTTCCCTCGTTTTTCGTAGCTTTTCAACGGCCGTAAAAATGGTAGGTATTATATGCAACACTTCCGGAAAATGAGTCATTATTAATGAAAAGTAAGTTTTTGAATAAATTTTCTTGCTATTTTGATAACCAATTTACTAAAAACTTATGAAAATTTATATCCACACAAGTGGTTTGGTAGTGGACCATTGTTTTGTGAGGCCTTGGGCAAGACAAATTAAGGGCCTTCAAAAGTATCCAGTGATTTAAAGTACACTTTGATAATTTTTTTGAGACATTTCATCACTTGAGGCTTGGCTCTAGTCCGCTTCATTCAAGGGCCGGCCAAGCTAGTGTGGATATTAAGTTCATTTCCTAATTGAAATCAGTAAGGTAAGTGGGTGTGTTTCCTAAAAGACTTAGAAACACATGATTTTTTTGTTATTTTATATAAATATAATTGGTAAGCGTCAGAACGCCATACTGAAATTTACCTTATAAATTAAATTTGTATGGAATGTCAAAAAAGTAATCACAAATTTCTTATGAGTAATTTTTTATTAGCGATCAAAAATGATCGTGATATTACAAGAATTCCACTACAATTAGAGCTATAATTTGATTTAAAGGAACATCCACTTAACAAGAACATAGCTGCGTATCAATAAAACAAACATTAGTCGTTAGTACATATGACTAACATAATACATACGTTATTTAGTACAAAATTATTCCGTAGAATAGTGTTTTACCTTGAATTTAGTGGAATTTTAGTGATGCCACGATCATTTTCGAACAGCCTGTATAGATAAACATGCACTGATTAATTATAATGCATTGTTAATT
Organism: Liopterus haemorrhoidalis; assembly: GCA_963971575.1. Taxonomy (NCBI): domain Eukaryota; kingdom Metazoa; phylum Arthropoda; class Insecta; order Coleoptera; family Dytiscidae; genus Liopterus; species Liopterus haemorrhoidalis. The sequence goes on along the minus strand of OZ020611.1, from coordinate 84,065,458 downwards.
GTTAGTAATTACATGTATTTCAATAAAAATGAATTTCTTAAACATTTTTTTATATGGAATTTTTATTTTTCAGTGTTTTTTAAAAAGTATCTAGCTGTATCTAGATATTTTATATAATTCTGTATATGTATCTGCATCTAGATATATTTTTTCGTCAGTATCTTTATCTGTATCTAGATATTTTTTTAAATATATCAGTGTTGTACTGACCATCTATATATTCCAGAGATTCAAATTTGCTTGAAAGGGTCTAGTTGATACCATTTTTACCCTCAACAACTTTCCTCGTGACTATATCTAGTACATTAATTAAAGGAGAGAGAGAGAGAGAGAGAGAGTGAAAGCTCGCGCGAGAGAGAGAAAAGAAAATGTTCTAAGATAGTTTTACATCTTTGATGTCATGCTTATTATACGTCTAATATATAATTAATTTTGTTCACGCATCATAAACACTTTATTGTTAAATAAAATTGTCACAAAAAAAATTAGATAAGAAGAAAGAGAAACCCAGAGGATTCGATATCGATAACATTTAACGAAAGAAAGAGCAAAAGATAAAACACAAGAACGACAAATGGTTAGAATGAAAAGATATAATCGCAAAAAATATATAAAGAGAAAATAAAATTCGTGAAAGGAATCATAATGTTTTTGACCTATATATATTTTCGCAAAACACCTAATTGGACAATGTAGTCCAAGTCGAAAATAAACCACTGATGATGAGTTTAGAAAGTACACTGTGTAAAATAATAAATTTATTAGAACCGTAAAATAATATAATAAAATGTTAATAGCGCAATATAACATGGGTTTATTAGCGTTTGTTATAGTCGAACTTTAATATCGTTCAATTAAATGATAATTAAGTATTATTATTTTCTCCATATGTTGTCAGTCGTCCCAGAAATATATCTTCTAGAAAATTATTTATGATTTTCAAATACCTTGTATCTTACCCATTATGGGTAAAGAAGAATTTTCCAAGCTCAGTTAGTTCAGCATGAATACTTTTTTCATAAAAACAAGTTTAACACCAATATTACGAGGGTTGTCTTTTATATTTCGGGATTTGAGATAAAAAACAATTATTTATCAACAAAAGTGGCTTTATTGTTTTTCAAAATATTGCCCATGAAGATCAATACACTTTTGCAGGCGTTTAAACCAATTTTCCACTTCGATTGTCAAATTATGTGGGATCCAACGCGAAAAAATCTTTTTGACGGCCAAATGTTCATGCAATAGTTAATGTATGCTAGTTCCACTAATTCCCAGGGATACCTCAATCTCACGATAAGTCACATGATGATCTTGCAGCATCAGTTCACGCACAGCATCATTATTTTCCGGAACAACAACCGAGTTTGGACGACCTTCACGAAATTCGTCCTTAAGCGAACTACGGCCACGATTGAAGTCGGCAAATCATCGATAAACAATAGTCCTTGATGGTGCTTTATCGCCAAAAGACGAATTAAGTTTTTTTTTTTTTTTTTTTAATCTAGTATATGGCTGTGGATGTTGTCCGTTTAGCCAGCTATCTATCTTTATTGATTGATACATATACACGCATACGAACGTGTACACAGTTACATTTGTAGATTCAGAGATATTATGATTTTATGATAGGGAAGTGGGTAAGGAAAAGTATGCGCCGAGAGGCCGTCACGGCGGGACTTCGGTTTGGAGGTAGCCATGGGGGGATGACAGTAGAGAATGTTTATTAGTAATGAGATGATTCGATAAGTATTTGTTTAGAAATAGATTTTTTTTTTTTTTTTTTAGTGTTTCATATATTTATGTCGGTTTCAGCTAGATATTCAGCTAAAGCGTTTTTTACATCTTCATTGTCCTGCATTAGTGTCAAGATGTTCTGGACGCTTGTTGGGCACGGTATTGTGCGCTGTAGTTGTTCTCGTTCTTTTTTGTAATTCTCGCACTGTAAAATTAAGTGATTCGGATCCGCAACAAGCCCGCATTGTTCGCAGGTAACAAACTCAACTATACTATAGCGCTCAAGATGTGCCGGGCAGCTGGTATGGTTAAATCTTTGTCTGCACAGCTTGACAATTATTCTTCTTTGCAGTTTACTATTTTGAAACCAAGGTTTCTTGACAATAGTGTTATTAATTGAGTAGTAAAAGGCACCCTTGCCCTTACTTTCCTCGTCATACTCTTTTTGCCACTGTTTCCAACACAGAGTCATTTTAATGTTTATATATGACGAATTAAGTTAATCGATGCACTGTTGTTGGGTTAAGCCACGTCGAAAGATGTAAAAAATAATCGCTCGAAAATGTTCACGATTTAATTTAATTTTTAGCCGAGATGATTTTTTTCAAGTTACTGTAAACAACACAAATTGCGCTTGTACGTCAAAACGTTCTGAGTACGTATGCCGTCAAAAATATCAAACTTTACGAAAGAAGTGTCAGTTGTCAGATGACAGCACTAGATTAACGCAAACCCGAAATATAAGGGGCAACCCTCGTAACAGACGAATATTATGTTCGTCTGCTAATTTTAGCATTAATAAATTTCACTTAACAACCCACTTACATATATACAGGGTGTTACAAAATAGAACAAACACGATTTTTATCTCATGTGTTCGTCGATAAAAAATATATTTACGAAATATATAATATTTTTAGTAGGCAATATGCATCTTGACTATGGTGACCATTTTCTTGAGAAGTCAATGCGGGACGGAGCAAAAAAAGGTTGTCACTTCCCAAATATAAATGAAGAGTAAAAAAAGGTCCTCACCTTCCAAATCTAAGTGAAGAGAAAAAAAATGGTCCTCACCTCCCAAATCCAAGTGAAGAGCACAAAAAAGTCCTCATCTCCTCAAATACAAGTCAAGTGCACAAAAGTTAGAATACGGAACACCTAATCAAAATGCGGGACTGTCCCGCGAAATACGGGATGGATGGTCACCCTAATCTTGACCCATATGAGAAAAAAACAATTTTTGGTTAGTGATAAGTTTGATTTGACATTTATTAGGTATGAAAAAAAACCTTATACTGTCACTCATCTCTCTATCTGTCTATCTGTACGGTAGAAATTGTGACGAAACGGCTAGATTTATAGAGTGTAATTTTGGCAGGCATATACAGTTCTTTGACCATAAATAGGAAAAAAGCTATCATCCGAAGTATATAAACAAATTTTTATTTCACGAAAAAAAATTTTTTTTTTTGATTTTTTTAAAATAGTATTTCAAATAAATCCTCTTTTTTTGATTTTATAAATCCTCTTTTTATGTAGATATACGATCAAAATTTTGTTTCTGATAATTTTTTTTTTTTTTTTGCAAAACAATGTGTATAAAAAATGTCCCACCAGGTTAGTCTAAAAATGTTTATTATTGAGAACCAAAATAGCTAAAAAAAATTGTTGATTTATTTTTTCGAATAATATCTTTTTTTGTGCAGTTGAAAACAATTTTTTTTCTAAAAAATGTTTGTATGGTATCAATAGAATGCTCTTAAGACGCTTATAAATGAACGTAAAGGAGATTTTTTAAACTTATTTGTTTTAACGAGATTTTTGTAAAAATTTGTTAAAAAGAAACTTTCGTCCTACACCTTGTAGTAAACCAGAGAGCACAGTCGGAACTACAAACCGGAATAGTAGGTACAACTAAAATTTTTGAACAGATTATATCATCAGAAGATATCGCATGTTTTGTATTTTGGCAAAAATTAATTATTTTTATAATTCATGGTTAAATTATGGTTAATAATGTTATGAATTTTTTTGTATTTTGAGAGTTAGTGGACGTCTTATTTTGAAACAAATAAATAAAATAGCTGCTGAGAAACGACTGTGTAGGCCATCTAGACTTCCTTGTTGGCTACCTGTAATGTAAGTTGTGTAGCGTTCATATCTAAAAGCTCCGCCCCGCATTATACGTTATGATTCAGTTGGCAGTTGACTATAACTTATTGTTTGAATTATTATAATTTTTAGCTTTGAATGCATCAAAGAGGAATCAATCATTTAAAGTAATAAAATATTTATAAATTAAATAACGCCGTGGTAATAGCTAGAAAGAGGATTTTGATATTGAAAAAAAAAATGTCATTTATCAATATATTCACTGTTAATTTAATAGAGACTTAGATACGAAGAAAATCGCAGAAAAAATTAAATGAACGATCTTAGTACTCAAATTAACGAATAAAAGTAATTATCAAAAAGATTATAACAGAAATATTGTCCTAGATACCCAGATTTCAGTTGGTCTCTTACTCATATTAAATACCTACAAAACTCTGAAATTTGTGAAAATCAAACCAGCTTCTAATTTTTTAAATGGAACTCCCTGCATATTATAATACTAAAAGATGCTGTATTATTTTAAAATTGATCGTACTAAAATTAAAATATGTCTTGAAAACGAAGAGTGCTTTGTCAAAGAGATACATGTTTTTAACGAGAATCTGTGACTACAAAATATTACTACTTTTTATAAAAACCATGTGTTAAATGGTTAATTATAATCGAATATTTGGACGACATGTCTACCTAGTATACAAAAGTTCAATGAACACCAATTAATTAAACAACAAATTTGTCCTTCGTATCCAAATATCCCCCACCCTTCTACTACCCAAAACTGTTCCTAAAAATGTCTCTTCCAAATTCCTAGTTTATTATGCATGGGATAATAGGACATATCAACTCATGTCACATACTAATTTCATCATTATTACTTTTCCATAATTCTACAATATTATCGAAAATTCAAAGCAAAATATCGCAATTATTATAATAAACACTCTGTTGAACAATGTATAAAATATTTACCGAGTGATGTATAAAATACTAATGACTAAGACCAACATTTGTAGTTTTCTTTTCCTCTGAAGCTTAGCTCACTTTATAACAATTTAAATTCTTCCAAGATCAGTGACCCATTTCTTTTTCATCAGTCCATGATCCTCATTTCAGTGAAACAAAGAACTCATTCACGTCACGTAGTACTTTGTTCCTAAACTGCAATCATTTAAAACAAAAGTCATACAGTCCGTTCATGGAGTAAACGGTAAACGCCATCATCAACAACAGATAAATTCACAACAATGATCCTTTGGTCAAAATCACTGGTTTGTCACTAATTTCATATACTACCACTACAGGCTACCAACCCAGGAAATCCTTATTCCCCTGGATTTATCGTTGTCAGTGATTCGGTGTTTATAATATTTAAATTCTACTCACTTAGCTATATTACTGAAACGAAATATTATTGGAAAACCATAATTTTATTGTGTATAGCGTGATCTAGGCTTCCACTCAGACCGCATTCCAATTAGCAATAATTTGTTTAGATTTCAATAATGCATCGGATTTGAATTATTCTAAATTGTATCGTCATACTGGATTAATTCAATGGCTACCAGCCAGTAATTGGAGTAGCGGACACTATCCAATGAAAAGAATATCGATAGCACACGAATACACTAGATTCTGTTTTCGCACCGCAATACTAAAAATACCTTTAAAATTATCGTTACTCCTACTCAAAGCACTATCAGGACAGCTTTAATATTCATAATAAAATTATATGTTTGGTTGAATGTTAGCAGAACATTAATGAGACCAACGAAATAGATTGGTATTAATGTCAGCTAGAAAGAACATCAAATTAGAATATATAGATAATTTTTATTTATATTACCCTCTGACTTCCATCTTATATATAAAAACAAATGTTTGTCTGTTTGTTCACCAAGGGCGCCTTTTATATAAGAATACTTTTCTATTTAGATTTTTATATCTTAACATTTTTTAATTTTATTTAACAATAATAATAATAACAATAATATACTACATAAAATCGTGAGTAGAAAAAAGAAAAAAAAAAAAATAATAACAACACATGTATTATACTTCCAAAGATATATAGATGTTAAGATTTTTATTTCATTTAAAATCTAAATCTTTAAATCCTAGTTTTACCGTATCGCTCTCACTTTTCGGGCATGCAAGTATTTTGTCCCAGACTCTGCTTATATCTATATCGAAAAAGCCTAGGTATATTGAAAAAAATATGAAAATATATTGCTTATTGTATATTTAATGTTGTATTTCAATTAAAGTAGGGAATTAAAGTAGTTGGCTATGGAAAACAAGTAAAAAAAAAACCAACAAGAAAAAACAAATACAAATTTGGCCAAATTTATTCAATACATGATCTATTGGTTGATCACATGTTTCATTTTAATTCGATTTAAAACGTATATATTAATAAGTGCTGTGTTTTTAAGTAGCGGCATACGTAGCCGAGCAGATAGCAGTTTCTTAAAGTGTCATCAGTCGGTTATGGACACGTTACAGGGAAACTGGAAGTCCGGCCAAGCAACATCTGGGACGTGGTCGCTGTACAACAGCAGGTCAAGACAGATTTTTGGTCTTAAATGCTAGAAAACAACCTACTATTACAGCACCCGAATTGGTAAGGGAGTTACAGCGAGCGCATAACCTAACCATTAGTCGCGATACTGTCAGAAATCGTCTCCACGAAGCTAATATTCTATCTCGACGACCAATCAGATGTCAACCCCTCTAGAGGCAATCGCAGAGCAAGATTATACTGGTGTCATAATTTTCAATGTTGGTGTGACAATGATTGAGCTATAATTTTGTTTACTGATGAGTCAAGATTTCGAATTCATCCAGATTCTCGTCGAACAAGGGTAGGAGAAGATCCGGTAATTTGGAACGTTTGAGGCACGTCCAGGAAGTTCACAATTACAGAGGTGGCAATGTTATGGCATGGGGTGAGATAATCATTGGCGGTAGAACTGATCACGTTTCTCCCGATGAATTTTTAACAGCACAACAATATTTGGATAATATTCTTCAACATATTGTGCGTCCATTTCGTGGTGCTGTTGGTGATCAGTTTCATCTTGCCCAGGATAATGTTCGGCCACATGTTGCGCGAATTGTAACAAACTAGCTGGATAACGAAGGTATTGATGCGATACCATGGCCAGCACACTCACTGGATGTAAATCCGATTGAACATGTGTGGGACATGTTTATGAGAAGAATTACTCCACATATGGCGATCAACATCCACGATAATTATAGCTTCTAAGAGCAGAATGGGCAGAGTTACCTCAAGAAGACATCGATAATGTTATTTTGTTCAAGAATCAGATGTAGGGCTGTGACCAACCAACGTGGTGGTCATACTCTTTATTAGCATGTGTGTGTGTGTGTGTTTTTTTTTAATTTTTTACAATTCTGTATATAAATCTGTAATTTTTTTTTCAAATATTGATAATTTTTATAAATAACATTTAGCTTATTTTGTTATCAACTATTCTTTATTGACTATTTTTATTGATAGAATACAATAAACGTACAAAACAAACCATACGCTATTTATTTTCATATATATATTTTTTTATATCACTAGACTTTTCCGATGTGTGCATAAAATCCCCTTGCATGGCACCTTATCGGTGAGCACAAATGTGTACTTTCTGTTCTTACGGAAGGTGTTCTTATGGCTTGGTACATTGCCCAAAACTATGAAATTGGATATCCTCTGACAGGACAAGTGAAGCATCTTGCCGAAAACCGACCAATTACTGGAATGTGAATAATTTCACAGTATTTACATTTGTTTAGTTTAGTTTAGATTGCTATTATTGTGAAAAATATAAATATGGATAAACTTGACGATATATTTTTACGGATTTTAGGTAATATAATTAAAAATAGAAAAATGAACTTGTATGCATACAATTTTAACCAATTTAACCTTAATTTACCATAATTCATATATTAAATATGTTTTACTGTATCAAACTTAAAATTGTTACAAATAGTGGTATATTATTACACAGTTCAGTATCACTGTCGATTTTAATTTAAAAATTACATTACAACTGATTGCTCGACATGGTTGCTCTGAATAATCTCCAATATAAAGACTGTATAACTTAGTAAGCTTTTGTATTTATATATTTGAACTTTGAATGCGCCTCTAGTTGCTTAGTCCTAGAGCCGCCATTATTATTCGCTATACACTCCTAGACCTTTTATTATTGCTATATATGCTGAGAAACTGCCAGTTACTCTATAATTACAATAAGACAATATTTTTGGAATTCTTGTATTACTTATGGTTGGTTTATATATGATTTAGGTCTTGAACCATTTATATCTATATCCATTATATACAGGTGGGCAAGAAGTCCCTTTCCGATTGAAAAAAATAATACCTTCTTTATTTGTGAACATTTTTTTTTTTAAATTTCAGATATTAATTTTGGGAGATTGCAATACACCATTCCAGAGCGAACGAAAATTGACACTATATTTTTGGAAAACAGCCGGTCAGTAATTGCCACTCAATGTGCATACTGGCAATTTTAAAAATTCGAAAAACTCCAACAGTTCCTACTATGCGTGTTAAGGTTGTCAAATTTGAGCGATATGGGAACTTTGGAGATGTCAGACGTACAGGCAGACCTAGTTCTGGACGATCGGCTGAAAACATAGACCTCGTTATGCAAAGTGTTGCAGATAACCCTGAATCATCAACACGACGACGTTTAATACAGTTGGCTATACCGAGTGGCACGATTCGTCAGATTTTGAAAAAAGATCTACACCTATACCCCTAAAAAATCCAGTTGGTCCAATAACTCCATCCTGGTAAGCTGGCAGTGCGTTTGTAGTACTGCAGATCTATCATAAAACTCGCCAAGAATGACCAACAATTTTTGAAAAATTTAATGATGTGCGACGGGCCGTACTTTCATGAGCGGATTTGTGAACAAGCAAAACTGCAGATTTTGGGGAACATAATTCCAAAAATAAGGTCGCTACAGAACAATGCTTCAGGATTTCCTCTTTCCACTCTTGCGAGCGGACAACAACAATGGCATATGGTTTCAGCAAGATTGTGCTACGTCCCACACCGCTCGTGAGTCAATGAACTTGTTGCGGGAACAATTTCCGAAACTAGAGATGGCCACCGCGATCGCCTGATCTGACGCCTCCAAACATTTTTCTGTGGGGCTAGTTGGAGAAGAAGGTCTATATCAACAGACCACAGACTTTAGGAGTTGAAAGACAACATTTAAGAGAAAACTGCACAAATTACAACGGTCACACTGCAAACAGTGATTTCTTTTTAACCTTAATTGAGAGAAGAAGTAAACCTTAATTAGTAACTTTTTTAGTTTTTATCACTTCCTTTACAGTTATAAATCGGAAAGTGACTTTTTGCCCACTATATTGATAGAGTTTTACATCTAATCACAACTCTTAATTAATTATTTACTGGTCTAAATTATTTTTGTTCCCTATTAAATAACTTGAGTGACTTTATAGCTTTGAATAGCTTTTCTACGTTAAAAATTACGGCTTATTTATCTCGTAGATTAACTGTATAGAGAGGTATTAGTAGATTTAAATAACCTCGTAGATTTTGTGGGTATTAAAATAAACGTTCTCCAGAATAATCCCTGACCTTAATTTAATGCATACAACTACAGTACATCAGTTCAGTCAATTCTGTTTAACAACCGGAACACTATAAGCTTAATTTTATATGAACCTGAGCGGCGTTCCGTGGTATTCCGCTTCACTTCCAACAGTATATACTTTAATATTTGGAATGTTTAATTGAAATTATTTGGTTTATTTGCAAAAGTTTTGAACTGATACAAAAATATGCATATCGAATGCTTAAAGATTAGTTTAAATTATTAGCTCAAAAAAAATAGGAAATCAGAGTTAAATTCAATTAACTTTATTTTCCACGGCTATTATCTCTATATACCTGACATAAAATCCTCTTGATGATGATAAAAAATGTTTCAGTTGTTGTCTAGCGGGCAGATTTTTGTCTTAGCAGTTTAACAACAACAAATATTGGTCTTAAAACAAACCTTTGAGAAATTTTGGAAACTTAACACAAATAAGGAAATAATAAAAACACTCGGTTTTCGTTTCAAAATTTTTAATGTACTGTATTAAAATGGATTGAATAATCTTGGCTGAGCGATAATGTCAATGATAGATTAGTTTTATTGATGAAGAATGTGTTGTGTCCGTAGATGTATGAATCTGGTAGGAAGTTGTATGGGTTTGGACAGCAATGAAAACAACTAGATCAGATGACAAGTTTCGAATTAGTTAAATTCTTCATCAGAGCTACAATAGTATAAGACAAGTATGAGTACTAGAATAAGATAGATTATAGTATAGTAAATAAGTTAACTAATTTGTAATTTGTCAGCTGATTTAGTTGTTTTCATTGCTGTCCGAAACCCGTACAACTTCCTGCCAGATTAGTTTTATTATTTACATATTAGGCATATGCAATACTTTCTTAGGATACGCGTACAGTGAAAGCTTTTTGCTGGGAGTTGGCTGCCAGCGCTGGCGAAGGTCAGCCTGCTTGCAGGATTATCAATGATACCACATACAGTAGAGGCTGGTGCTGGATTCCCAGCGCTGGATATCAGCGCGAATCAGCAAGTGGGTTTGTTTTTGATATTCCAGCGTGCTAGTATCAGCCGCTGGCGATCGTTATCAGCATTATTTTGACAGTTGTTTTGTATTGTGCAAATGTTAAACACAGTATGGATATTATTGATATTGATCAGTAGTAATCAATATCTTTAATTTATGAGACACCCGCGTTGTGTGATAATAAATTAAAAGAACATGGGAATCGTTATATAACGACAAATGTTTGGAAGGAGCAGGGCCGCCCCTAGCATTTGCAGGGCCTGGGGCAAAACTGGAATTGCGGGGCCCTAAAACTGGATTTGCGGGGTCCCATCTATATATATATACAGGGTGTTTGTTTGAAATGGGGCACCCCGAAAATCTCCTTTATTTGTAAAGATACAAAAAATCTTCAGAACAAAAGTTAAACTAGACAAAAAGGCCCATCTAAAGGTTACTATACGAATTCTGAGGCACTTCCGGTTTCACCGGAAATGATGTCAACTTTTGATCTAGCATAGGGAATCGATAATTTTATATTTTTTTCCTAAAAGTTCATCAAATTAGCTTTACAATGACACCAAAAAATCATATTTTTATGTTAACCATTTCAAAATGGCGACCATTTATTTACAAAATAATAATCAACATAAATTTTACAAAGTTGAACGTAGCAAGCTTTGAAAACAATAAAAAAAGAAACAAAATGTCTCTAAAATAAACTATTTGACTATTTAGAAAAAAAAAAAACTATTACTTTTTCCAATTATTTGTAATTTTTTTTTTGTAAAATAATTGTAAAAAGTAATAGTTTTTTTTTTTTTCTAAATAGTCAAATAGTTTATTTTAGAGATATTTTGTTTCTTTTTTTATTGTTTTCAAAGCTTGCTATGTTCAACTTTGTAAAACTTATGTTGATTATTATTTTGTAAATAAATGGTCGCGATTTTGAAATGTTTAACATAAAAATATGATTATTTGGGGTCATTGTAAAGCTAATTTAATGAACTTTTAGGAAAAAAATATAAAATAATCGATTCCCTATGCTAGATCAAAAGTTGACATCATTTCAGGTGAAACCGGAATAATAATTTGGGCCTTTTTGTCTAGTTTAACTTTTGTTCTGAAGATTTGTTGTATCTTTGCAAATAAAGGAGATTTTTGGGGTGCCCTGTTTCAAACAAACACCCTGTATATTTTCTTTAATATTATTAACTTTTAACAAAGTACACATACTTAAATTGAATGAAAATATATTTTTTTTTCAACTATTTATAAACTTGGAATAATATTTTTAAAGTATTTTATTATTTTATTACCTGACGGTAGAAGCGCGGGGCCCTTAAAGGCGCGGGGCCTGGTGTAGGTGCCCCACTTGCCCCCGCCTAGGGGTGGCCCTGGGAAGGAGATAAGTGTAGTTATGAAAAATGGTACTTAAAATTACAAATAATAGAAAGATATTTAATTTTACATAATATTTTACAGTGTTTTAGCGTAGTAATATGCTTATATGGCTATCTTTATTTATAACTGTATTTAAGTCAAAAAATAAAATAAAAATAATATAAATTGTAGTAAATTGTTAATTTATGCCCTCTTCTTTACTGATACTACATGTATCGGGACATAGGTTGTTTCTTCGTTTATTTGTCCTTCAGTGCTTCATACAATATTTTTTGACGTATACTTGGTAGTAATAATCATCATAGTCTAGTGTAGTAACACGTACATTGAAAAGAGAAAAATTGATTGTGCACTATACACTCCTAGGTCCTTTGACCGATCTAGACTAAATTTTGCATACATTCTCTTTAAGATCATGTGGAAATAACGGCGCATAGAAAAGTCTAGGGTTTCGTAGATATAACTAAGAAATCCACTCCTAGGTCATTTGACCGATGTAGACCAAATTTTGTACATATACTCTTTAGGACCCTGCGGATATAATGGCGTGTAAAAGTGTTTAGGTAGGATTTCGTTGGTATAACCAAGAAACCCTAGACACTCCTAGAACTGGTAATGTCATGAGTACCCTCTCTTTTCAGTATCAGAAATTTTGAGTAAACGGTTACCGCGAGAAATAAGTCTTCTTCCTCACTAGAACTCATTTTTTACTATACGTGATTCACAATGAAAGTTGAACTGACAGTAATTAGGGTTTCAACGTGTACTGTACTTACAAGCACCAACCAGCGTAAGCAACAAGCGTTATCGACACTGGTAACCAGCTACAAGCAACCAGCTTACACTATACGCGTACCCTTAGAAGGAAACATGTGTGCTCTTTCTTGTATTATTAATTTTTACGTTTTTCTAATAACCCGTAACTATATATACTAAGGTATATAACAAAAATGTGTTATGAACTAACTTAATTGGTATAAATTGCTAAAAATTATAGATTCAATTCGTTGCGTGAATAGTATCATAATACGTATTTTAGCTGATTGGGCCAGGGATTCCCAACTTGAGTTCCACAGAACCATAAGGTTCCGCCGATAAAATTTAGGGTTCTGCAAGTTTTTCAACTTTAATTAATCTATTTCAACTTTAAATATTTTTTTATAGAAATCGCATAATGAAATTCAGAAGGAAATTCGAAAAGAAATTATTTCTCATCATTTCAATCAATAACTGTAGCATTAAATGAATGTGGAATTCTCTACTAAAATGACAATAACTATTAAATTTTCAATCGGTTCTATATTAAAGAAGAACCAGAGTAGCTATCTACAGGAAGCGCATGGTTAACGACACAATTCGTTCCCAATTTGTTGTAAGTTAAGCGAATGTTTGTTTACCGGACAGAGTACGTTAATAAAATGCATATAATTACGATTTTTCGGTACACGCACGTCTCTTGTGAGTATGAATGTCAACTTGTTTGCACGAACGTACACTCGTCTCTTTGTGAACAGGCAATACGTTCATATTAGTAGGAACAAATTACAGACTAAATGTTGAAAACGATAGTAGAGAAACTTTGATAAGGAGAACATTAAAACAATGTCCAAAATCTTGAGCAATGTTTAAGATATTGTGGAACTAGTTGATAATTCGGCCACTAATTGGGAAAAAAATGCAATCTTCGCAGTAGTACGGCTTGTTATAAAATACTGTATCAGAAAAAGAAGAAAGCGACTTCAGTTCAATTAATTAAGAATAAGTTTTTGACAAAAAATACTAACAATTAATATTTCGAATATTTTCTTAATATTATATTGGCCATATTATGTGCGAAATTAAATTTGTTGAAACACATGTTTGAAGCAAACACTGTGCTGAATACTTCGAGTATCACCTTGACAGTAGACACAGTCATGAAAAGACGAACTTGCCAACTTACTTATTATTGGTATCACTTTTGAAAGAGCTTATACCGTCAAATACTAAAGAAACATGATAAATCATGAAAATCTGATACAAGAAAATTAAAGCTCAAAATGCGTATTACCCTGCGTTCATCTTTCTCTTCAGAACAAAACTGCTCCAGAATCATCAAGATCTGATTCTACCAAACTACATATAGTATGTTCCGTACTTACACATGAACCATATGGAAACATGACAACCACTCCGAAACATGAACCATAATACGACGAAATTGCCAACACCTCACAGTAAACAAAATATTATGACGAATCTTTGATCCCATTCAAATAAAAAATTATGGTAAATAAACGTAAGGATAATACAGAGGTTAGGGTACGTAATGAGGATGAAAGCGTACAGAATAGTAAAAAGGATCAGGTAAGAAAAATTCACTATTTGTTAACCAATAGGAAGATCATCTGAATCAGGAAGATGTAAGGATCAGCTAGCAAATGTTCTAACGAGGTATAAGGGACACATGAAAAGACCTGATACCAGATCAAGATGCAAAATTTATGTAAGTGAGGCAAAAAACCAACCAGATTGACTTCGCCCAAAGAAGAATAAGAATAATGTTTATGATTAAATCATAACACATGAAATTTCAGAAAATTCGATGCCAATCCTTCGTGACTCAAAAATGTGGGGTTTTATTTGAATTTTAATTAATTATAGTTAGTTAAAAATGTTGGCGCACAGCAACAAAGGGTATTTGCGCCTTTACATAATTATACCAGAACGCTCAAAAATAGACTATAAACTTCTAAAATACACACATCTATACGCGGGCGGGATGAAATGTTCTCCTCGACGTAGATGGCACTGGTAAAATTTGATACATGACATTATGATCAGTCAGTAATTAATTATCCAATCAATCAATCAATTTATTATTATTCTTACCTTTCGTCTTTGAATAAGAGATACTGATAATTTTTTTTTTACAATCCTTGACTGTAATATTTCATGCAAAATAAATAAATAAACAATAAATAAAAAATAACGTATCAAAAATGAGGCAATTAACAAATTTAAGCAAATTTAAAACAGACGCATACAATAAATAAAATAAATTAAATAGATAACATAAATAAAATAAATGAAATACGTAAAATATATAAAATTAACTCAAAAATAAAATAAACAAGATAAAATAAATAAATAAATAAATAAATATATAAATAAATAAATAAATAAATAAATAAATAAATAAATAAATAAATAAATAAATAAATAAATAAAGAGAATTTAATTCAAAAACCTTTCCTTTTATCTTATTTTACTTTATCTACCCCAAATTTATTTTGGAATAGCGTGTTCGATTTCTTTCCTTTTTTTGAAGACCTTCTTCATCCAATTTATCCCCCCCCCCCACCGCCAGTATCGTCCAGTATTTTTTCCAAAGGAAGAGTTTCTTCTCCTATTTTGCGACAGTTTTTCAGATGTTCAATTGTTTCTGCCTGCTCTCTATCAGTAATTAGTTATCCTTCTTCGACATGAAGTTTGGTTTTAACGCCACTATCAGTGTAGATTTGTTTAAATTTCATTTTATTAAGAAATGGAAAATTTAAATATCGTGCAGACATTCATTATTTTCTTTTGGTTATTTTTTATTTTTGGTCAGGATGCCTCTTCGTATGCAGCCATTTGCCGCTGTGTGCAAAAATTGAAGTGAAAAAAGTGAAAAGTGAAAAAACAGTGTCAAGGATGATCGCCATAGCGAACGTCCAAAAATAGCCACAACACCAAAAATTGTTAACTAAATCAACTATTCCATTTTAAATAACCAACGACTAAAGTTGTCCGAGATAGCTGGCATATCGAAGAAACGCTTAAATTTTATTTAACCGAGGAATTGGACAAGTGAAAGCTATCTGCGAGATGGTTGCTGCATTTACTCTCTATAGAGAACAAATTCATTCGATATCAACTTTCTCAGGCAGGTTTGAATAGGTTTCATAAAAATCCGGTGGGTTTCTTGCGTTGCTAGTTGACCATGGATAGGACGTGGGTCCTTTATCATACGCCAGAGACCAAGGGAGGATTCCAACCGTGGTTCATCGCGTTTTCTCGAAGCAGCAAAAATGATCCCATCATCCGGAGAGACCATGGTATCCAGTTTTTCGGGACACGAAAGAATATTTTACATAGACTAGCACCGAAAGAGACAAACAATTAATGGACAATACTAATCTGACCTTCATGACCATGTGCTGCATGAAATTTGTGAAAAACTTCCTAGTTTGGTCAAAAAAAAATCTACCACTATGACAATGCATCAGCCCATTCCAGAGGCATTGAAACTTGAAAACTGTAAGAATTAAGGTTTGAAGTAATTGGTTATCTACCTGGTTCGCCAGAACTGGCACCTTCCGACTTCTATCTCTTTTCAAACGTAAAAGATCATGATTTTCGTAAATTATTATTTTGAGAGTCTTGAAAATATCACTTTAAGACGGACATACAGATGCTTCAGTGTCGCTGGACTAAGTGTATAGATCTAAGAATTGATTAAATTTAGAAATAAAAACTAAATTACAATATTTAAAAAAAAATTTCATTGTCAATCGCACTACTTTTCAGCCCAACCTGGCATATTTAACTGATAACAATAAATACAAGACATACTAATTATTTATGTTATCATTTATTCCTGGAATACGATTAAAATAACCAGACAAGCTAATTTCCTTTCCTCATTAAATTTATTATCAATTTATTTAAATTAACAATCAAAAATGATATATGCCGTTAATACAGTGTCTATGGCTTCTTACATAAATTTAAATATAGAAAATATTCTTTAGGCAGCGGTTAAGGATAATGGCCAATAAATTCTACTTAGCGTTTTCATTACATTCTTTACTCTTCCCTGTGATCCATTTTTATTAATTTTTTTATGAAATTAGGACCTCGCGGTCAAAAACCTACTTTATGATGCTGTTATAATTAAAGGATTTCATGAAACGACGCAGTAAAACTCAAAATATAAAAATTTCCAAAAGGGATGTTACTTTTCCAGACTTCGTGACGTCTGATTTATTATCTTGTCATAATTAAAACAACTGTCTTTATTACCAACCAGGTGTAAAAATAAATTTTTGGTTTAAAAATCCAGAATTCTAATCAAATTTAACTATTTGCAGTATTATGAAGTATATTCACATGTTATAAAACTATTAGATTTAACAGTTTAATCCTACAAGAGAACTCCATTAAGCTAACCTATAAAATAATAACAAGCTATACTCTAATATCTATAAAAGCGAAATTTTCACTTCTACTATATAAATTTACAATGATTTCAAATTCTACCAAATATGTTAAATCGTTAATGCTAAAGAAATAAAATTCGTTTATTTTAAGAATAAATTTCAACGCCATCATACAAAGAAATAAAAATTCTTATGGATATATTCGAATACCGGTCATCTAATGTGCATATCAGTTTGGTAATGAAGAAATATTACTGACTGTCCTCAACTGGGCAACAGTTGCTCACGCCTAGCTTTTTTCCCATTTTGTTTGTTGGCTTTAGCAGGTTTGTCTATTAACCTGATAATAAAAGAGAAGTTTAAGCTTTTTTTTTTAATTTTGATTATTATTTGGTATTTTCTGTTTTAATATAGTTATAAATAATTGCATAAATATCTAGAGAATTAATAGCAAGAAGCGTTTAAATATTGGTAGGTAAGGACATTTTTTGGATAACAAAATTTTGTATGAATATGTTACGATTGTGAAAATGAATTGGGCATTCAAATAATAAGTCGCTAACAGACAAATTGTGACACGGACAGAAAGGAGAAGTTACCATATTAATTCTATGCAGATGATATGGAGAGAAAGTGTGATTAAATCTAAGCAGAATAAAAGTGCACATATGTAAGTAGAGCCCTGCGCGGATACGTTTTTCTGTATCCGCATCCGAACCGCATCCGCAAAAATATCCGCACAATCCGCACAGGATTTGCTGTCTGTTTGGAAATATCTAACCTGTTTCACCTTATTTGACATATCGCTGTTTTAAAACACTACTAAATTTTTTAAAATTTTGTCACATTAGTATTACTTGGTCCAGAAATATGTTTTCTATCTAACGTCGTACTGAGATTATATAGATGGAATAATTTCCATCTTTATTTAAAGATGGAAATTACAATTATTCGACTCTTAAACCAAGTTTATATAAAATGTAAAACTTTAAACAGCAATATCTCAGAAACTTAATTTTTTAAGTTGAATAAAAGAATCCTTGACCGTATTGTATAGGTAAATATATAGGTATTTTCTTGGGTTTCGGTCGATAATTAAAAGCAAATTTAGTCAAATATTTAAAAAGATTTATTTACTTGCTAACTAGTTTCGGTTCTATCTGAACCATTCTCAAAGCCTAAAAATAAGTACATGTATGTTAAAATAAATTACATAAAGTAAATCTAAAATTAATAATAAATAAAATATAAAATTAAACATTATTACACTTACTTGCAAAGATATTATAAAAATCAGAGTTAAAATTATAAAATTTGAAACATATTAAAATTTTGTAAGTTAACGGATAAAATTTTTCTCCTTATCTTCTACAGGTTGCGACACATATAAGTTACACGTCAACTAAGTTAAAAAGATTTAAAAAAAAATAGAATTACCGTAATTTCTAATTGAAGTTAGTAATATAATTAATAGATGGAGCTATTTTATTTTTTTTATAAGATTATAATAAATTTTGCTTAAATTATCTATATCAGTTTTAGAATTAATACACTTTGCAAGTAAGTGTAATAATGTTTAATTTTATATTTTATTTATTATTAATTTTAGATTTACTTTATGTAATTTATTTTAACATATATGTACTTATTTTTAGGCTTTGAGAATGGTTCAGATAGAACCGAAACTAGTTAGTAAATTAGCAAGTAAATAAATCTTTTTAAATATTTGACTAAATTTGCTTTTAATTATCGACCGAAACCCAAGAAAATACCTATATATTTAGTTTTTTAAGACATCTCACTATTATTTTAGAGCAGCGATATTTAGAAATAATTAAACAGATTAATTTATCACATTTATGACCAATAAATAACAAAGAAAGTCCTATAAGATCAGCAAATTTAAAAAAATAAGTTCTTAATAATAAAACTAAATTCTGAAATTCATCCTATTATTAAAAGATGAAAGTTATATGACGATTTCAAGAATTTTAAGATATTATTATTTTTATAAATTTGATATGAGCTTCTATGTTTTGAAATGTGGCAAATTACCATGGTTAAGCTTTACTAATATTTCAAAAAATGCAAAATAAAGCGATACATAATTATTTTTAAATTAGTAAACGCAATAAATCCAAAGAAATTATTGTATCTGCGACTGTTATATAAACTCTACTATATTTAACTATTTAAGTAAGCATAAAATAATTCTTTATGGGAAGAGTAAAAAAAGTAAAAAGTGCCGTAACGTATTTTTATTTCACTCTTGTCATAAGAACAATACAAATGCCAGCGATACATTTTTGGGGTTCTAAACACGTCTTCCGTAGAAAAAAGCGTCCAACCGAAGATTTTATGTTCACGTGGATATTGCGGATAAGCGGATATGATATATAATCCGCATCCGATCCGCATGCGCACGATTTAAATGATAATTTATCCGCATCCGCAGAAATATGGCGGATATCCGCGGATTTGCAGGGCTCTACACATAAGACCTGCTTAAGTGTGAAGATAACCAAAGCTTTCTAAGAAGAAGAAGTTGTATTTGTCCATAGTATGATCCATTGAACTGCAGATTATCTATGTATGCTTGTTGCCACAGGTTGTATATGGAAGATTGATATAATCGCATTACTATTTAGAGGGATATTTAATCCATTAATATCAAGGGATCCATGTACAGCTGTTTCTTGGGCTAGAAGATCAACCTCGTTGTTGAACTCAAAATCTGA
Organism: Liopterus haemorrhoidalis; assembly: GCA_963971575.1. Taxonomy (NCBI): domain Eukaryota; kingdom Metazoa; phylum Arthropoda; class Insecta; order Coleoptera; family Dytiscidae; genus Liopterus; species Liopterus haemorrhoidalis. The sequence goes on along the minus strand of OZ020611.1, from coordinate 84,045,636 downwards.
GTGGCCTTTAATCCAATATATTTTTATAATTATACCGCTACTCATGCCGAGATTCACTATATATGTTTTTAAACACCATGCAATTTTTATTTTTATAGGGAGAGACCACACAACAGAATCATTCTGGAGCTACAGAGTGATCGTATTTACAGCGTAGCTCGATATACATAAATCAACAATTAATTATTACAATTTAAATACGTATTATCTGTCTCATTTTGTAATACGAAACTTAGAGGGAAACTTAATTTTTTATGTTGTATATTTAAAATATCATCTTAGGGTGGTAATTCTGAAATGGCACCTTTCAAAATATTTGACAATTCATAATTGTTACTAAATTATATGTCAGTTTACTAATACAATACTAGTTGAATAAAATACAAATTGACAAGTATTTCAAATATATTTTATGCAACCAAAATAGTAAATATGAATAAGCGAAAATTTGGAGAAAATTGGAACAAAATTAAAAAGAATTGAAAAGGTCTAAATACATGGGAAATTGTGGAGTTGATAATGTACCACTTTTATTATCTCTTTGGCAAAATTTTGGAGGATGAATACACGGAGTAGATTTAGAATAGGGATTGGGCTAGTCTAAATTTTGTTTGAGGCATGGGAGTCTAAATTTGTTTTCTTATAATTCCCTCTTCACATGAACGATATGTATAATATTAAACCAATTATATTATTATATTTAATATTATACAAAATAAAATGCTTAATATTATAATATTTTTTTTTGTTTTTTATATTTTATCACAATATTTCATTAATAATCGTAATAATTTTTTACTATTATACGAGTAATAAACGAAAGTTTGATGAAATAAATATTTGTATATAAATTCAGAATATTAGATATGTCAATTAAAATTTTGATATGTCAGTTGTGGTATCTGACAGGAAGTTTTTGAGTGAATATAACCTCAGTATAATGAACCTTAACCAAAAATATAAAAGTCAGATTTACAAGTTTAAATGGTTACACAAAATTCTATTTACACCACAACAGTCACCAAAGTAACGAGATCTAGTTTTGTATTACAAAATGAGACAAATTATAGTTAATTTTCACTCATTTAAAAATATTTTATTGCACTCGCAGTAGTCACACAGATTATTAAGATCATTCTGCATTTCACGGCAATCTTCAATTCTGCTAACTTTTTAAAAAATCCTAAATTTGTCTGTATGTAAAAGAAATAGAGGATTTAAAAAAAGATCTGATGTTATAAAGAAATATAGAAAATAGTATAGGGATAATATGAGAGCTTTGCGGAGCTTCAGGGGTGATTATAACTATTGAAGATATAAAAATTGATAATTTCAATAAACTAAGAACGATTTATAAATCGATTATTAATCTTAAATTAGCAAAAATTATATTTAAAAGTTTTTTGTTTTTATAATTTCCTCATATTAAATTCCTACGAAACAAAAAAATGTGTCCAAATGCACAGTAGGTAATTACTAATAAGTATTTAAAGTACTTTTTTAATTTACTGACTTAATCATATATTCAACATCTACTCATTCCTAACTTTAATATACCTTCAACAATATTCGATTAATGGTGGGTGATACAGTACAACCAATCAATAATATCTACACTAATATATATTTTTAAAATATCCAATTGTTCAAAATTCCATTCTTGTTACAATTCGATTCCACTGAGAACAACTGTTGAAATAAAACTTTCATTAATACCCTTTTTCAAACAATTCACATTACGTCATAAAACATCAATCTAAGAGTGAAAGAAATTCCCGGGGGTAAACTGAGACTTGAAAGTTACCATCAAGAGTTGGGAGGAGATTTAAATTACTAAACTAGGGCAGTGATAGGTTTGTAAACTCAGTCGGTATAGTATACTCTGTGCAAGAGGATTGAACTTATAACACATAGTGGCAAAATTATAGAAAACACAGTTACACGACTTATTTAGATACGAGGCACAAATAAAAACACTCGGTTATTGTTTCAAAAAATTTAATATATTGTATTTATGCGTATTTCGGCTTACTAGGCTATCTTCAGAATGAACAGATTAACATATGTGACTGAAATATATATTGTAAAGTCGTTAAAAGACAAAATAAGAAGTCCTTTAACAAATATATTTAATAACTGCATTACATGTAATATTTTTCCAGATGAATTAAAAATTGCAACAGTGCTCCCGATATATAAGAAAGGTGATAATGATGATCCAGGAAATTACCGCCTAATTTCACTGTTGCCAATATTTTCCAGAATATTCGAAAAGATATTGTCAACTCAAATACTCGAATACTTTGATAGTAAAAAGTTGTTCAATAAGGCACAGTTTGAATTTAGAAGCGGTAAATCAACAACAGATGCAATATCTTCTTTCCTTTCTGAAATATCGGGTTCCATGGAATCTAGAGAATACTGCTTGGCCACATTATTAGATTTTTCAAAAGCTTTTGATTGTGTCACCCATGAAATACTATTAGAAAAGTTAACCTTATATGGATTTGACGAGAACAGTATCAACTTGATTACATCCTACTTAGAAAATAGGACACAGATTGTTTCATTTAATAAATGTCTGGTCAAATCCCTTCACGGTTACCTCGGGCGTTCCACAAGGATCAATCCTCTCCTCTTCTTGATTTATACTAATGACTTTCCCTCCTACATTGTTGGAACCAGTATTTTATACGCCGACGACACAACGTTAATTGCAAGATCGTCATCACTTCTTGATGTTACCACTATTAATAACATCGCAATGCAGAGAGCTAAGTACTGGTTCGATACCAATCGACTCTCCCTAAACCTCAACAAGACCCAACAAATTCTTTTAACACTAAAACAAAACAATTTTGATAATCAGAAATCCGTGAACTTCTTGGGGGTACTAATTGATCCCAAACTCACTTGGGATCAGCATGTCAGTGTTTTAGCAAAAAAATGTGTTCTGCAATATATTTGCTTAGAAACCTGACATCCATTGTAAGTACCGACGTTCTGAGAATTGCATACTATGCATTATTCCACTCCCAAACGACATATGGCATTACAGCATGGGGTCATTCAGCAGCAGCTAACAGAATTTTTAGCTTACAACGACGCGCAATCAGAGTAATGACACGTTCACCCTACAGAGCTGATTGTCGCAATAATTTTATTTCTTTAGATATAATGACTTCCATCCGCGGTCATGTACCATTCCCTAATTTTGACCCATAAAAAAATATGCAGTTTTTATACTCATGCGGAAATACACCAATACAACACAAGAGGCAGGTCGAATTTATACCCAGACTTTCTGAGACCTACTAAATCTATACAGTCAAACTACTTAATAAGTTACCAGTGGAACTCAGAAGTTTGGGTTATAACGAATTCAAAAAAGGGATGAAGCAGTTTTTTACTGAACATCCATTTTACTCCATAGAAGAATTATTTAAATATAGGTTTTAAAAAATGTAATGCAAATCTTGTAATCGTATAATAATTGTTATTGTTATTATTATTATTATTATTATTATTATTATTATTATTATTATTATTATTATTATATACCTTAAATTATTAGGTCGCCAAGGATGAAATTTGTAGAAATAAGGGCAAAGTTGGTTGATAACTTACAAATATAAGGAATTACTTTATTCATCAAAGTATGCACCCGTATTGTCTACACACTTTTGCCATTTGAGCGGCAGATTGTTCAGCCGGTGGTATAAAACCCTGGCGGACGAGAGTCAATGAATTCCTGGAAGGCCAGTTTTACAGTTGGAACTAAACTGTTTTCGTATTAAAAAATTGTCCAAATTGCGGAAGAAGTGGTAGTCAGTAGGGGATAGGTCTGGTGCGTATGGAGTCATTTGTACAGTGTGTGGTCTAGCGTTATCATGCAATAAGATAGGAGTCCATCTGTTGACCAATCTAGGCTATTTTCTTTAAATGTTTGCATCATTTCGTCCAGTTGGTTGCAATTTATTTCTGCTGTGATCGATGAGCCAGGTTTTTTTTTTATTGTTTGGTTTTAAGTTACCTGTACGAAATTTGGTGTACCAATTTGATATTGTCTGCTGCGTAGTAACACTAGAGCCAAATACACTATTAATGTTTCATGCGGTCGCCGATGCCGTAGTTTTAAATCGTACAATGATTTCTTTAAACAGGTGATATGTGTAACTTTCCAACAAAAATAAAAAACATAACGGTAAAATATTAAGCCAATGTCAAATAATATGCTGTTAAAATTGGCGACATTATTAACTACAAATTGCATCCTTGACGACCTTATACAATTAAAATACATTAAATATATACTTTTAAATATATAATTTTGCTTTGTTTCCATTACTGGCCGCATTCAGTAATAAAATTTTACATTTTATGTGTCGCGGGCTACATTCAGTAAACAAATTTTACCTTTTTTATGTTGCGGGTCTCATTCAGAAACCAATTATTTTGGCGGGTCGAACTTCCTTTAGTAATTTCTATTTTTTACGATCTTTAGTTCTTGTTTACGCTGCTTAAATATTTACGTAGACATGAGTATGTTTGTTTTAGTGAAATACTTTACTATTTTATCAAATTAAGCATATGGATCAGCGCTCGGTGTGTGGAAACAACAAACAAAATTCTTGAATTAGTTTCAAAATATTTAAAAAAAAAAAAATTATTACGTATTCTGTGATATATAGCAGTTGATATATAATAATTAAATTTGAGGCTTTATCTGTTTATTTTTATTTTTTGGTCTCATATTTGATTTTTACATGTTTTACCGAAATTCAACAACTGGACATATTATCAGGTAATTTGGCAAGATGATAGAGTAAAAGACCAGGATTTTATTATTTATTTATTTATTTATTTTATTTTTTTAATATTAAGGACACATCAACACAACGGTTATTAGTGTCTGACATGTGTTTGATTACAATTATTAATATTACATTAAATTTACAATTAGGTTTTTAAAATATATACATGTACATAAATCGATTTACAACAATGAAACGTTTGCAAAACAAAAATGTTTTTTTTTTTTAATTTTTCATAAATTACTTCAGCTGCTTGGCTATTAGTGTCTGAAATTACTGTGGTTACATAATTTTGTATATTGATACATTATTAAATTTTAAACTTATATTAGAAGACGAATATTGGTTGCCTGTAAAAAGTTGAGTACGTTATTAATCATTGTTTAGTCTAGTCTTAAGTTGTCTTTAAGGTCTTAGTTAGTGTAGAGTTGGCAGATAATTAATATGTGGTTAACGGTGAGTTGTTCGTTACATGCCTCATATTGTTTGTTATCTAATCTTGCCATCAGGTGTTCGTGTGTGTGTCTGGGCTGTCCGTTTCTGAGTCTTGTCGTTATTACTTGTTCTCGTCTGTTGGTGCCTGAGTTCTAGTTTTGTATGTCATCCTTAACTATTCGTAGTTTGTTGTTGGAAGTTTCGCGCCACTGAGTCAGTCTGCTCGTGTGGAGTTTCGTCTTGATGATCTGTCGTATGTAGGTTTTGTTGGTGGGTAGGTAGAGTGTATCTTCATGGTAGGTGGAATCTCGGACGGCTGCGTTTGCACGTTCGTTGCCTTCTATGCCAATGTAGGCAGGAATCCAGATGAGGTGAACTGTTTTCGTCGATTCCGCTGTCATCTGGTGTACTTGGTCTTGAATTTGTTGTATGACTGTTTCTTTTGAGTAGGTGTTGTTGAGGGCTTGTAGTACACTCAAAGAGTCAGTGCAGACGGCTATGTTTCGGTAGGTGGTATCTGATGCCATTATGAGTGATTACGCAATACTGTTTTTAAAAACAATTAAATGGTAATTTTAATATTACAATTAAATGGAGTCGCTGAATTTGGTATCCTTTATGAATTTCAGTAAATTGCTTAGTTTTTCGGGGTTGTCGCTTAGCGCTTCACACAGGTTGTCTGGAATCTGGTATGTTCTTCTTTCTTCCTCTTATTTTGGACATTTGGTAATGATGTGCTTTACTGAAATTTTTGTCTTGCAATTCTGGCATCTGTTTGTGGTCGTCCTGTCATAGATATGTTGGTGTATGACTCGGTTCTATTCTTAGCCTGGTGACCATGATCTGTTCCCTTCTGTTTCCGAAGGTTCTCCACGGTTTAACTGTATTTTTAATTTCTCTAAGTTTAGTATTGGTGATGGAGAGCCATTCGGTTTGCCAATTTTCTAGGTTCCTCTCGATTAACATTTTTTCCCAACCATGTCCATCATTATGAGAGCACCGTCTTGTTGTTCTAATGTGGTTACTTCTTTCTCTATTGTGTCAGCCATTCCATTCCTTGGGATGCCACTGTGCGAATCTACCCAGACTAGGTTTATGCTGTTGTTTTGCTCATGGTAAAATAACGATTAGAACAAAGGTTTATAGGTATATAGGTATATGGCACCTCAAAATTATCATTCGGTGTGTTTCGGGGTAAAAACTATTTACTAAAAAACTTAAAATACGAGACTCGTACCTACATTATTATTAACTTAAGAGAAAAATGTATGTAACAAAAATTGTTTATAATAAGAAAAACAATATTCTTTTTTTTCTATGCTGTTTTTCAATTGTATGAATATTTTCGAAGAAACTAAAAATTTAAATCTTGAAATATCTCCCTTCTTATTTACTTAACAGCAAACAAGTATATAGAAAGTAGTTAAGAATGAAAAAACAATTATTTTCTGTTCAATGCAGTTTTCAATGATTTTAATATTTGGGCGGCTCTGGGGAGCACTACCTATAATACTTTATAAAAGAAAGGTAGTTTTTAATGAAAAGATGAATAATTGGGGGGCTACAGGGCACTACTTGAAATTGAAATACCTTACTTATTATTTTTAGTTTCTCTAAGTAATGTAAATACTCTGTAATGTAAATACATTACAGCAAAAAAGTATACAACAAAATTTATACTAAGTACGGGTATATCAGCTAGTTTAAATATAATTTTCTTGGTCTACTCTACCAGTAATAATTGATATAACAAGACATATTTTACTGTTTAATTTTAACATAAATTCCATTAAATATATTCAAAACGATAAATCTTAAAACCAACCCTTTTCTTTATAATAATTTGTTGACCGAAAACTTAGTTTCATAACAGCAAAGAAATATAAATCATCTGCCATGAATTATGGAGCAATAATATCGCTGAGCTAAATTATCGAAAGCCGCTAACTTCACTGTGTACACATTATCATTCACAGCCTCAAGTTGAACGGGTAACCCAAATACACAGCTCAGTTAATATTATACAAGAGTCATCCGAAGTTAATGCATCTTCAAAGTAAACCCATACCGTATATCATTACATCAGTATCCTGATATCGATAAAGTTCAATCCGTATCAACAATTACGTTCGCCTCTATAACAGCCAGTCACGTCAGATTTCATAATTACTGATCAAATGTTCGTAGGGCGTGAAGTTCCATGTGTTATTATGGCACGTTGTCGACAGACATAGAGATGGAGACTGCCTGCTCCGGAACTAAATGTCGCCTCGAATTATCCTGAATTACCTGACTCCAGGCTCTCTCCTTGTTACATCTCTGGGACACATCATCAACGGATCACATTGGGATCACATTTCGAGGGTTGCTTCTGTTTTACAATTATATGATTTGTTCTGATCTCAAGTTTTGCTGTAGGGATTTTGAATTGTTAATATATAAACAAACACCTTGAAATATCTCTGTTAAAAACTAAAAGATATTACTTCCTCCCTCCAAAATAGTAATAATTTTTAGTGTCGAAATTTTGTCTCAAATTAGTTCTCACATTTGTAAAAAACAAAATCTAACAAAATCTTTATCAAAACAAAAATTTATATTTATTAAACGTACCTAAACACTAATTGAACTTTTTTATTAATACTGTAGCGAGCTGCTGTCATCCAGGTTTTCTATAATGTGATTACCATCAAATATGTAACGAGTCTGTGGAATAAAGTAAACATAACGAAATGTTTACTGAATTTTTCTATAATCATGATGATTTAACGTCCAATCCAGCATCCGTAACATCATCTGACTATTGTCAGCCTTCGTGCAGGACGGAAGGGTTCTGTAAACCGTAGACCAAAGACAATTTTGTAGTCAAAGTCAAAACCAGTATGTAAATTCATAGTTTCATACTAAAATGAGATTTCGGAATCAGAAATTCGAGTTCTAAGCGTGAGATTTATCCAGATTTCAATACTTTAATAGGTGAATTGAATGATATATTACGGTATTTACATCTGTGGTCCATCAGAATTATTCTATACTTGAAATTTAATGAAAGGAACATTACGTCCAATGAAAGTCGTTTTAAAATTAAGTTTACCTATATTGACACAAAATATCCAATTTAGTACGAGGGTCATTTTCAAAATACGAACTGTTCTGATTTAAAAGTTAACACAACTAACGTTTTTTCAAAATTTTTATTTCCAAAATAACCAACATCCTTTTGCAGTTTTTCGACGTAATCTCCGTTCCGCTTGAGGCATTTTTCCGAACGAGCGATGAGTTTGGCGATCCCTTCATTGTAAAAGTCGGCAGCCAGTCCATTTAACCAACCGTTGACTATATCTTCGGCGTCTTACGTTTAACTAGGATACTGACAATATCATAGAGAACAGATCAGAAAACTTGTTGAAAATTCTTATGCAGATCGTCAATAGTGAAGCGCCTGTTCTGCTGAATGTGTGCTTTCAGTTTGTCCACGGTTACGGTTGTATGGCCAGAACATTCCTCATCGTGGATGTTTGTTCTTCCACCATTAAATAAACGACACCACTTTCGCACATTCCCTTCATGCATCACACCTTCCCCATAAAATTCAATGAGGTGCCGATGGATTTCATCAGAACGAGTGTTTTTTACATTTAAAACCCGAATCACAGCGCGTACTTTGCAATCGTTGGGAAAAGTAATAGATATCATCATCATCATTGGCGCGACAGACCGAAGTGAGCCTATACCTCCTGTTTCCAGGTTTTATGACCATATTTTCAATCTACGTACATTCAGGTGGAATATTTTCAATATTACGCCCATTTTTTAGCGTACACAGAAAGGTACCTAAAGTTTATAACCGGTTGCGAACTGCTAAGCAGAACCTGTAATTTGTATAATTATTTTACACAAAATATTTGATATAATCATGATTTGTACTCACGTCAGTGCCCTTGCTTAGCGGTCAAATTGAAGGTTCAAACGATTTGACGTTTGCAGCTACAGGCTTGCTTGTAATGAATATAGCTGATATTAAATTGCCGCCCAATATCGTCTACCTCCGCTAGCAATTTCAGACTGACTGACAACGTTGGCAAATGTTTAGAGAAGGTATTAGTCGGTAAATCGACTGCGGAGTACACTATGCGCGGATAGAATGCGCATACGGTTCATATTTAAAAAATGACCCTCGTATATTTCAAAATAACAGTTTAAATTTAATATAGCTGAATATTAGGCTAGAACAACTCGCATAGATCACGGAATAATTGACCGGGATTATGCCTGAACAATTCAGATCTCCCGTATACTATTCGTGTACCGAATCAAAATAATCTATTCTCGTTCTATGTTTATTATTAACTTTTCTACTTATTGTCAATCTAATTTTAAATTTCCCCAAAAAACTTTGAACAATGCACAATTCTAATAATTTTGAAAGCCTAAAATATTTCCTGCATCACAAATTAAATTAAATGCAATAGATTGACCTCTAAATTTTTAAATATTTTGTAAAGGTGATCTAAGCGATTCGTTATAATATAAATGCAATTTTAGGTGGTCAAAATTGCTTCAAGATTGCATATTAACGTATACTATTTGGAAGACGATTTTCTCTACACAATTTTTCCTTATTGATATGAATAATTTTGTAAGCATTACTTCTAGTAGACTTCATTACACTTATCGTTCATTGAGGAAATCATCCAACTTTGTCATTTTTGCTATTTTGACTTCTTCAGTTAGTTTGATAATGCTTACTCGTATTGTAACGATTGGATAGCATTAGAAAATAGAAAATCTAGTTTATTGCAAATGTTAAAAATGTTTTTTGAAATATACTTAAGCAATAAACCAAACAAGAATTATTATCAGAAAAAAAAAAATTCAAAAGTGACACCTATTTTTGGACAGAAAGAATATAATTGTTATTATATAAACGTTGTTTTTTTTTTTACAAAATATATTTGCATGTAGTATAGTACAAAAATGAAAACTAGCTAGAATGCACTTTTGCTGAAATTTGTCAATGAAAGTCCATATTTTTCTTTTTGGAACTATCTTACTAGTTTGAAATATAGTTTGTAGAACGACAAAAAACTTTGTGGCTAAAAAATGTACGCCAGTGCACATACAAACGTTGATCTGCAATTTATTACGAACAGCCGTCTTCAAAGTGAAAATATTCTTGGTGAATAACAATATCTAATAAGACAATTTATGGAACAAGAAGAATAATAGTTTGTCTGAACTTAAATGCACATTGTCCAACGATGCTCTTATACATTTAAAACACCAAAGACATTTAAATAGCTGTCTGCTGCCATATTCATCATTTCTTAAGGGTGTTAATGTTTTTACGTATTACACTAATTGCTTGAAGTAATGTTTCTTGTAGATATTAAAACTTAAGACCATTTCTCGAGAAAATTTCTTGCCACTATCCTTTTGAAATTTGATAATCAGGCGGGACCAAAACAAGTGAATAAGGTGGATTGGTGAATTTTCCGGCTTGCCATAAATGTCTTTTTCCGTCGACGCATTTTTGAGATCACGCATCCAAAACATTTAGATTTATAACACTATTTTATTTGCAAATATTGCAGAATTTACAACGTTTTATTGAAGTTTATTTCCAAGCCAGCTTTTTCATATTCTTCTTTCAGTTTTTGAACCATATAATATACTGGCAATTGGAATAAACTTTGAACGGCCAATTATGGTTGGTGAGTAAGTGTTAGTTGTAATATGACTGTAGTGGAGCTCGGACGTAAAAATTCATTATGGAGATTTTATCAACCTCGGAATGTATTAATATAGTAATATTTCATCATCAATTTTCTTTTTTGACTAATGCAAATTAGAAGAAAACTAAAAATATATAAAATATAAAAATTATACATAAAAAAAACTAAACATATTCGCAAAATAGCGTGCTAATTATCATATTATTCAATATTCTCTTTTGGCATTGAAACGGGTTTTAAAATTTAAAACTAATTACTATCCTGAAAATAAAAATAAATAAATTAATATAAAACATAATAAAAAATCCGAAATTTGTGTAGCACAAAATAACATTTTTTGATAAAATTATGAACATCTAGTTAGTACACGCTCGTAATTAGTAATTAACTTTAATTTCTTTAATTACATTCAGCGCAGCCAACATTATAAAAACAAACTCTCTGCAACAACGGATTCTGTATATATTTGGTGAAGTTCCAAATTGCAAAAATTAAACCATTTAAACAAAACAAAAATAGCTAGTTACAGTCAATTTCGTTATGATTACGTTTTGTTGATAAAATCATTTTGTTTCACAAACTTTTGTTCAAACCTTGTTAAAAAATAAAAAAATACTTTCTTATTCAAAGCATTGTTATAGAAAATTTGAAAAGTTTTACTCAAGACAATTTTTGTTCGAAATTGGAATGAAATAATTAATAAGGTATGGATCAACTTTTAACTGGTTGGTAGAGAGAAATAGGGCATGGAACGTTGCCACCATTTTTCACATTTCTCTTTTCAACTTTCTTCGGGAAAATATCAAAGTAAAGCAGGGATTAATGTAGTGCTTCCCAAAAGGCTCTTAACAGAAACTTAGTATTATGCTATATATTTCGCATTTCGTACACTTATGTAGCGTACACTCGTTTATCTGTACAATATTTCATTGCCCCCATTCCGTACGCATTGCGTACGCTTAAGCGTTAACTTCTGCCATGACACGTGCATTATTTTAAGTCGTTTCCTGCCTAAATTATTTCTCTCATCCTTATTAAATTCTTCAGTTTTTGTTAGGAAATTTCTAAAGTCATGCAGAATAAACTCGAAGTAGGACTAGTTAGGCCTACTACGCAAAAGTGATCCCATCAGCCGAAAAAATCATGGCATCAATTTTTTGGACCCGAAAGGGGAATTATCTGTCTCATTTTGAAATACGAAACTAAGAGAGAAACTTCATTTTTTATGTTGTATATTTAAAATATAATTTTAGGGTGATAATTCTGAAACAGCACCTTCCAAAATATTTGACAATTCATAACAGATATTAAATTATATGTCAATTTTCTAACACTAATTTATCGTATAAAACTCAAATTAACAAGTATTTGAAATATATTTTATATAACCAGAACAGAAAATATTATTAAGCGAAAACAATTAGATATATATTCAATAACACATATACAAAACGCTTATGGAAAGCTTTTGGAGAAAAATGGAACAAAATTAAAAAGATGCGAAAAGGGCTAAAAATATTTTATTATTTCTTTGGCAAAATTTTAGAGGATGAATACACGGAGTAAATTTGGAATTGGGCTAGTCTAAATTTCGCTTGAGGGATGGGTGTTTAAATTTGTTTTCTTATTATTACCTCTTCACATGAACGACATGTATAATAATATACCAATTATATTATTATATTTAATATTATACAAAATAAAACGCTTAGTTATTATAATATGCATTTTTGTTTTTAATATTTTATCACAATATTTCATTATTAATCGTAATAAATTTTTACTATTATGCGAGGAATAATTGAAAGTTTGATTTAATAAATATTTATATTCAAAATATTAGACATGTCAATCACAATTTTGGCATCTCAATTTGACAATTTGGTATCTGACATGTTATTTTTGAGTGAATATAACCTCAGCATAATGAAACTTAACCAAAATTTTATGAGCCAGATTTACCAGTTCACATGTTCTATAAAAGTCCATTTACACCACAACAGTCACCAAAGTAACCAGATCTAGTTTTGTATTACAAAATGAGACAGATAATATCTTTGGGAGGCGAAAGGTATATGTTATATCTAGACTATTTCCTAAAGAGCCAAATAATTACTAGTACCTCGATAATTACTAGTGGCCAAAACTTAGAACAGGTCTTAGAAGATGCACAAAATATACTCACTGCATTGTTTGAATGGTTCTGCGCTTACAAACTGTTTCTTAATTTCAATAAAACTTTTTAATGGTTTTTTATGCTGGTAGAATTTTCCATGCGGATTTAAATCATTAGGCTTTGGACAGTATCACAATCAATAGTGTTAATATTACCAAGTTTTTAGGCCTAAATATCCAGTCCACACTTAAATGGGATATTCACTGCCAAATTCTTTATGACAAACTCATTGTTAACTGCTATCAAGTACGATGTCTGAAACATATTTTGCGTATTAATGTCCTAAAAAACAGCGTATTACGTTGAAGTGCAATCTAGACTGTCCTATGGCTTAATTTTCTGGGGTTGCTCTCCACCAAGTAAACAGGTTTATCTAATTCAAAAGCGCATCATTAGAGTTTTTTTTTTGTGCTATGTTTACGGAATCATGTCAACCTATATTTAGGAAGCATGAAATTTTGCCCCTCCCATGTTTATATATTTATGAGATGGCAATACATGCTCGTAAAAACTTTAATCATTATAAGGAACGAGGTAAAGTGTACCAATTTAACACTAGGCACAAAGACAATTTAGTAATGCTGCCTCATACCCTTTTCACACTAGATCTTTAAGATCGGATGTTTAAGTGAATGGATCTTTAAACGCTAATGTGAAACCGTACGGCCTCGTCTAAACACGACCGATGTTTAAGACAGAGATCTGCGTCTTCGCCCGCATTGCCAACTTAATTCCCATTATAAAAAAATACTCCTTGAATTTGTGCTTCTCTTCTTTTATCTATGTTCAGCTGTTATCATTTTATATATCGAGGTTATGAGAAGATTATTTTCGTTATTATTTAAATAAATATAAAAAATAAACTTCTCCTAACCTCGATATACAAAATAAAGACAGAATAAATTCAAACGATATGAAATTATGTTGGCAATACATACTAGCTTTACATGGAGATTTCTTCTTCAAATTAAACATCAAGTGTGAAAGCAAACCGATATTAAACATCGATGAAGTTTAAGTTCAATCGTCTTAAAGATCTAGTGTGAAAAGGGTATCACAGATTAACAATTACAGATAACAGCCCTCTGTGTATGGCTGTAAGAATTTATAATAAAATACCACAAGCTATAAAAAAGACTCTCCCTTAAAAGTATTCAAGAGTCAAATGAAACTACATCTCTCAATTTATAGCATATCTCAATTTCTTGGAGATAATTAATTGTACTATTAGCTAATTTTATTTTATTTCATGTATGTAGATTTTGTTCTCATTTAATTGATTAATAATTGTATACTGACTCATTTGTACAGAACCTGCATAAATTAAATAAATATAATACAATAGGGGAAACTTCCTAAGCGCCCTGACATCTGGTGGCAATTTGTGAAAGATACGAAAGCCACATTGTTTTGTTTTGTTCAATGGAGAAATACGTGTTTTTTTGTTGTTTGTGTTTTATTTTTGTGTATCATGGAAAAAAAAACAATCAATTTTGTTGTGTGCCGCAATGTAAATCGTGAATAATCAAGAATCCTTCTTAAACATTTCATAATTTACCTAAATCGAAAAAAATATCAATTGAAACGACGTTTGGAGGCAGAGAGAAAGTGGATCGTAGGTTTTTATGGCCTCAAAAACTAAAAATGGGCAAAACTCCAAGCCCATGCATGCATGTTTGCCCGTTGCATTTTATGGAAAGTGATTTTTTACGTCCAAAAAAGACTGAAAGAAAGTATTTATCGCACCCAAAATTTGCCTAAATCATCAGTTGATATATTAAAAGGCCCTTCTACTTTTTCAGGCAGAGATATTAATTTTTACTAATATATTTACCATATTTTAGTTGTTATTATATTGACAGATAGTCAAAAAGAATTAAAAATACAATGAAAAACTAAAAATATCCTTGAAATTTATTTAGAATAGTATATTATTACATATCTTGTAAATCGTAGATTACCTTTAAATTAAAAAAAAGCTCGGAAAACAGCAAAAATACAACTCGTGTTCATTTTCACCATGTAAACAAATACACAAATAACAGTTTAATGTGGCTTTCGAGTGTTCCAGCTTTGCCGCTTACGGCGCTGCAATCTTAAAAAGTTTCCCCTATACAATACAACTAAACGGATAATACTATACAAATTCGCGGTAAACGGTGTATAAACAGTTTGCTGAAAAAGGACACCCTCTACCATTATGACAATGTACCTGTCCATTTCAGAGTCATTGCAAATCGAAAATTAGAAAAATTAAAAATTGAAGTAGTTAGTCATCCAACTTATTCACTAGGTCTGGCACGATTCTGTATCATTCGACTTCTATCTCTTTCCAAGCCTAAAAAAATATCTAGCTTGAAAGATTTTGGTTGGATGAAGAGTCTGGAAACAAATCAGTTTATATAGGGCATAATGATGCTCCAGCATTGCTGGACCAAGTATATAAAAATAAAAGGTGATTAATTAAAGGCACAAAAATTAAATGCAACTTAAAAAAATCTTTAATTTTCATTTGCCTTATTTTTCATTGTGCCCTCATACATTAAAGGTAATTTAATGTTCTGTACAGTATTTATTAAATTTGTGACCAGTGATCCTTGTCCCTTTTCTTAAAATCAGGCCTTCATCCGCAGGTCGCATCGCGTTGCTACGTATTATTGTGTTTCATCTAGTTTTAGCCTATAACTAGTTTTACGACTTTTATATAATCGGGCATGAGAATATTGAATTTTATGACGTATTGTTCAATTCATCATAAAACAATCTGCCTTTAAAAAGAACTTTTCATTGGTGACATTGAAAAAGATTTGAGAATATTAGGAATACGGAAATCGCCTAATCTCTTGCAGATAAGGAATGCTGAATGGCAGTGTTGATGGAAAGTAAGGCTCGTCTAAGCTGTAGCACCAAATATGGTGAAGATACCTAGAAATAAGGGCAAAGCAAGATAATGTGATACCAAAATACAACTCCACAAACAGTAGCCAATAAAAATAATAGAATTAGAGATAGAATAGATAGATAGATACTGTTACGGTGTATCTTTTTCCATGATTTTTGAATTGTTGTTTCCGAGAACGCATAGTTCTCGGGTTGAACAGTCGTGAGTCCACCTAAACACGCAAAATATCTGGCCGTTAAGGACAGCTATAGTGATAGCGATAGCTGGCAGTATCAGATAACAGGTGTATATCTTATAACAAAAGTAGTGATTTTATACATTTTTTTGAATTGAGTGGTTATTTTCTCAAAAACATTATTGTGTCAATTTTGTGGGTTGATCTAGCTGGGAATTCGCTACAAGAATTAATGAAAACGTGGATTTTGGTAAAGGCAGAATGTAGTGGTCCGTACTACCGTCTCCATTTCAGTTAACAGATCGCCTAGCGTTCAAAAATATAGGTTTCATTATTATTTTTTTTTACATCTGAACCGCACGATCTTCTCCTCTGGGTACACTAGAGGGTTGCGACCACAAGGTCGTAGCAATAGATAGACAGACAGACGGACGGACTGGCGGATGGATGGACGGACTGGCGGATGGACGGACGGACTGGCGGATGGACGGACGGACTGGCGGATGACGGACGGACTAGCGGACGAATGGACGGACGTAAAGACAGACTGGCGGACAGACATACAGACAGATAGAGAGATGAGAGTGATTCTCTTAACGCATGACGTTATTAGTCTGCGGCAGTAAATACACGAAAAATATGTTGTATGTTTGGAGAATAATACTGTGTAACAAGAGAGAACAGAATCATTGAAACTGAACAACATTAATTTCATTTAAAGTGAAAAATGAAATTAAAGTACGTAAAACCATATTGAATTAATGGTAGTTTTTCAGTATAATATCGCTGAACACTCCGTAGATCAATATATGCAAATGGTACATTAGTAACACATGAAATTAATAAATCAATTAGGAGTTGCAAATTCCAATTATTTGGGTATGTGAATTCGGCAGCGTAGAGCAGGCTTAATTTAGCGAGAGCGCATGTGAAATGTTGAGTTTTGATCTGCTTATTATGAATATGCCATAAAGATTCCATTTCAACTGTTCTCTACGAACCTGGATATTAATACATAAATTTTAATACGAGTAATTTTACATAGAACTATGTATGCACTGCGGTCTACAGAGGTTAAATTACATATATTGGACTATTGAGACTGCCGCCATTGGCAAAAGCCAAATGAGCATTGTAGGAATTTGTTTCATCATATATTGTGGGATATAACTACTTTGCGAGGACTATTTGTACGAATTTCATACACACACATACTTATGCATATTATAACTTGTCCGTATTAATATCTGTAACACATACAAAGTTTGTCGATTATTGTAGTTGAAACTATGATATAATTAAAATTGAATAGTTGGGAATTAATGCTCCAAGTCATAAGGAGCGGTCAAATCAAGGCTGTGCGGTGGTATGGAGCAATGGAGCGGTCGCTCTAGGCGCCTCGGCTAGGAGGGCGCCTTTCAGATATTTCATATTATTTGCTTGTTACATCTTTATAAATTTGTATGATGAGGAAGTAATGGGATTCGGACTGGTCAGAAATTAAAAATTAAAACAATATTTTAACTTCGCTAACGTTTCGATTTACTTTTAAATCTTCATCAGAGCTAAGTTAAAAAGTCACAGAATAAAATAAAATTATCAGATAAAGTATAACGTCCATATAATGTGTAGAACGCAATAAAATCTATTTCTGTTTATCTGCCTGTCGGCATTTCACGTAAAAACGGCTTGACATATTTTTAATAAAATTTGGTAAGATGATAGAGTAGAACCAGGATTCGAACAGGGGCTATATAGCAACTCAAAATTCTCATTCTAAGGGAGTGTTTCGTGGTTTAAACTTACTTAAAAATTTAAAATATCTTTTTGACATTTTTTTAAATTTCCACCCCGAAAGCTGTAAATTGCTATTTTTTATTCAATAAAACGTCCCTTGGGCATAGAGTCATGAAATTCTTTCCATGATGTAAGCACCTAAGCACAAACTACTAAGAAAAGATTTTTCGAAATTCGACCCCTAAGGAAGTGAAAAGGCATGAAATGTGATTCCAAGGATTCCTCAATATATCTTGGGACCAATAAGATATCGACTTGGATTTTGCTTACAAGGTTACACATACAAATAATTAAAAACTGAATTCAGGATTTTGCCCTAATCAACCCTTACAGGGATGAATCTACATTTGAGGTGAATTATGGAACTCTTCCTGTGTTCCTATGTTCCTTCATATTTTCTTAACGGAATGTATAACATTCCGTTTTAGCGTCTAGGTGTCTATATATTCGTTTTTTTAAATTTTACCCCTTAAGGGATAAACTGGTATTTTTTATTCAATAAAACTTTCCCTAGACTAGAAACATTAAATTCGGGGAGTATATTGTTTCCATGACGTAAGCGCCTACTAGGAATAGAAGTTTCGAAATTTGTTCCCTACCGGGATGAAAATGGGTAAAATGTTTTTCACGGATTGCTCAATATCTTAGTCTCTTAAAAAGTGTCTGAAACCTTCTAAGGGGTAAAATAAGAGATGAAAACTGGCACGTCCAAATATCTACGCTGCCTAAATCGTAAGAGATATGTTGATATTATGTGAATATAAATTGTAGATCGAAACTAGATCTACAAAACGTTCACGACACAATATGTCTACGATGCGCGCTTCAATCCCAAATAATATTTTTATGGTTTTGAAAACAAAATTTTGTTATTATTAAGTCAGTGAATAACATTCGTATAATGTATCAACTATTTTAAAACTGTCATCTAAAACATTTCTGTATAACATAAAAGTATTTTACACTATATATATGTAGGAATGCTAATAAGATAAGAATATATGTGTAAATAAATTAAGGCGCATGCGAAATATTTCGTTACGTTCACCAAGTTTAGGTGACGTCTCGGCAGCAATCATCGGTGCGTTGAGAGGTATTGTCGAATAATGCGGTTTAGGTTTGCTTGGTGGTATGGCAATAATTGTGAAAAGTTTACTTGGTCCAACACTGGTTAGGTACGATTCTTCAACGACAGTCTCATTCAAATAAAAATGCAAATGGTGGCACTTCAAACCGAAAATGATTAATATACTGCAAATTAGGTGTTGTGGGAAATTTGAATTAAAAATATATTCATTATTAAATTAACATGTTTTCCTTCAGTATACTTTATAATACCAGAAGGGCTTACTCCAAATTCTCTTTCAGCTTTATTATATTATTTTACCGACAGAAAAAGCACTTAATATAATATTTAAATGCCATCTTTAAAAATACGCAACTGCATGTAAACTTGGCTGTGCTCTGAACCAATAAGAAGCAAAGTCAAACAGCCCTTTTTATACATTGCATTTTTAGGTGAAAAGCATGCTAATTGAAGCTGTTATGTGATCTCTAAATATATAAAAATGTACGTCGGTCTGCCTGTCTGTTTGTGTGTATGAACCTTATCTTAAAATTCAAAAAAGGGCTGAACCGATTTTGATGCGGTTTGTGACAGCATATTAAAAATTTGTTTGGAAAGATTTTAAGATATATATATATATATCATTGCAGTATGACACCAGACTTCCGATCAATTAAGAAATATTTAGAAATAGTCGGAAAAATCTTCCTAGCGGCACATTTAAAATGCCATAGCGACAAAACTATAAAAGATGTACCTACATATTCAAAATTTATATAAACGACTTTTAGAGTTTAATATTGCTACAAAAATGTTCCCGAGGAAATATATCCTAGATTTTTTATTTTCATTTTCGACGAAAATTATAATGTTAAATTCGTTATTGAGCATTTTCGGAACCCCTAAAGCTATACGAAGAAAACTTACTTCGGTGGCAAGAGAATTTACTAACGATAAAAAAGTGCTCTGACCTATAGAGGTATGATTTATAAATCAGGAGTAATCCCTCAGTCATTATAATAAATATCATAAAAATCATAATAAATAACTTCATAAGGTACAAGATAAAATGCTTCACGTGACCGACGCCACCTTGGGCGATGAGTGATTCTCACATGGGCTACTGTATGTGGTATTTTTCTGGGTTAGCACAACGGGAGAGTTATACGAGTTGTTACCAAATGACAGTACTATCAATATTTACAACGAAGTCCTCACTTACATTATTTGTGTAAAGTGGGTTTTACACGATTCAATTAATTGATCAATTAATTGAAAAAGTTGACATTCAATTAATTGATGTGTGTAAAGCGTAAAAATTTCGTCAATTAATTGATCAATTAATTGACAAAAAATTTGATCAATTTATTTTGAAAATAGAACAAGTTCTATTTTTCGTCAATTTTTCATCAATTATTTAGGGAATTCTAGGTATATTTGTATCTGTTAAGATATTGACAACTGTTTAGTTGTAGCATAACCTCGAAACATATTATTTGTGTTTCAGTTTCAAATCTAACATAACCTCAAACGTTCTAATTTATCATCATCTAGGTTATTTCTTTTGTTTTTGTTCACAGCTCGTAATTTTGTGAAGATTTTTCAATATTTTCATTTTGATAAATATGTCAACATGTTTTACAGTTGGTAATGTAAAAATTTTCAAAAAAATTGATAAACAAATTGTTGTGTGTAAAGTGAAGTTTTTGTTCCCAAGGTTACCAATAAATTTTTCAATTAATTGCCAAAACACTTGATCAATTTGTTGATCAATTAATTGAACTGTGTAAAACTAACTTAAGAATCACATAAATACAATGGTAGATTATAACAAAGAAATATACTTGATTATTCCAAAACAATTCGCACCAAGTCAGTCTTGAACCGATTCCGATATGAGCCTGGTCTACGCTGGCTACGTCTACTTTTTTTCGGTAGCGAAGCAACGGGTATACTGCTATTTTTTTTAATAAAACATTATTGTGTATTTGCATACAACTGAAAATTTAGTTTTGATTTTGATCGTCGTTTCAAATTAAAATATTAAAGTAATCCATATATTTCCACATTCATAAAATGTATATTGCAGACGCAGACAGAAGCATTTTAAAATATTATTACAAATCCAATAGATAGATTTAATAGAAATATTCCATTAAATTTGTTAAATGAAAGCGTCCATGCAGCAATCAATAAATTACTATTTGTAAATTATTTCCCATAAACTTTAAAATGTGTGAAAAAGTTTAATTAAATTTTCATCCATAATAAATTCTTGCTATCAGCTTATTTTTATCTGACCTAATTTCAAAGCGACCCACAAACAGTTTTTTTTTGAGATAATTATTTCTGATAATTTGAATATTTTGAAAATCCCAATTAATTTACTAAAAACCTATAAATATTACACTGAAAAATGAAAGCTTTTTGTGCATGGAAATATTATATTTTCCTATTAAAACATAATCCAATTTTTTTTTAAATTTATAACAGTGAAGAGTTACCATGGCCAGGGCCGTAGTTACTATTAGGCGCATAAAACAATAGCTGGGAATCCCTCTTATCAGGAAGCCGTGCTGGACTATCTTTAAACTGTTTGTTTAAATCGTATACACATTTATTATAACTTAAAATATTTTTAATACTATAACGAATCCAATAAACAAGTTCTATTTTCTTTTGTCTCATATTTGGTTTTTACGCATTTCAGATGATTATTATTATACTATATTTAGTCAATATCTGCAAAAAAAAAAACATTTCTGCCAAAAATCATTTGGCTATTTGTCTAACTGTGGGGACGGTGAGTGGTATGGCCCGTATGACCAAATGGTGCGCCCGCAACGGTTAGATATTCGGCCGCCAACTCGAAGGACCAGTTCCCTTTTATAAGCTTCCCATCGACGATCGAACATGTTGGCCCAACCTCTACCTGACTCCAACAACACGGCCAACCCAACATGTAGGGTGTGCACCATCAACTACCGAGCATGTTGGTCCAACGTCAGTTGAGCAACGGATTTTGAGTCGGCTATAGCTGTATGTGGTGCTGTTTTGTGTTGAAGTCGAAAGAAAAAAAATACCTCCACGCGTTTGGGCTAAGAAATGGCTAATAGAGTGAAATAAATTTAGTCATATGTTGGCCCACTTTACTCATCGTCGTCGTCTGTTACCACCTCCTCTCTCGTCCATTTAACCAACAATGATATACCTTTTCTAACGACTTCTTGGTCGGCAATAAACATCATTAGGTCGTAATACCACAGGGTTAGTTCATACACTTCATTATTGTCCCACCTTACTGATCGTCGTCGTCTGTTACCACCTCCTCTCTCGACGGTTTAACCAACGATGATATACCTTTCCTAACGACTTCTTGGTCGGCAATAAACATCATTAGGTCGTAATACCACAGGGTTAGTTCATACACTTCATCTTGACCACTTCCCGTTCTGTTTTTCGAAATCTGAACCTTTTTTGATATGAGAAATGCACAACACAACAGATAAAGTACAGCTGTACGCGAAAGAAAACGAGACAGACTGAGGTCGTGACAGGCAAGCCGCTCGACGGTTCACCATCCACGACCCAACAGGTTGGGCGTTGGGTTGGAGTTGGGGGTGCTGTCGAGCACAATGCCCAACCCGACAAATCAATCGAGCATGTTGGAATCACGCCCATTGGCGATCGAATATGTTGGGCGAGCCGTTCGAACCCAACATGTTCGATCGTCGATTGGACTGGATGGAAGGATCGGTGCTGGTGGTCGAGCTAGGACCTGTTTAGAATATACTCCAAAGACCGGAGATTATATGAGGTGCAGTTTTAAGAGGTGTATACCGAAGACCGATTAATACATAAGGTACTGGGACCTTTCATTAGATTCTTTAAAACACGTATATAGGTGCTACGGCCCAGTAAACACTGTATATAAACTTAATTATTGCCAGTACAGCACATATGTCAAATATATTTATTAAACACTACATGACAACAT
The DNA here is from genome assembly GCA_963971575.1 of Liopterus haemorrhoidalis. Classification (NCBI taxonomy): domain Eukaryota; kingdom Metazoa; phylum Arthropoda; class Insecta; order Coleoptera; family Dytiscidae; genus Liopterus; species Liopterus haemorrhoidalis. Next base: position 84,022,539 of record OZ020611.1, on the reverse strand, counting down.
AAAACAATATGAAACAATACATTTCATGGATTTCTATAATAATGCGGATGCCAGCCATAGGATGGTTGTGTCCGTTGTGCAAACACTATCTGTCCGAGATTCACGCAAAAACGTCTAGACATATTTTCCGTGATTTTACGATAATAGAGTCAAACCAGGGTTACAACATATTATATTCCTTTTTTTATTTCATTTTTGAAATTTAATAATACAAAGTTGGGAGTTTTCATACTTCAGTCGCTATCTTAAATTCGGAGCCTCTCAGATAATAATTCTACACATATTCTTGTAGCCAGGGATATATCCTATAAACCTAAGAAAAATTGAATTAAAATGTTAATATACTCAGATTTGCAGTCGTAGAGTATATCATCTTGTCTCTAAATTTGGAAATTAATAAATCAAAATCAAAATTTTTCGAATATAAATTCCTATCAGAACGAGTAATAATAGCTTATTTCGAGGAAGAATCTAGAAATTTGAAATCATCCACGTTATGGTCCTCGTACTCGAAATTGAAAGCTACATTAATCTATAATATAATAGCCCAACGCGTGTCCCTGGGTGCGTGGGTGCGTGCCTGTCTTATAAAACAAATGTGAAGCGAGATTCCGAAATGTAACGATTTTCCGTAATGTAACGATTATTCCGAAGCTTACCGAAGTGTCACCAGCTATAACTTGACTAAAAACATTTTGGTACCTTTCAGCAGCTGGTATTTAATTTATCTGAATTTAATAAAATAACATATAGCAATGTATAGGGCTTCGTAGACATAAAAAAGAAACTTTAGACACTCCTATGCTTTGACTGATATGAACAATATTTTACAGATTTATTCTTTAAGAATCTACAAATATAATTACATATAGAAATGTCTAGGGTTTCGTAGGCATAAACAAGAAACTCTAGATACTCCTATATGCTTTGATCGATATGAACAATATTTTGCAGATTTATTCTCTTTTTAATACTTTTAATTATATTATGGCTAAAAAACGTGGACTCACTGTGGCAGAAAGGAGTCAAATTGTATTGCTCTATTCACAAGTACAGTCGCAGATAAATGTTTCAAAAAAATTGGAGTATTCAAGAAAAGCCGTGCACATTACCATCAAAAGGTTCCAAGAAACTGATACTTATGAAAACAGCTCAAAAACCGGAAGAAAAAGTGCAACCGCTTCCAGAGATGATCGTTTTATAAAGATAAGTGCTCTTCGTAAATGCTCGATATCGTCAAAAGAGCTGGCTGGTGATCTATGGGGGTATTGAGACGTTAAGGTTTCTTCTAGAACAATTAGACGACGTCTAGTGGAATCTAAATTGCATGGAAGAAGAACTCGCCAAAAACAACTGTTGACTGAGCGACAGAAAAAACTTCGCGTTGAGTGGGCCAAAAGACATTTAAATTGGACACCTGATGAATGAGCGAAAATCATTTGATCTGATGAGTCCAATATAGAAGTAAGCATTGTAATAGTTTAATTTACTTACGAATTTAACAGAAAAATAAATTTATAAGCAATTATTGCACTGACAATATAAACTTTAATTTACTATAAATTTACGAAATTAAGGTTTTTTTTGTGGATTATCTTTTTGGACAACCTGGAGCCATCTTTGTAAGACGTAGACCGGGTGAAGCTTTTCATCCTGACAGAATCATCCCTACGGTCAAATTTGGTGGTGGTAGCATCATGATCTGGGGGTGCATGTCCGCCAGTGGCTTAGGCGAAATGTTATTATGCGAGGGATGCATTATTCTGCTCGTTATATTACCATGCTTAATGAAGTTTTGGAGCCATCAATATTAAAATTATTTAATGAATACAATCCAGATTATGTTTTTCAACAAAATAATGCCCCCTGTAATAAAACCAAAGCAACAAATGAATGGTTTCCCAAAAACAATGTGCCACTTTTTGCATGCCCGCCCAGTCAGCAGATTTATCGCAAATTAAAAATTTATGGTCTATTCTGATAAACAAGGTGTCTCTTTACAAATGCCAATCAAAAGAAGAATTGAAGAAAATTACTGTGGACGAATGATCCAATGTACAATCCGATGTACATAAAAAACTTGTAGACAATATGCTTAAAAGGGTGCGTGTGGTAATTCAAGCACGAGGAAATACCACAAAATATTAATAATTTTTCCTGTAATAATCCCAAAATTCAATAAAACGTAGGGTGCTCCATACATTTGTCCAAGGCTGTATGTTGTTGAAAAAGGCATTAATATTATTTAGTGCTTCATTTACAATTTTCTAATTGTAAATAAGTTTAAATAAATTAATAAAATTACAAATGATATATATTTAAATTATTTATTTCAAATTAAGACTAATGCATTTATATATATTTTTTTATATATTACTATTTTGTCTGATCTGGAGTGTATGTTTTAGAATTTCGATTCATACAGAAAACAATCAGATATTCAATTTTACGTAATATTCAAAAATGTAGTACATCAACTGTAGTACAATTTTGATTATATGCATGAAATATATCTTAGGTAGATTACAATCTGATAATACCTTGAAGAAGTAATAGAGTCGAGTTTAGAGCTGAGATTTATTTGCAATCCCAGAGAGCATATTCTATATTTTATCTTATCGTAAAGAGCAACAAGAATACAAATCCAAAACAAGTGGAAGTGCACTGCATCACCGGTACATGACTGTTTATTTGATTTTAATACGTTATACGACAGTTCAATCCGAGTTTCCCCGGTGGTTCAAGTTATAACTTCGCTTGCTGAGTTCAGTTATAATTCCAATTCCCATATTGCATCCATACCTACCTCCTACTTCTACCTCATGCTCATGCCATATTCTGCTACAAATGTAATGCACTAACGATAATATCCGGTGACATTTTTGCTTTTTGAATATAGCTTGTGAAACTCGACTCTAACTTTATTCTAACAATAAATAATCGTACATATATAATTAGCAAGTGTCTGTACATACAGACACTCTCGGTAGTCTCGGTAGCATTGTGACGTCAATTTTTTCTAAGGTTCCCTTGATTGGCAAAGAAACCTACAGCCTTTGACCGATATAAACAATATTTTGCAGATTTATTCTCTAAGAATCTACGAATATAATTACATACATAAATTTCTAGAGTTTCGTATGCATAAACAAGAGACTCCTATATCCTTTAACCGATATGAACAATATTTTGCAGATTTATTCTCTAAGAATCTTTGGACAAAATAACATACAGAAATGTCTAGGGTTTCGTAGATATAAATAAGAAACTCTAGACACTCCTATCTTCTAAGATAGGAGTGTCTAGAGTGTATAATATATCCTCTAAGAAACTACGGATAAAATTACATATAGAAATGTTTGGGTTTCGTAGGCATAAACGAGAAACTCTAGACACGCCTATATACTTTGATTGATATGAACAATATTTTGCAGATTTATTCTTTAAGAATTTACGAATATACTTACATACAGAAATGTCTAGAGTTTCGTAGGCATAAATTAATGTCTCAAATTATTTTGTTTTAAAAATAAAAATCTAATGTTCTGAGTAAAAATGAATCGTTCCCATCTTAAAAAGTTTATGAATAAATAATCGTACATATATAATCAGCAAGTGTCTGTAGGTAGTGTCGGTAACATTGTGACGTCAATTTTTCCTAAGGTTCTTGTAGTTGGCTAATTGGGGACACCCTGTCTCTTGATTGGCTGACAGGTGACACCCTCTCCCGTGATTGGCTTAATACCTGACATGGTAATATATTTTTTGGGTAATTACACGAAATTAAGATATGTTAAAAAAGAAAACCAATTACACATACAAACAATTGAAATTATTGTATTATAAATCCGTCATTGTTGACGGGTAAAAACCTAGTAATTTTAATAAAAGATGTAAAAAATTTATGTGTTATTTTACACAAACTTAAGAGTTTCATAGGCATCTAGTGACAAAATTCTATGGGATATTTTAGACTGTAATCGTTTCAAAATCAGTTTACGCTTATTAATTTAAATTCCTATTTTACCATAAGTACTGTCACAAAGTTTTCAATGAAATTCCACAAAATATCGAAAGATATTTTAATTTTCTTTTAATGCATGGATGCATCTTAAACGAGAAACACCAATAAGTTTTCAAAATGACTCTAGCCTTTAAACAGCTCTTAAGTCTCCGCGGCCTTTCATCAATGAAATTACGAAGGGTTTCGCACAGACAAGTTCTCTACGGACATGTCTTCGTTGTTTTAACTGAAATTAGATCATCGTCTTCGTGGTCACCATCTCAAGCTGAATAACAAGAAATACTCCAGGCAGCAGAGACAACAGTTCATCTCTAACAGAGTGTTTAACCTGTAAATCTCACCGTTGACGAAGCGATGTCAGCCCCTTTCATAAATGCATTCAAAGCGAGGATTGCAATCGTTTTTATGTTCTGATTGCACTTTATTTATCTTGCAATGTCTCTTTTTATTTTTGTTTTTTATAATAATGTGTACTATTGGTTCTCGTTATTTGAGTTGGTATGATTTACTATAAGTTGCATCTCTCAATTAAATTATATTTTTTTATTTGTGAAAATATGTATTTTAATGATGTATTCTGAACACAATTATTTAGTAATAATATTTTGAATAAATAAGCAAAATCACGATAGAACTCGTCTTTAAAAACCGCGGCATACTTGACACAATGGCAGACTAAGGAAAAACGGAACTCTAGGCAAGGTTCTCATTGCGGGCCGTACCATTTAAACATCAATCTGTGAATCAAATTGACAGTTCAAAAACCGTTCACAGCCTGACAATAATATAGTTAGAACGTAAAAATATACCCTGTTGCATACAATACAGGGTGCGGCAGCATAGTTTATTGATTTGAAGGGTCAATATAGCAGAAGATATTATATTTATCATTTTAATTATTTTTTCTCATTATTCTACAACATTTGAAATTTAAGTTTACATTGTTTAAAAAATTGTATCCGGCAATGGGGGGCGCCCATTGGCGATACACTAATTTACCTGAATTATGATGGGGCAATTACGTTCACAACGAAGGGGTCTCTAATGAAGTGCTTTGGGATTGTTATCACTCCAGTAGCGCATGTTTTGCTTGCTCGCGCATCCAGAAAAATTAAAATGAGCTTCGCCAATAAAGAACAAAATCGCGTCACCAGATAAAGTTTCAAGGAACGATTCACATACATTTTGCCGAGCAGCAAAATCGCGTACAATGAGTTCTTGCACCACAGCCAACTTGTAAGGATGAAAGTGGAGGACATCATGAAGAATTCATCTCACAGAACGATCAGGAATTCCAAGGGAAGCTGCATGCTTGCGTGCAGAGCGTCGAGGAGATCGCAAAATAGACTGCCTTACTGCCTCGATGTTTTGGGCTGATCTTGTGGACCGTTCTACCCCTGATCTTCTCTTTTCCACACTTCCATTTTTCCTGAATGTGTTTACCCACGTAACAATCGATTGCCGGCCAGGAACACGAGTTCGGGCGGCAATAAGTGCGCGCGGAATGCTTGCTGCGTGGCAACGATCCAACGACCGTTAGAAACATAAGCATCTACGGCAAACGCGCGCTATTCCTTCGTCCAACGCATTCTCGCTACTAAAGTGGAAGGGACAAAAACTTCCCGACCCACCCATTATTATGAAACCATCCGCGGCCTCTAGCGGCCAAACCTCGCTTCCTGGCGCCCAATTCAAATCAACAAATTATGCTGCCGCACCCTGTACAAAACTATGTTAGAAAGACGTTTTTCCATTGCGCATGTACGCAACGTCGTACATCGTCCGGTTTTTGTCATAGTTGATTACAGGACACAGAATTTTACATAAATGAGAATTTCTAAAAATTTACTTTATTTTGAAATAAAGCTCCTAGGTATCAACTATTTTTTTTATTATTATTTTAATATCCTTTGCTTCTTTGGCAATTAGCCAGGACAATTCTTATTTGTTTGCAAATTTCATACCTGAACGAGATTCGAGCCCAAGACCTTAGCAAAGCAGAGCACATATGTTAAACTACGCTACGCCGTTCAGCATATCAACTATTAATAAATTGCAATATATATATATATATATATATATATATATATATATATATTATTTATCACAGGATTTTTCTTACGTGCGCGGTATTACCCCTTTTTTCCCTATACATATAATAAAACTGAATTGACGGGCCTCAAATAATTACGGACCCTAAGCAGTTGCTTAATCTGTTTAAACAAAAGTTCACCACTGGGTAAACCTGTTTATTTTGTCAAAATATGTTGCTACATACTTGAATTTGTAAGAAAATAAGCTTAACTTCAAATAACTAATAATTTCGGCAAGTGTATTTCCTTCTACTATAAAGTTGCAACTGACGAGAAGCTTATCAACTTATAGTTCATAGTGAACTCACTAAAGCTGGAAATGTCCATAGACAAGTTATTTAGTGCCAGTAATTTTAAACTGTATCCGAATGGTTTTCAGTTCACATACGGTTCATATTCATATCTAGTTATATTCATGAATCCCGCAAGACTTGCTGAAACTGAATCTAGTTGGTTTAATTTACTGAAACTTTTGATGCACGGTTTACAATAAAAAATAAAATATATTAATACAAATTGTAATTAAGTAGAACAAGATACTATTCAAAACAGTAATTACTTCAGTAACTTTTACTTCTATAAACAATATAGTTACCGTGTAATTTAAATGTCATTCAAAATTAAACTTAACTGAATGTAGTGGATCCCTATTCAGAATTGGGGAAAAAATATCACCCTAATGAGCGAGCATATGTTTTCTTTTTCAGATAAAATATGACTATGCGATTAAGTTTGAAGAAAGAGGAAAATTGTAGCGTGGATGGTGTCTTTCAGTTATCTTCAGTAGTAGGAAGAAATTTCAATATTGTTAACAAGCATCCTCCAAATCGTTAAGTAATCGTCGCGTTTATCAAATCTTGGAAGGAATAAAATCTATTGCGAATAACCATAAAGATAAATTCACTGCTTCAAAATTAATACACTGCATGGTGTAAGTTGTAGATAAATTTAATAGACTGTTTTTTTATAACAGCGTTCACAGCTATGAAAATTAATGCTTAAAGAATATCACGAGATCTATAATTTTTTTTTAAACCAACGATGAAGGCATAAATTCAATTATGTGACTTTTTACGAAGCCATCATCATCAAGATCGTGATTTCTTACTATAATTTAATAACAAAATTGTAGCTCAAACTACAGTAATTCTTTTTCATTTCACAAATTCAGAAATTTGTTAAAATTTGTGCGATACATTTTTTAGGTTATTTAAAGTGATATAGCTAATGTGTATTTATATATTTGTCTTATTAAAACAATATTCTAAGTATAAAGTTTGCAAACTTTGTATATAGTCCACAACGTACGCAGCACTAAAATTAGAGCTGTGAACGGTCACTTGAGTTACCATATGACAAAGAGACAATCCACAGTGAATATCTCCCAAAGTACAGTGCCTTAATTTATAGCGCTAAATACGACTTAAGTAGGCCCGGCCTTAATAAGTGCAAGGTCTGATTGCTATATGTTGGCGAGGCCCCCTGAAGGGTTTGATTTGAACATTTTAGTAGTTTAACTTGAATATACAAATTTTAATAATATTAATTTGAATCCCGTTTATTGCAGAAACAATAGAGCTATATTTAATAGTAGATATGTTCAAGGGCCGGATGGATTTGAAGTTTTGACTACAAAAATGAGAGCGGGGGAAGAGAAATCTCTTGAAGGCGAGAGAACAATAATTTAAAAAATACCTTGTGGACGAGGATTTCAGAAATTTCATGCAGCCCGTTTAAAAATCAAATTCGAGCCAGATTCGGGGAGCAGGCTATATTAGACACCACTGGATTAGATTAGATACACCATCTCTTGCGAAGCTTTCCTACTGGTTGGCAGGTGTTCAATTTTCCTTCTCAAATCATCTTTACAGTTTGTCCTTCATCCTCATCACGTCATGAGATTCAACAGCAAAACCAAACATGGAACATAAAGCTATGCTAATTTACGAGTTTCTCCAGTCGGGGCATATGCTTACTACTTAGCTATAATCGTCAGTTGAATCATTTGGTTGATAAAATAGGAGAGAATATATTATTTGCTGAAGAAAGATGCCAGAATATGATCTTTAATTTGAACTGGGAAGTTCTCCCACACGCAATGCAATCACCCGATTAATTGTCTTCTGATTTTCATTTATTCTAGTCAATCCAGAACTTCAGTTGGACAGCGCTTTCGAAATGTGGTGTAAATATATCAAAAATATCACTGCCCTCAGTTATATATCAGGAAATTATTTGGGAGAAGAAAGCAATTATTTTATAATTGGTCCAATATTTCATTTATTGTTCATAAACATTACTCAAGATAGATGTCCTTGATCGAGATCACGTGAAAATTAATAATAAAATAATAATTTATCAAAAATATTTTAATTCGGAAAAATAAATGATTGCTGGAGAATAAAAAAATTATTTCATTGATGGGTTAAATAACAATATACGTTACCTTCGTTTTTAGTTATTTAGTTTAAGAGCATTTATTTTATCAAAATAGTTTTATGTCAGGTCTCAACAATGTACGATCTCTCATCAATTGGTACGTGTAATGTGTAAACAACACTCATTCGGCAGTAACAATATTTATCTTTTAACAGTTTCATTGTTGTTTTGGCGGCAATTTTATTGCGCATGTCAAAAACAAATATGAGAAATGATAAACAAAAGATCTAGTGCAACAAAATACAATATTGAAGGAAAGTTTCGATATTAGTATTTAATATAATCAATAGAATAATATACAAATAACAAATAATCAAAATACTATTTAAAATTTACTTCAAGTAAGCACAACTTGAATTTTTGAACCAGCAGTATTGTTAACCCACCGGCAACCCGCTCTACCGCATAACGATCAGACTGACCAACATAGCGCCTGATTAGTTCTGATCTGTGATTAGTTCTGATCTATAAACGATAGGTACATGGGTTAAAGTGCGTTTTTCGTTAGTAAATACTCTTGCCATTAAAGTAATTTTTCTTCGTAAATATTTAAAGGTAACGATGATATTCCACAGTAAACTGAGCGTTATAATTTTCACCGGAAATGAAAAATTATAAATGATAATTGTGAATTATATATTGACCTGCGCTGTATCCTCTCACGGATTTTTTTGTACTAATATTAAACCTTAAAAGTCTGTCATATATATTTTCGATATATCTCTTACAGTTTAGCCGTCGTAACGATTTTAATGTTTCGCACGCAAGATTGTTTCCGACTTATTTCCTTCGGTAGACCCTATACATGTACATCATTTAAAAATCGATTCTTTTTTGCATCATTAGTTCCGCAGGGGCTAGAAGAGTAACTGCAAAATTTGGTCTAAATCATTTAAACGGCCTAGGAATGTATAACGAACAAACAAGCAAACAAATAATTTTCCTCTTTTATGTAAATAGAAATATATGATAGCGAATTTAATATAAATTAAAAGCGAGTTCATATCGAAAATTAATGCTGATGCAAGACCGATCATAAGTAGGGCAAAGAGGCCTCCTGTGACGTCAGTTATTGAAACCGCTGAGTAGCCCAAAATGCAGAGTGCGAATGAACTGGGTATTCAGATTAGGACTGTCACCTTGAACGGTTGTAAGGCATCCTGTGTTAATTTTTTAAATATTTTGATAAGTGAATTTCATGAAAATGATGATTATTTAAAAATAAAATGGTTAATAATCTCAGAGAGATGTCAGGTCATAGAAAGCAAGTGAACATATTTTAATGAAAAAATTGTATTTTACATGTATATGCGAAAATTTCAGAAAAAATACTAAAACCTCTATTTGAACATGTACTATGTCCCTGCATACATACAGGCTCACAAATATGTATACGCATATAAAAAAAATCAAATCCAATTATTAACAACTGTACTCTTTACGTTCACATAATTTATATAAATCCATCCAAAAAAACATGTAATAATACTGTTAAACATATTTTGTTTAACAGTATTAACTATTGAAAACTACTGAGATTTGTTCACAAGGAAAAAGCCCTTCTAGTTTTAAAATTTATTCAGCAAAACTACAAAAACAATGAATAAAATTTATATAATCCATCAATAATTAATCAAATTATAAAAGTATCAAATGACAAAACCAATTCAATTAAAATTAATCATTGATTTCAAAAACAATTTCAAAATTAATCATGATCGAGTATAATCGGAATTGGAAATTACAACAAAATACAAGAGATGGCTCTGTATAATATTTTTCATATTTCGAATGGTAACACTTAATTATATAACGCGCAGGGTTTGGAAAAAAAAACAATTAAAAATAATTGTTCGCCATTCGCAACGTTGTATTAATCCTACCCGATGCAGAAAAAATTTAATCCGACTTTTGAACCATCCTTTAAATATTACCTTTCAACGTAAACATTAAAATACTTTATAACATTTCACTAAAAATAAATAATCTCTTTTAACACTGCAGATAGAATCGGTTTAAAATTTTAAAATTTTTACCATATGGAATATTAAATACTTTGATGACTAACGATAAAACAATTATTCTTTCAGTATTATTTTTAAAATGTGATGCTAGTTTTTTTACCGTACGACTGGATTGTATGTATAACTCATTTCATTTTGTATGTATGAATAAAAAATAATATTTTGTTTTATACTTCTCTCCGATATTGCTTCTCAGGTCGATTCGTATTATTGTTATAAATTGTATTCTCAGAAATTGTTAGATAATCTACAAAGAATGTTTCACACATTTCATGAAATATCTTATGAATAATCGGTTTAAAAAACAACAGGGCTATACAGAAACAAAAAATAAACAGTGTTTAATTTAAACACTGTCTAAATTCAGTATTTATTTTTTGTTTCTTGCCCAAAGACGTTTTTTAAACACTGTTTAATTTTTTAAACACTGTTTTTCTTAGTTACTGTGGTTAAGTTTATTTTGTCTATTCAGGGACAACATTTCATTCTAGTTACCATAGTTAAGTTACAATTTAATCAACATTTTTTAATCTACGTACGTCGGTAGTTTAAATTTGTGTATTAAGATAATTATCTACGTGAGATTTTGAAATGAGTGATTCAGTGGAATAATATTTAGAAGATATTGAAGAAGTGCAGGATCTAAATTTATTTACCCACCAACACCGATACGGTTAAGTTTCTCCGGATGATAATCGACAGCATATTGAAATGGAAGCAGCACTGTCAAAACACCGTAAGTAAAATTCATAAATCAATATTTGCTATACAAAAATTGATCCATGTGGTACCGTTTGTATAAACTGTCACCTCTCTTATGGTATTTTATTACGGGCGCCTGTCCAAGTGCTATTAGGGTTTTGCAAACACAAAAAGAAGCCTTGCGTGTTCTATGTAAGGTCCCTTTGCGTAGATCTGGTAGGCCTCTATTTAAAAAAAATAAAATTTTAACTATACCTTGTCTCTACATATTTCAATGTCTAATTTATGTGAAGCAAAACATTAATAAATTCTCTACTGTCTCAGATGGAAAATTCCAAGCAACTAGATATGGGACCCATCTTATAACTCCAAAATTAAGACTAGAAGTGGAAAGAATTCACCTCTTTACTGGGGACTTAAATTTTACAATAAACTCCCAAAGCAGAAGATAAACTTTAATTTCTGTAATTTTAGGATGAGTATCAGATCAATGTTGCTTGAAAATCCATATTAATGCTTCAATGAATTTCTGGATAGTACATATTTAAATTGCTGATTATTGTAATTTTATGTTATTTGATTTTTTTTTTCTTTTGTCATTTATATGTCATTTTCATTAATCAATTATTGTTACACTTAGACATTTTCCATAATTGTAATTCTCATTTCACGGAAATAAATACATTATTATTATTATTATTATAAATGAATTTGTGGGTACCAATGTTGTCAGAATTTATATGGACAGGGAAAATCCCTATGATAATTATAGTGATACATTTTTTCTAAACAGGGAATTATCTTTATACATCAACGTTAAAAATGAAATTAATCATCCTATAATATAATACGCCTGTTTGTATGTTCGTATCATAGAGGTTTGTATGTTCGACCGGTCGTTTCTTCATTCCCCGATAGAGGCGCGCATATGTTAATTATTTATGTCAAAATTGTTTAAAATATATTGTTGATGCAATAATAGTGAATTTTCTACGAACACTTTTTATAATTATTATAAGATGCAATAATAGTGAATATTCTACGAACACTTTTTATAATAACTGATAGAATTGTAAGAAATTGTTGTTTATGTATTGTACAGTAGTGTGCTGTGAATTTTTGTTTTGAGTGTTGACAATAAATTGGTAAAAATGACAGTTGTGTTTTTCATTAAAAATCACTTCACAATTATTAATTTAGTTGTGAAATACACGGATCGGTTCTTTTACGAAACAAAACATAGAAAAACGTTATACTTCCGTGACATTCGACATTTTTGATTAAAATTATTATTAGCAGAAAAATAATTATTTTAAAAAATATTTGGTTTTGATGAAAGTAAGAAAAATGTGACTTTTTTTCTTTATTATTATTTTTTCAATGCTTTATTATTTTTTTATTTCTACGATTTATAGGACAAGATTTACAATATCCCACTGCAAACTCTATACAGATGGCAGCACATAACGACTACACTAAATAATTCAAGAATTATCAGTGGCTCTAAAACAATGCTTTCTGTTTATTTATCACATTAAAATATCATTTACCTTTTAGTTTAGGTTAGATTCACCTTAAAAGCACTATCTTAGGTTATGGTTGATAACTGTTTATTTTATTTCTTTTTTTATAAACCACCTAAAAATAAATTGTATTTTAACTGTTCTGTGCAGGGCTAGGGACAGTGATTCACCTTAAAATCACTATCTTAGGTTATGGTTGATAACTGTTTATTTTTTATAAACCACCTAAAAATAAATTGTATTTTAACTGTTCTGTGCAGGGCCAGGGACAGTGATTCATCTTAAAAGCACTATCTTAGGTTATGGTTGATAACTGTTTATTTTTTATTTTTTTTTATAAACCACCTAAAAATAAATTGTGTTTTAAAAGTTCTGCACAGTCTCACCTGTTTAGAATCTCTGTATATTGAACAAATGACGTGTGTGTGACGCATGCGCAGTGTTCAGTGGGATATTGTAAATCTACCCCCTGATTTGAGATATAGTGTAAGTACGCTTTTTTCCGTCTGCCCTTTTTGCCGTGTGTGTATTTTTTCATGTGTGCTTTTTTCCGTGTGCGTATTAATCCGTGTGCGTTTTTTCCGTGTGCGTATTTTTATATTATATAAGAAAATGGAAAATTAATTTTAATAAATATATTTTAAATTTAACGTCTCAAATCATTTTTAGTTTTAACATTATAAATGTAATGCACTGAGTGAAAATGAATCGTTTTCCCATCTTAAAAAGTTAATGAATTAATAATTCGGAATAATGCTCATTATTTGTCCAGTTTTTAATAATGGGCGAAGAGTTGATTCAATTTGAATTGGATGAAGTTAGGCGTATGGCTAGAGGAAAAAGTCTGAGGTGTCGAGCAAGATCCACATTAAGGTAATGATTTGTTTGCCAACACAGTTGGCAACAGGTGCACTAGTATGACATATAAGGGGATAGATTCAAAATTACAATTATTAAGATAGTTCGGTAGGGGACATTTCAGGATGATACTGTTGATCTTCATGGATTTAGTAAACCCACTATGTCACGTATCATACGTAAGGTTTCAGTTGCGTTGGCTCTGAAAGAAGATGCTTTTATAATTCATTAAGTAATGCATTAAGAAAAAGAAATGACAATTTTTTATATTATGGCAGGGTATCCATATATTATTACAGCAATAGATAGCACCCATATCAAAATTATGAAACCACCGAGACCAAACCCGGCATTATTTATAAATATAAAATCTTTTTTTAGCTTGAATGTGCAAGCCATTAGCGCTAGCAATTGTGCATTTACCAATATAGTGGCACGTTGGAGAGGTAACGTGCCATTCTAGCTTAATTTTTAATAAAGTCTTTTTTTCAAATTTCGCCGAAAAAGTTATTTCGAAAGATTCCGAAAAGAAAAATATATTTCCACGCTAAATTGTTTCTCTTATTTATATGCCCTCCAACATTTTTGTCTTCTATTATCCTTAATTTGTCCTTGCACAGTTCTATCAAAAATAATTTTTCATCTTCTTTCCAATTATCCGAACGTTCTCTTTTAATTTTACCTTCAATTATCTGTATTATTCATGAAAATTTATATCGTGTATTTTCAAGGAAGAATAATCTCAAAATATATTTAAAAAGTATGAAGAGTTTTTCTCAATTTTATTTTAAAACTCTACTACGCTACAAAACATGAATTTCAAAATGACAGTTTAATTCAATTATTTCACTACCAACTCTTACAATTTTTTGCCGTCTTTATTTAAACAGTGTTTAGTTCAGATATTTTTTCAAAAAATTGTTACTATGTTTCTGAATACATAAATAAATTAAACACTGTGTAAATTTTTAACAGTGTTTAATTTAGACAGTTTTTAATATTTTATCTCTGAATAAAGTCTGTTCCTTTGGTTTAGGCGGAACTAGATTTTCAATTCTAGTTACTTTTACCGATTGATTGAAGCTTTTGATCATCTTGTTCCGGAAAAGCCAACTTCAATATATAAAAAAATAGCTCATGACAACTTACAAAAATGAAAATTCTGGTTAGTTCCACCTAAACGTTTAGAATAGACTGTAGCCATGAAAGTATTTAACCATATCTAACATGTAGCGAAATGGCGGGGTATTTTTTGTAAGTGGAACCAGATTTTCAAATCTAGTAACTTTTAACGATTGAATGAAGCTAATGACAATTTAAGAAAATTTTTATAATGTGGTTTTACTTGTTTACTTACAGTTTTTCGTGCTTATTTTCAGTTTTACACGTATTTTTTAGTTTTATCTCAAATATTTGTTTATAAATATGTATAAACATAACCTTAAATTTAGCTTAAGATATCAAATGTAGTCGCCAATAAAATTATACAAAATAATAAGACTGCCAACATGATATTTTTTAAATTTTATTCCATAGCATTTTAAGCATAATTTTTCTTTTGTTTTTGATCATATTGTAGAAGGCTCTTCACATCG
The DNA here is from genome assembly GCA_963971575.1 of Liopterus haemorrhoidalis. Taxonomy (NCBI): domain Eukaryota; kingdom Metazoa; phylum Arthropoda; class Insecta; order Coleoptera; family Dytiscidae; genus Liopterus; species Liopterus haemorrhoidalis. Next base: position 84,007,281 of record OZ020611.1, on the reverse strand, counting down.
AAGGATGTACAGACACTGTATATTCACAGTTTGGCCAATCATGCAGCGCCGCCATTAGGAGTTCAAATAAACGTGGTAGCTATAGATTCAAATGGAAAAATAAGATTATCTTTGCAGAAACAGTACATTTTTTGGGAAACGGTATTTTCACAAAAATAGATATTATTATTAGCGAATTTAACATGTTACAATACAAAATAAACACATCTTAGATACAGTATATAGCTACAGATTTACTGTTGCATTTTGTAGTTACTAATTGTAGTTTTCTTATATTTTTCTATCCCTTCTTTCTGGGTCCACTAGTTTTTTTTTTTTTTGTTTCATAAGAAGATCATGCTCTGACCAATTAATACAGCCATATTCTGGACAACCAATGATTTCCTCTACAATTTATATGAAAATAAAGCTACAATATTTATATTATATTGATATAATGATTATAAAATTTCTTTCGTTATTATTGACATAAACAAAGAACCTAAAGAATTAATTACCGTCGAATGAAACAATAATTTTTAGTTCAGTATTTGATAAAATATATTGAATACAATAACATTTCACATTTAAAATGTATTTAAATGTGAATTATTTATAAATATTTACAATTTATTTAAAAAAATGAAAAGATCCAAACTCTAACATGTACATCAACAATTGTTTGGAGTCTTAATAGCCACCGATCACTTGAACCAATAGAAAACTAGATGCTCATTGGCCAGACTGTCATAGTATACAGTATATGTAGAAGGAGGTCAAGATTATTAAAGTAAAGGTTGTCTCGTAACTTCTGACCAATCAGAGCGTGAGCGGGAAAACGTCACATGTGTGCGTAGTTCAAACTAGCATATAAAATTAATATAGATGTTGCATGTTTTTAAATATTTTTATTGACTATATCCATAATAGATATTTATTTCAAGACAGTTCTACTGAATAAATTATAAATAAAAAACTAAGGAAATTTTATACTGATTTATATAAAAATTAAGGTGACGGGTATTTGTATTATAGTTAATAAATAACCATAAAATTGAATACAAATATAATTTTAGGAATATTTAAATAAAAATAGAAAAACAAATTGATATAATAATAAAATATTTAATAAAATTGAAGGTATATCAGTTTTTAAAAACGGCTGGACGTATTTTAACGAAATTTTGTACAATAGAGTAGAACCAGGATCAAATATAGGCATGATATCTCAAAAAAATTTTCCTCAGGGGATGTTTCTGGGTTAAAACTGGTACTAAAAATCTTAAAATATTTCATTTATAAACAGAATACAATATAAATTGTTTATAAGAAAACAAATCTTGTTTGTTCTAGGCATTTTTCAATTTGATGAATATCAGGGTAGTTACAGGGGGACATCTTAAAACTAAAATATTGAAATATTTCACTTCACATCAAAAATGAATCTAAGAAAATTTATTTAGAGCAGAGAAACATTCCTTTCATAGTAAAAAGACATTAAAACAAGTAGAAAATCAAAAAATGAAACGATATTTTGATATTTATAGCCAAAAATTAAACTTCACGTATATATAACATATATGATAAACAAAGACTGACGTTCCGTTAGCATACAGACGCGTAGCTTCACTATTTACCCCCATCACTACAAGTTACGAGACAACCTTTACTTTAACCATCTTGGAAGGAGGTACCTGTGGTTCCACCAACAATGGCCTATACCAGGAGTCTCCAAACTTTTTGGAAGTGGGCCACATCAAAAGTTCTTAAATAAATGGAGTACTGGACAGTTTAAAAACAGCTTAATAATAATGAGATTATTAAAAAAATAATAATAATTTTAAGATCGAGTATTATTTTGCGATTTTCTGATTGTTTTAAATTCCTGTTTTTATGTAAGTATACTTTAAAACTAAAAACGTCCAAGGGTCGGATTATGTCTTCTTTCGGGCCGTATAAGTACAACTGGCCGTAGACCTCTGGCCTACACGAAGTCGTAAAATGACAGTTTCCTCTCTCAATTTATTCACATTGTCTCACCATCACCACCTGATTTTATCAACACTTTTTTGAGAATTCTGTTTAATGGTCGCATATCATTGATAATATATATCATATTTTGAGAACTGTGGTAAACATTCAGAATCCACAATTTGTCAGTGGAAATATTATTTCAAAACATACTCCTAACTTGTTGAAATCTGTTACATATTTACACACCTAGCCACGTGCGTTTATTTAAAAATTCCAACCTTTCTGACTGGAATACACGCAATGTTAATGACCTTGCATTCATTAAAATATACATTTAATTTTGTGTCAATGTCATTAATTACAGAGCTTTCAGGAGTTTTTGACCTTCATACCAATTTTTTACACAATTTGTAAGTGGTTGAGTGCGTGATTTAATTTTACATTAAATATAACTACGGTTGTAGTCTTTAAAAAAAATGTCAAAGCGCCAGTGAAGCATCCGGAAGGAGGAGTCCGTTTCTAAACATTAACTTTTTTGTTGATCTGGTACTAGCTGTTATTATTAATTTCATATTCACACTGATTATGTATCGAAAAGGTACTAGTACTAGTACTGAGCGACTTAAGCCGAATCATGATTTTCCGTAAGTCTTCTTGTCTTCTTGGAAGTAGCAGTAACACTCTTTTTAGGATCCATTTTCACTTTGAAAACTTAACGCTTTTTTTAAACTTAAATCGTTACAATAACATAATTTGTATTATCAATTATGACCTGTAAAAGGCCGCGCGTCGTTGTGCCATTCGTTAACTGAATCCCAAAACGTAAGCAGCGGAAATATTACGAAAAAATAATATTAGTTAGCCGAATTATTCATTATTCGAGGTATTACTGAACAAGTAAAAATATACCAAGTATAAAAAAATCATTTCTAGCAATGCTAATATGTTCGGAAATGCTTGAGCTTAACTGAGAAAAAAACGAACAGGTCCTTTTTTATGTTTTTTCATGAAAATAGCGACTTTTACTAGGAATTAAATATTGGTCACTATTACATAATTCGAATTTAAATATTATGTAGTGTTGTGAGTTGTAGTAATCTACCAAAATAATAATTTACCAATTTGGAATTAACGCCTAACTGTTTAACTTGGCTCCGTGAAGTTAGCAGTCCACTGAAAGCAATAACGAAAATTCGTCGGCCATCCGTTAGTGCTTCGTTAGTGCCTGTTAGTGCTTCATAAAAATTCGTATCCACCCTAACCGTTTTCGAAAAAAAAAGCAATTCAAAATGGACTGCTAACTTCACGCTTATTTTTTTGAATGCTCAATATCTCAAAAACGGTTAGGGTGGGTTCCAATTTTAATGAAGCACTAACAGGCACTAACGAGGCACTAACGGATGGCCGACGAATTTTCGTTAGTGCTTTCACTGGACTGCTAATTTCACGCTTATTTTTTTGAATGTTCAATATCTCAAAAACGGTTAGGGTGGCTACCAATTTTAATGAAGCACTAACAGGTACTAACGAGGCACTAACGGATGGCTGACGAATTTTCGTTAGTGCTTTCAGTGGACTGCTAACTTCACGGTCGATTTTTTGAAAGATCAATTTCTCAAAAACGGTTAGGGTGGCTACAAATTTTAATGAAGCACTAACAGGCACTAACGAGGCACTAACGGATGGCCGACGAATTTTCGTTAGTGCTTTCAGTGGACTGCTAACTGCACGCTTATTTTTTTGAATGCTCAATATCTCAAAAACGATTAGGGTGGCTTCCAATTTTAATGAAGCACTAACAGGCACTAACGAGGCACTAACGGATGGTCGACGAATTTTCATTAGTGCTTTCAGTGGACTGCTAACTACACGCTTATTTTTTTGAATGCTCAATATCTCAAAAACGGTTAGGGTGGCTTCCAATTTTAATGAAGCACTAACAGGCACTAACGAGGCACTAACGGATGGCCGACGAATTTTCGTTAGTGCTTCCAACGAAGCGTGAAGTTAGAAGTCCATTTTGAATTGTTTTTTTTTTTCGAAAACGGTTAGGGTGGATACGAATTTTTATGATGCACTAACAAGCACTAACGAAGCACTAACGGATGGCCGACGAATTTTCGTTAGTGCTATCAGTAGACTGCTAACTTCACGGAGCCGTTTAACTTTGCACAAGACAGGTTTCTTTTGGTGTTGCTATCTGGAGTAGTTTAGTTTCCGGTTTAATTCAAAACAATTATAATATATAAAGCGCAATGTATGTGTGATTGTGTGTGGGAATTCTAGGCTTCATGTCATCTCGTAAGACTTCGTGAAATTAACATGCTCTGCTTTGAACCTTACATAAAAATATTTAAAAAAATTAAACGCTCTCTCAATTAAATAACTATAATCGAAGGTAACGTATGTTGGTACTTAACCCCTTATTGAAATAATTTGAATTTTTTGATTTTGCAGCAATCATTTATTTTTCGGAATCGATAAATTAAACGCTCTTAAATGAAATAACTAAAATCGAAGGTAAAGTATGTTGGTATTTAACCCATCAGTGAAATAATTTGAATTTTTTGATTTTGCAGGAATAATTTATTTTTCCGAATTAAAATATTTTTGATAAATTAAACGCTTTTAAATGAAATAACTAAAATCTAAGGTAACGTATGCTGGTATTTAACTCATCACTGAAATAATTTGATTTTTTTTTTTTGATTTTGCTGTAATTATTTATTTTTGAATTAGTTTATTTTTGATAAATTAAACGCTCTTAAATAAAAAGTATTTAACCCATCATTGAAACATGCCTCCTGTAAAACGAATTTCATCTGACAGATCTATAAGATCTATCCAATATTAGGAGTAAATGAAACAACCCAATAAATCGAAGCCAGACTTGCATCTCAAAGATCCAGAGTTGCAACTTCAAAACAAAATAAAACAAAAGAAGGAAGCGAAGCTAGACTTCTAACTGAGCAAGATTTTTCTAGATGCTGCCACATCTAGAAAAAATTAAACAGAAGAGAGGGAAGCTAGATTTACTTTTAAAAGAACAAGTATGGCAGCATCAAGTCAGAAAGCAACAACATAACAGAGGAAAAGTATACTTGTTTCTAACAGAGCAAGTATGGCAGCAACCAGAAAAAATTAAACAACAGAACAGAGGGATTCCAGACTTGCATCTGAGAGAGCAAGACAGTCAGCATCAACAACAAATAAAACATCATTAAATAGCTTAGTAATGCCAGAGTAATACAAATAATGTCATAAAATAAATTGTACTCCTATATTACTTGTTTTATAATAATTGCAATATATGTAATTCAGTAATTTTTTTATATAGAGTTAAAATTTTTAATTTAAGTACATTTATTTACGGTTGATAATTGTATTTTTTCATGCATAACTGTAATTGGTATGGCAAATAAATGAATTATTATTAATATAAACAGAGAGAAGCCAGCCAACTTGCTAGCCAAAGGATAAGATTAGCCACATCTAGAACTAATAGCTTTCAAAGAGAATTAAAACGTCTGGCCTTTGCTTACAACTTAAATTTAAGCTATCAAAATCAATACTATTATTTCATCGCTATATGGGTCTATAAGGGTCTGTTGGTTATTCCTACGAAACATCAAAAATTCATCAAATCTGATAGAGATATTATACTTACAAACATGCTAACTCGTTATAAACCACATACATATTGAGAAATTTCAAAATTATACCATTGCAATTCCTCTCTTACCTGTAGGGCGGAGATAAAAATACCTTCAAACTTTTGACAGTGTCATAAATTATGTTACGGGTAACATAAATTCCAACAAAATTTAACCTTTGTATAAATGTGACCTAAATCAACCCCTACGTGTTTGATCCTGTTATCATACGCTTTTATTAAATATAGCTGGTATTGTTGTCGTTAATTTTTCTGTAACTTTTTAATCAAAAATACTGAAACAGTTATTTTCAATTTTCATTAAATTGAACACAACACTGATTGATATATAAATGGATTTAATGGAACGATGCCACTGCCACCCCACAGGTATTATATAAATTAAAGAAATGAGTTGTTTCAATGAGCTTAAGCTGCGATTTTAATCCTAGCGTGTATTAAATTAGGATGTTACGATGGATATTTCATTTCATTATCATATCACAGTGGCGTGGTGTGACTTTCTGATCAAAAGATGCAGTAACAAATGCATGTAGGCAAATACATTCTCGCGAATGTCAAGGGTCGTTTAATGATTTTCTTAGGCTTTTAAAGTTAAGGACTACTTTTGTCAATAAGTAATTTTTGGTTTGCAAAATCGAAAGCAACAATAGTATATTATTATAGGAGTTTTGCAAGACAATGTAATGTCACACGAGTTGTTTGGAGTATGACGAGCACAGCGAGGTGTGCTCCAAAGAAACAAGTGGGACAATACGTCGTAAAAAACGAGCATAATATACTATTTTTTATTCTTTGCACCACCTATTTTATAGAAATTTTAAAATTTCATTCATAAAAATATCGAAATACAATCTAGGAATTTTTGTGGAATGCGGTCATCATAGCAACAATTTATAATGAAACAATTTCTATGATAACACAACACAACAGTAATTTTACAGATGCAAAACAACAAACTTTATTTTTGAATTTTCTTAATATTTTATTCCGAAATTATTATATTTTCAGGTTATTAACATGGAAATACTTACAAATTATATTAAATTAATATTTTAAAATATTTGAGGTTATCAATGACACGCCATAGATGAGTGGTACTGCCAATCTCTCAAAATAGAAATTCACGAAAAACAGTTTAACAATAGCTTTTATTATTAAACTGTTTTCAGTTTAAAAATGATATTATTTTAAACGGAAAGTATAAAAAAGAAGTTTTGGTTAATTAATAAATTAGGTCTAAATTTCTGATACCCTAAAATTATTAAATACGTATAAAAACTATTTTTTATTCGAATTTGGAGATCTGACCATAAAGAAAATGTATATATATATATATATAAATTCAAAAATAATAAGCTTCGTGCCCGTAAATTGTTGCGCTGCGTAAAATGCAGAAGACATTAAGAAGCACCCGAGCAGCCGTACATACCGCCGGTAAACTCAAATAATCCGACTCTCAGTGTGCATCTAAACTGGCTTATATAACACGACCTGGCGTTGCTGCGTACTCGCCGTTCTCGTAACTTAGTCTTATTGCACAAAATAAGGCTACTATAGCAAATACGAAACATATTAATAAATTATTTTTTAGCTTAATATTTTTCGCAAAAATATACATCCGTCTGATTGAGCAAGGGATGTCATACCTTTTGTTTCATATTACTAATTCCACATGTTAAATTACATAAAAATAATAATGTTATTGTTAGTTCCATTTTTGTACACTCGTGGAAATAAGTACATAAAGCTTGATAAAATTTAAAAATTTGATTTGCATGCACTGTTAATATTACCAAAGAAGACTATGGACTATTATTATTTTAAGATTTCAGTATATTTTCAGATTTAATATTGTTTGGTAAAAAATATCAATTTAGCATAATCTGCCGATACGAAGAAGAGAGTGATTGCAAAGAGCATGTAGACCATTAGTTAATTATTTGACTACATGTTATTTATTTTATTTATGTTATTTATGGTAGGCATTCCTCCGCACTGAAAAGTAGTGCAGACACTATCTAGGCATATGGCATTTGAATATATTAAACATATTAAAGGTTTTTTTTTTTTAAAGTAAGTTTAAATAATTAATTAATTTGTTATGTAATGTAAATTATTTGTTAAAATAAAAAGTGTGTTAGTAGTATAGTGTGCAACTAGCGTGGAATGCCATATATTCCACACGAGAATGAAGTTTGCAAACGAGCCGCAGGCGAGTGAAGCAAATCATACACATTCAAATGCAGAATGCGTATTCTGCGCCTGTTGCTCACAATGCTTTTCCTCCGATTACCATTTTTCAATAAATAAATAATCAATAAAATACAATATAAATATGGCTAACAGCAACTAATGCGCGCGCAGCCAGTACGGGAATTAAAATTCTTGGAAACTGCACATGCGCATTGGGGCGCATTACTATCATTCCCGCATCTACTGCGCGCGTATTAGGGTAACATACGAAATTAAGCTAATTTCCTGTCAACTAACAGTACCGAAATGAGACAGTTCCATAGTAGTCGTGGGAAAAATAATTATTTGTTAATTTCTTCTTTTTTTTTCTGGTGGTCTTGGAGAAAGTAGGGTCTGTGGCTCAGTTGGAAGAGTAAATTCGATGCTTTTTCTCATTGCAACAGAATATACTATTAAATACTTTTTGTGATAGTATTTACAGTACGGCAGTATATCGTCCGCATAGGTATCTCTAGTGTTTTTAGTATGTTTTTATATGTTTATTTATATATATTTAATAATACAATTTGGTTTGACATATGTGTATTATATGACTTGATATATGATTCTTGGTCCGTTGCCTAGTCACCTAGCCTACTAATTTACTATATAATTTTAGTTCATAACATCTAGGATGTTAGAATATCATTTTAATACAAATTGAAAACAAAATTGAAACTGAGGAATTTATACAATAGAAATTTTACATTATGCGTGGAAAACGGAATGCTTTCGACAGTAATGTCACTGTTTTAACTGTTATTTACACTATGTGCGCGCAGCTTTAAAGAAACTTTCACAAATTATATGATCGTCTTTACAATGTAATATATTTCCCGCTCCTTCACAGTTTCTCATCATTCAGGAAATTTCCTAACGCTTCCACCGTATTTTATTATTAGTGCTCGCGTTTATTAAAAAGTATTCTAAACGTTAATTAAAACTTTGTGGTGTAAGGCAAAAAGAGCTACTAAATATTTCAATGTGAAATCGCAGACGATAGGCTTTTACGTGCTAATTAAATGTTCGTTTTCCGTAGACAAAATATTGAGCAGTTTGAATAACACCTTACTGATATAGATTAAGTTACACATGATTAGAATCTTACTCTACACATAGATAACATTTAATTTCTTCTACACTCGCCAACAAAAAAATGGGACAGACCTACGCTTGTACTTTAAAGGCGGATAAAAATTGGTTAACTGTTTTAATAGGAAACTATAAATATCGAGATATAATACAATGTTTTTTGTAACAAATTTGCATAACAAACATTTTTTATTGCTAACTAAACAGGCTATAACAATAAATAATGCAAGCCTGAACGGAGACTATATGATATCGCATATTCAGTAAACGTATTTTAACACAAAAAGCTAAAGGTTAAAATAAAATTTCGGACATAAATTACCCATCTTAGGGATTCATTATTAGGGATCAAAGTACTTTTGCAAGTACTTTTTGCGTAATAAAATGTAAACGCGAGTCAGTGACGTTGTACGGGCGTTATTACATGAAGATGACTAGCGTTTTGGATGTAGTTGAAAACACGCTTTAAATTAATTACGCTATGAAACGTCATATCAGCGAATTGGTCGCTACACAAGCAAACGTGGTTCAAGTCACCCTCGGGCCACAAGCGCTCAGATTCCTTATCCTAATTGTTCTATGTGATCGTGACTGGCCCTCAACTTTTCTCGCATGTCGTCTCACCGAAAACCGAATTTTAACAATTTTACCACTAACTGTCCAAAGAAGGTTGAGCTATCACGGGCATGTATATAGAAAACTTAGAATCAGCCCGAATTGACTCATAAATCATCGAGTTGAAAGACTGTGGTTCGCTGGCGAGTCTTTTGATGGATTGAATGAACACTAGAGCAGTATATTATGCACAAATTATTCGCGGCTGAGATTAAAATCTACATGGAGATATGCGAGAAGGCATGTTATGAAGGTGTCTGGAAATTAAAAACTCAAGCACGACTCATCTGTGCACAATATACTGCTCTAGTTTGCGTCCAGCGAATCCAAAAGATAGCAAGCGATCCGCAGTCTTTCAACTTGATGATTTACTCGCATATCCCGGCAAGTTACAGGTCTTTTGGTTACAAACCCATGTTACCTCTATCTTCTTTGGACAGTTAGTGGTGAAACTATATTTTTCGTTTCTATAATTTTCGTTTTCTACAAGACGATATGAGAGAAAAGTTGAGAGCCAGTCACGATTGCTTCAACCAGGTTTCTTTGTGTAGGGACCAGGTTGATAATGGCGCTTAATAGCTTAGTTAATAGTGTTATAAGCTACATCCAAATCGCCGTTCCAAAACGAATCAAATTTAGACTTAAAATAAATGAAGATAAGACTAAATTTGCGGCGGTAATACGAAATAATTCTACTGGAGTAGTTTATGAAACTAGGAGATTACAATATCAAGAATATAAATAAATTAATAATCCCTGCGATGCTAATAAAAGGTCTCAATACAAATAGCAAGACAATTAAAATTATTTTTTTTTCCTGGTAATTGTAGAGTTAGCACAACTAATTAAAACCAAACTCCATAGTAGTAAGTACTACTAAAGTGTGAATTTATAAAACACTTCTCAGACCAGTGGTAACATACAGTTCGAAAGTCAGGACGTTAACAAAGAGTACTCGGTATTTTCGAACGCTAAATACTCATACAAAGACGAATATTAATTACTTATATTGAATACTTATTCTAAAATGGCACACCCTGTATATGGCAAGTACCTATAAATCTTAAAATATAATCGGATTATGATGATAAGGGTATTGCAGTTGTAATTAAAGCACCACTCAGGTGATCTGGACATTTACAACGTATGAGCCTGCTCATGATTTGAAGAGGATACATTATACTGAAGATCAAAAGGGGACGAATGGAGAAATATACTGCTGATATCCAGAATAGATTTGGGATTATGGTACTAATGAACATTAAAGAAGTGCGAAAAGGTTTTGGCAAGGTGAAGAATATGCCATCGTGCAGTAACTTGACACTTGATATCCAAATTATGCAAGCAATTGGTGTAGTGTTACATGTATCCAATTTTAATATAAGGTACAAAATTATGGACCTTGACACAAGAAGTATGCCTTAGAACTTCTGCTTTTGAGATGCAGATATATAAAGGTAATAGACAAATATAATAATAATAATAATAATAATAATAATTTATTTAGACTCAAGAAATTACAGTTTTGTCAAAAAGAAAAAGTAAGATAATAACAATATATATCTCGTATAGGCAAAAGTATTATGTTATATTATGAATTTTACAGTTCATGAATTCTTGAACACTATAGAAGGTCTCCTGCACGAGGAAATCACGTAGTTTGTGCTTCAGTTTTCTCTTGCTCAGCTGTCGCCATTCCTGAGGGAGTCGATTGAACATCTTCAGACCATTGGTGGATACTTCTGACGATTTCAGTCTTTTATATGGGACTACGAAGTTGTTTTTGGTTCTTGTGTTATGTTTATGGACATCTGACACTTTGTATCGTGAACACAAATAGGTAGAAATTTAAATGTATTGTACTTAATACATCAGACACTGAGTTGAAATGGATTAACGGAATAAAAACAATGTAACTCGAATGCTTAATATATATTATGAGAAACGAGAAATACCTAAAAACTTAATTTCCAAAGAAAAATAAGCTTTCCAAGATCAGTGGGCAAAAAAACATCGTTACTGAAGAAATTCAGGCCACAGTTTAGTCTAAAAACGTTTATCCTATTTCGCAGGACGATGTCATAAAAAACAGCCATGTTGTTACCTAATCTTCGTTGCAGAGATGGCACATGAAGAATATAAAGTTTTAAATTAATTCAAGTTCAATTAAGGCAATTTATAAGATACAACAATTCTTGAACTCACTTCATTTACGACTAATTTGTTTCTGTTCTAATTCCCCTAAAATTTGAAAATGGACTCTTCGTTGTAATAATTAATCAATTTTCAACCATTAACAATTCAACACCCTTCATTCTTATCATAATTTTATTCTAACTCCCTTTTTGATAAGTGTCTTAACAACCAAGCCTACTAACTGGAACGAAAATGCTACCAAGGACAAAACAAAATGATCACTTGAAACGGAATTAGTTTCATATAGGCTGGGCTAATATTAGTTTCATATATATTTACATAGAGGTTAAAACTTTAAATTAATTTTTTTAATCTTTAATTTTAGATTTAAAAGGTTACATCAAAGATAAACATGAAACAAGCGAGCTAAAATTAATTAATTATGAGAACCAAAACTTAATAGCTTTAAAGCAAAAAGCGAATTTTGCAACAAAAAATGTATCAACTGATAACAAGATAACTTAATTGATAGCCCTGATTTTTTAAGTAAATTTAATATTCATGTTCCCTTTTACAATATTAGAAATATTGAATTTTTAATATTATCCAATAATAGAACTAATTCTGCATATAATGCCCCGATTAATCGTATATCATTAAATTTGAATAAATTTATTAACATGAATAATTTTCCCGACATATACTCATGTACCTATGCTACAATTAAAAAAATTGTCATTAATTCTTTAAGTGGATAAGTATAATCCTTTTGTATGTATATATTTTTTTCATTATGATACTGTTATTTTTTTTTTTTAATTGATTTATTTTACATTGGCCTATTTCTGCAACGAGCCTAATCGCCGATGCCAGGGGGCGAGCTCCTACACCTGGATGAGGGGTGAATGATTGTGAAAATGAGAGTAATGTAAACATATTATTCTCGCCCGAATAATATCACCAACGAAGAAGGCTCGAACCACCGACCGCCCAGACCAGACTGTTTCTAACAGTCTAAAACCGTACGACTTAATGCACTTGGCCACTCCGTTGGCGATACTGTTATTATTTTGTAATTTTTGTCTAGTGTCACACTATTATTGGATTTTTACCTGTTGTGTGGCCAAAATTGTTATAAATAAATAAATAAATAAATAAATAAATAAATAAATAAATAAATAAATAAATAAATAAATAAATAAATAAATAAATAAATAAATAAATATATAAATAAGTAAATAAATAAATAAATAAATAAATAAGTAAATATTGTATTTGTACACGTTTTGAAATTTCCGACATGAAAATGCGATAGGAAATAATGCAAATTTTACAATATATAATTTATAGCAGAATAAAACACATGTTTTGTAATTAACATAGACGTATTTGCAATTTCATTACATAAATACACAACTGTATTTTTGTTGCATAAAAACTTCGTTGTTTGGTAGGAGAAATGGTTCAAACATCAAAAGGAGGATTGGGCCAATGATCCATCCCTCATGTACACACATTTTTATATGAACTAGACGGATTTGTTAGTTTTAGAATGTTAATACCTAACAGTGTTATGAAGTTAAGATAATCAGAACTCGTAATACCAATGGCAATAACTTCTTTTTCTCTATTGCAAGAGCAAACAGGCAAACTTTGAACAAAATATAGATTATGACTAATATCGAGCTAATGATAACTTTTGAAATCACTTAACAAAACTGTACAAGCACTACATATCTGTACCTTTGGCACATATTGTGAATCTCTCTTTTGAACAAGGCATCTTTCCTGAGCAATTAAAATGTACGTTAGTAAAACCACTATACAAAAAAGGAAGTAAGATGGTAATAAATAATTACAGACCTATAGGTTTAATAACCACAATATTCAAAAATAATAGAATCAGTGGCCAAGCAGTCCTAAGAAAGCTAATTAATTGTTTAATTAGCTTTCTTAGGACTGCTCATATTCTGTCTCCATTTCAAAATGGATTTATCAAAAACCGGTCAGTTAATATAGCTCTTTTCAATTACATAACCTATATTTTGCAAATAGCAGATGGGAGCAAAACCGGACTAGGAATTTTTGCAGAATTAAGTAAAACTTTCGACTGCGTCGACCACAAGATTCTATTAACGAAACAGGAACTATACGAAATTAGAGGTCAAGGTCTAGAGTGGTTTAAATCATTCCTTTCGCATAGATCTCAATATACCAGTGTGCAAATTAAAAATAAACATGTCGCTCCAAAAATCAACCCTCAGAAATTGGGGTGCCACAGGGCAGTGTAATTAGTCAAATTTTATTCATACTGTACTCTAATGATCTTCCCAATTATTTTGATAAAAAAATTAACAATAACCTCCTTTGCAGATGACAATAGCTTTCTTATAAAGTGTGAAACTAGAAACGAATTAGCCTCATACTTTCATTCAATATTAACCAAGTTGACCAGTTTTTCAAATATAAAACTAGGACATAAAATAGCTCAAACATAGGTGCGCACAATAGGTTGGGGGTCTTTGGGTCCACCCCCCAAGTTACTAAAAAAACATATACTTAATCAATAAAAACTAAGCTACTGAAAATAAAATCATCTTCTTTGTTGATAAAAAAACAAATTATAGTCAAAATGTTATTAATATATAATACCACCCCTCTCAGTAAAGAGGCAATAGTAAATTTTGTATTATTTAACGGATAGTTTTTAGAAATAGACTCCCCCTCAGTCCAATTTTATATATAAGATAATATATTTTTAAATAAATGTACAATAAAATGAACTTCTTTTATTTATATCGTATATTAAGAAAGTAATTTTGAAAAGACCGCCACACTGCTGATAGATGGATCTATTACTTGATCTTTTGAAAAATTAATAATTTTTGGTTTTGTGTCCATAAACTTTACTGGTTATATTTCACGACTAAACAAGACCAATGACCAAAAACCAGTACGAATGGTCACCATAATATTAACAAATATACACAGTTGTACCGATAAGAATAAATTAACCCTAAACATAAATCAAACAATAAAACTGAAAGATATTCTGAAATTCTTACAAAATCTGTTTGGTTAATCAAAACGATCCATAGAACTGACAAGAAGTTTTTTCAGAATTCCCAGTTTGTTAGTTTTTTACTTTTGTTTTAACAACTTCAGGACATATTTAAATTCTGTTAAAATTATGGAATAATTTTCGTTCACTCACAAACCTATTATTTTACAGTTATCTCTTATTTGTAACAAAAAAGGAAACAAAAAGCACTCACTATAACGTTACGTATAAAGTGTGAAAGAGCCGGAAGGCAAAAGTTATTTTTTATTTTACCCTTATGATCTTCACAATGACGTGTTATGAATTTAAACACATAAGAAACAAAACATTCATTTTAATGTATTATAGTTGTCTAAAAATTTAAACTATCAAAGAAACAATAGCTTTATCTTAAAATGTAAATAGATTTTAATTTGAAACTTTGTAGTTGTTTATTACCTTATAGTTAGATTAATTATAGACCTGGGGTACTATTCTCGAAGCTCGCACGAAAATGTCGTATGCGAGAAAAGTAAGGCATAATATTCTCAAACAGTCGATGCATAGGCATAGACTTTTCATGTCCTCCATAGGTGCAAAATTTTAATGAAAATGTTTTTTTTCCAGTAGAATATTGTTCAGAAAAAAACAATTGCTCGTTGTTCCCCTGGAGACAATACCTATGGGGTATGGTTATGAAAAATCTGACAAACAGGCAACAATTTGTTTCACACGACGGTGCTATTTCTGCCACGAGCTGCATAACATTTGGTTTGAGTCAGGGCACGATACTTGGACCTTTGTTATTCATTCTTTACGTCAATGATCTACTAGATTTTGTAAAAACGGATAACTTAAAGACAATCTTATATGCCGATAACACGACAATGCTTAACACTAGTTCTTCTGTGGGTGAGCTACCACAAGTATCTGAACATACATTCGCCAAATCCGAAGAATGTTTTATTGCCAATAGGCTTACATTAAATGTAAGCAAAACACAAAAACTAATTTTCAGTTTAAACCGATGCACCCATCAATCCATCCAATGCGGTAATCCGGTAAAAATTTTGGGATTTTATATACACAGTCAATTGAACTGACATTGCCATATTGACAAGTTGGCCATGTCGCTAAAAAGTATCAACTATGCTCTCTGTCGCCTGAAATTATCTGTGTAACATAACACTTTAAGAATATTTTATTTCGCTAATTTCCAGGAAAAATAACAATATATTACTATGGGGAGTGAGCAGCGCATTTAGTAGAATCCACAGATTGCAAAAATGTACTCTTAGGCATATTAATAATGTTCCACATAGAACACCTTGTAAACAGCTATTTGTTGATAACAAAGTCATGTCAGTTTTCAGCTTGTTTATTTATGCTGGTCTTATATTTGACAAAGAGAACCCTGCTAAATATCCTACCTATTCAGATACTCATGTATATGACACTAGGCGAAAGTAAACCGTCCGCCGCCCCAAAATTAGACTTACCAAATCCATGAATGGTATGTATTTGGCAGCTCTCTTTTACAATCATTTACCTATTTCAGTCAGGGAACTAAAACCTGAGATATTTAAAAAAAAAGTAAGAACTATCCTGACAGAGAATTGCCTATATAGCACCGACGATTTTTTCAATCAGGTTTCAAGAATATTTCAGGTTACTTATCATAGTTGTTTAAGTTATTTTTTGTAATACTGTATTTTATTTATCTTTTATTCATTAATTCATTAATTTTTTATTTTTATAAATTTTGATTTTAATATGTTTCTTTGTAATGATTTTATTTTAGTTAATTTTAATTTTGACTTGTTTAAACATGTTTTAATGTGTTATCCTAAATTCTGTGACGTCATATTTTTAACTCGTTTAATTACTTGACTCTAAGTTTTTGATTTTAATATGTTATTTTGTAATGTCTTGATTTTATATTGATTTTGACCTGTGTAAACTTGCTTTAATGTAATAACACCAATAATAATAATAATAATTATTATTAAAAGCCGAACTAAATTAATTACGATTTTTATTAATTTTTTGGAAAGATCTTTCAAAATGATCATTCATTTTAATGGCGTCTAAATATCGAAATTTAGATGCTCTGACTCTTGCAGTTTCTTCTTGTTGTTCCGTTATATTATTAATGGTTAAAAATATCCATTCTAGCCATCTCAGTATATGCCTACAGTTCTGCAATGAAATCCTAACCAAATATAAACAATTTACTACTATTTACACTGATGGTTCCAAATTAAACAGCAAAACTGGTGCTGCGCTAATAATCGGAGACGAAACACACATGTACTAGCTACTAGAAAAAAACAATGTCTTTACGGCGTAGTCATATAGCCTACTTCAAGCTTCAAGCATTCTGAATACATCCTGAACTCGGGTAATAGGGAAAAACTTTTTAATATTCAGTGACTCCTTAAGTGCCATTACTTCCATCCAAGAAATCTACTCAGGCAATATAACTATACAGAAAATCCAAGACAACGTCCACGAGGCCCCAATTAACGGAAAGAACATTAATATAATCTGGATCCCTTCTCACGTTGGTATAATAGGAAACAAGAGAGCGGATGATGCGGTATAAGAAGCAACTAATTTCCCGATTTCAGATATACCAGTCTTGTTGCCGACTTCAAAAGTCGCATAGAAGTCAACGTAAGAGACAAATGGAAGGAATATTGAAACCCCATCACAAACAACCATCTACGAACTAAAAAAATGGACACCATACCATGGGTACCTAGTTCAAACAGACTTGACCAAGTTGTGCTCATGAGGTTGAGAATTGGCCATACAAGTACCACACACAAACATATATTTGCACATTTTGATCCTCCCATTTGTGACACTTGCAACTCACGTATTACTAGAAGTCACATTCTAATCGAATGCTACATATATACAAAAGAGTCCTACAACAACAAGATCCTCGAAGCTCTCGACCGAGCCTTTGCTTTCAATAAAGACCTGAAAATGAATGTGATCAAGTCCTAAAAGACATAAACATCTAACCTAACCTAACCTAACCTAATATAAATCTAACTAGTAGTTAAATCTCTATAACCATTTACTTATAATTATATTAAGTTTGATTACATTATGTTATTAGTTTTATTATTGTATCTATTATTTGTTAGGAACTATTTACCATCTAAAATAACAATGGTTAGCTTACGCTGATAACATAGCCATATTTGCGTGGAGAAAAGAAGAACTAAGAAATATTGTAAAAAATTTAGAAAAGACTGCAGGTGAAGTGGGGTTAAAGATTTACGTAGCAAAGACTAAGTACATGTTTATTAAAGGAGTTCAAAGTGAGCTTCAGTGTAAGGACAGGTACAGGAAGGCTTTATGAGTTTGAAGTGGTGGACAGTTTTGTGTACTTTGGTGTGAAAATATCAAACGTGAACAATGAAGACCTGGAAATCATATCTAGATAAGCGAAAGGTAGTAAATGTGTTGGGTCCTTATATAAATTTATCAGATCAAAAAAAGTATTAAGATCGGCTAAACTTGGGGTATATAAGTCAGTCATTAGACCAACAGTTCTGTATAGAAATCGTGGATTTAAACAACGAAAATCTTAAACGATTGGGAGTGTGGAAAAGGAACGTTTTAAGAAAAATCTATGGTGGAAAGAAAATGGGAGATCTATTTCTTTGCAGAACAAATAAAGAAGTTATGGAACTATACGGGGAACCAGATACAGTGAGTTTAATTAAAGGGCAAAGACTGAGATGGTTAGGGCATGTGTCGAGACTATCTGAAGATAGAGTGGTAAAGGAGTAGTAGCAAAGAAGAGAAGGGGCCGGCCGAAGGAAGGTGGATGAAAGCGGTGCGAAAGGACATTGAACAGATACGCGTTAGTAAGTGGGAGAAAAAGACGAAAAATGGACAACAGTGGACAACAATTGTTCAACAAGCCATGGGCTTTGTATGCCTACAGTGCTGAATCATTACACTGGTCAACAAAATAAAAAAGTTTCATGATTCTGTGATGAATGGTGTGATCTTAGATAATTCGCATGTGCTGATTGTGAGTGTGATATTAGTTTTGCTCTACCACATAGAGTTTACGAGAACCACACCGCCGTACCTAATGCATAATATATATTTATGATTTATTTATTTATTTAAACTTCATCAAGACATTGAAACCAGCAAGTGCAAGTTTTCAGTACCTGACGACAAAATTCCAAGTTGTTGTATCAGAGGCAAAGTTGAAAGCAGAAGTACTGAATGGCCCTCAAGTTCGTTCACTCATAGGTGCTGGTAAGTTCTCTGCTAATCTGACTCCAATAGAAAAAGACGCATGGTATGCATTCATTGATGTGGTCCGCAACTTCTTGGGAAATCGCCGAGCTGACAACAATGAATATATTGTGAATCGATTACTACAGACCTATCAGCTTGTTGGTGCTAGAATGTCCTTGAAGATACACTTTCTCCATTCCCACCTAAATTTCTTTCCTCCTAATCTTGGTGACATAAGTTACGAGCATGGTGAGAGATTCCATCAAGACATTGCAAAGATGGTATCTCGCTACCAAGGTCGTCGCTTCAGCCCATATATGCTAGGCGATTACTGCTGTATATTACAACGCGAAGTGGACAGCAATTTTCAACGTAAAAATAGAGCTCAGAAACATTTTTGGCTTTTTGGGAAGTAAGCTATTTTTGATATACAGGGTGTTTGTTTGAAACGGGGCACCCCGAAAATCTTCTTTATTTGTAAAGATACAAAAAATCTTCAGAACAAAAATTAAACTAGACAAAAAAGCCCATCTAATGGTTGCTATAAGAATTCTGAGGCACTCCGGTTTCACCGGAAATGATGTCAACTTTTGTTATATATAAATATCTCTAAAATAAACTGTTATAACTAGTTATTATATGAAATAACATGAAATAACTTAAATTTTAATTTTTCAATTAAATGTTTTATAAATAACAAGAGTTTAATAGTTTATTTTGCTTATTTTTGTTTGAAAAAAAAATTGTATTAATTAGTAGTAAGTCGTTATTTGTACCTAATTATAGTTTATGTACGATATACCAACGAAGAGATGGCAGATATGGTTCTGATATACGGAAAATGCCAAAGAAATGCGGTTAGGGCCCAGCGACTCTATCAGGAAAGGTATCCTGATAGAAATAAGTAATAGTTTTTTTTCTCTAAATAGTCAAATAGTTTATTTTAGAGATATTTTGTTTCTTTTTTTTATTGTTTTCAAAGCTTGCTACGTTCAACTTTGTAAAACTTATGTTGATTATTATTTTATAAATAAATGGTCGCCATTTTGAAATAGTTAACATAAAAATATGATTTTTGGTGTCATTGTAAAGCTAATTTTATGTACTTTTAGGAAAAAAATTATCTATTCCCTATGCTAGATCAAAAGTTGACATCATTTCCGGTGAAACCAGAAGTACCTCAGAATTCTTATAGTAACCTTTAGATGGGCCTTTTTGTCTAGTTTAACTTTTGTTCTGAAGATTTTTTGTATCTTTACAAATAAAGGAGATTTTTGGGATGCCCCGTTTCAAACAAACACCTGTATATGTTGTAGTATAGTAGGTAGTCAACATATAGTATGCATTACATGAAATGTACGGATATAGTAAATATATTAAAATATATAGTAAAATGTAAAAATCAAACTGCATTTACAAAAAAAAAACTGTTCGTAATGGGGAAAAACTAAAGTTAGATTCGAAATCAGCACCCGCTAATTAGTCAGAAAAGCATAATGCATTTCCAGAACCAAAATGGTTTTTGACCAGTGTTATTATTATTATTTGTTATTTTATTGTATCGGGGTGCTAATAACCTTAAGCTGTTGAAGTGCCCTTAAAATTTCGTAAATAAACAAATAAAAATACAAAATCTGTGAAATTTGCCATTGAGCACGAATTTACGGATTTTTTTGGTTAAGTAAACGTCCATTTGTCGCATGCGACATGTAATGTTACACTTTCAACCAACCGAAACATTGTCTCACGAAAATTGTTGCATGCTAGGTTCAAAAATACTATAAGTAACATTTCATGTGACATCTCAGTAATGTCGTGTGCGACATTAGTTGTGCGGGATTCGAGAATAGGTACCATGATTGTAAAATACTAAGACAAAAGAGGACTGGCTATGTTATTCGCAATGAAAAACATAAGATACTTCAAGACATTATCGAAGAAATATACGACAAAATTATATGGTCCAGATATTAGACGTGAATCAGTTTTAAAAGATCTTGGTTTTTACCCGCAAGGAGAACCGTATTGTCAGCATATCTGATATTATTAACTGTCTTGCCGTTTAAGATTATGCCTGCGGCTCCACATACTGAGGAGCTTTTCTAAAAATTGCTTCCGAATACAGGATAAAAACCAGTAGATATAGTATATAGCGTGTTCAAAGTGTGCCACCATTGCTATCACGAGAACTATAAGAGCTACGAGGTTGGTTAAATCAGCAAAGAAATGCCATTTTGCATGTCTATTACGAAACTACTAACAATTTTTTTTTATGATCAGTGGTTCTCCAAATATAGGACCCAACTTTCTTATTTTAAATAAGAACATATTTTTTTTATATTTTTGTTCAGAAGGGAATTTTATTCAGAATTCAACGAATACACAGTTTAGTACCCTTACGAAACAAAAAATTTGAGTTAAATTCATATTAAATTGACATTAATTTAAATCAAATTGAGGAATCACGGTGCTATGAATGAAACAAACGAACAAATCATAATATTTTTATAATTTAAATCGATAATATATCTAATATTGATCGGAGAAAATTAAAAAAATTCCGAAATAGTTTACTTTTAAGGATTGAATTATGTATTAATAAGAATTGCGCCAATTTGGAGCAATATTTATAATTAAAATTGTATTATGTCATAGAATTAAACTGTTCAATACATTTTGATATTCAATTTTTTCATTCATAGCACGCTGATTCCTGTGCGATTTGATTTAAATTAATGTCAAAAACATTGTTAATAGTTTTGTAATAGACTTGCAAAATCATATTTCATTGCCAATTTAACCAACCTCGTAGCTCTTATAGTTCTCGAGATAGCAATGGTGGCACCCTTAGATTGAACACCCTGTATACAGTGTTGTAATGTATCTAGATACAAGTATCTAGATACAGTAACTAGATACTTTTTGAAATGTGTATCTGTAACTAGATATTTAAAAAATATGTATCTAGATATTTAAATTTAAGTATCTTGTAAGTGTATTTCAGATACTTTGCTCGTTAATTTATTTTTATACCGTGATACCGAGCTGATATAATAGTTAATTATAAATTGTCATTTTGAGTATTTTATTTTTGCTATAAACAAAATGCAGAAAGCAATTGAAATTTTGATGTTTACATGGAATTTATATGGAATACCAAAAACAAATTTTACTCTCACTTTTTTTTCGTAGCTTTTGAACGGCCATAAGTTTTTGAATAAATAATGTTGCTATTTTGATGACCAATTTACTAAAAACATGAAAAATTATAGCCACACAAGTGGTTTGGGAGTGGTTGTTTTGTGAAGCATTGGGCAAGACAAACTAAGGCCCAAGAAATTTTGTTTATAAATTAAATTTGTATGGAATGTCGAAAAAAATAATCACATATTTTTTATCAGTAATTTTTTATTCGTGATCAAAAATTAGGGCTAAAATTTGATTTAAAGGAACATCCTTTTAATTAGAACATAGCTGCGTATTTGTAAGACTAACATTAGTCTTATACGTTAGTACATATGATTAACATAATATAAAATACATACGTTACTTAGTACAAAATTATTTCGTAGAATAGTGATTTACTTTGAATTTAGTGACGTCACCGTTATTTTTGAACAGCCTTTATAATACTGATTAACATGCACTGTTTTGCACATAATGCTTTGTTAGTTGTTACCTTACTATGTATTTCAGTAAAAATGAATTTCCTAAACATGTTTTATATGGTATTTTCATTTTTCAGTGTTTTTTCAAAAGTATCTAACTTTATCTAGATACCAACATTTTGGCATGTATCTGTATCAAGATATTTTTCATAATTCTGTATCTGTACCTGTATCTAGATATTTTTTTTTAATGTATTACAACACTGAGTAGGTACATCGTCTTGTGTTAAAATTTGTAAAATGTTTGAAACATCTGTGATCAATATCTCTTAAATGAAATTAACCAAAACACAGTTTAATATCCATTTCTTTGTTCTAAAATTTAATTTATTTTATAAAATATTATTATAGAACAAAAATGAATAGTTATGTGTTACAAAAATGTATTTTCCACTTAGTATTATGTTATCTATTTTGTGCTATGTTCTGGTTACCTAGTTTACGCTACATCTGTATTTTAATCCTAAAGGGACGTACTATGCCTGCCCTGCACTAATGACCTAGAATGTTCGGCCTTCCGTACATTTGCCAGTGTAAATAATGTCATAATTTATAGCAGCCACATCGGTCGAATTCCTTCCCTGTATAAATTTCTGTAATTTCTCAAACAAAAAAGTTATTTACGACTAATTGGTGAAAGAAAAAATATGGTACTGGAATAATTAATAGCTTTAAAAAAGACAGTAAATTTAAATATTATACAATAAGATTATGGCACAATATTTTTGAGATAATGACGTAATTTTATAGTTTAGCGCGGTTTTATTATCTTTTTAATATTTGTAGGTGAAATAAATAAATTAAATCATGGGACGTTTCGCATTTATTGCAGTAAATACGTCTTCAACCTGTGATATACAGTTATCATAAACTGTGAATAAAGATGTGGAAGGTCATGTATGAAAATCCTTGGTAAATACGACGTTAAAAGTTAAAAATTACAAAACACATGGAAAAATGTACGTAAAAAATATAAATTATGTCAAAAATAGGTTATTATCAAGACGATGTTACCGAGTCAGTAATTAAAATCAAATAACATTTGATTTTAAATACTTATCGTACATATATAATTGGCAAGTGTCTGGGTAACATTGAGACGTCATTTTTTCTAATGTCACATGTTAATCCTATAATCCCAGTGATGAACGATATTTTTTGGCATAAAGAAGTTAAAAATACTCAGCTATAATTAATTTTTTGCAAGAATTGAACGTTTTTAAAATAAAAATTAATGAAACAGTGTTTAAAAATAGTGTAAATAATTAAAAGTAAGTATTAAAATAGTGTTAATTTAGTGTTTTGTGTTAAAAGAGTGTGCAGAGGTTTTTAAAAAAAGACTTAGTAAGAGTTAAATCTTCCAAAGTAAGTACATATTTTTTAATTTCAATATTATAACACATAATATTAAACCTTGATAAGCGAGTACTCATTTTAAGTATTAAGCATTGAAGACTGAGTTGATCTATAGCTGAATGCAGTATCGGAAAATTTAAATTCCGAAGAATGGTCCGAAAATTGAACCCCCAACTTCGGCAATTATATCTACATTTTAAAACTACGTATTTATAAATTAACTCAGCAGAACGAAACTCGAAATAATTTAATAATCACTGACATTTAAAAAACACATCAAAAAGCGTTAAACTGGAAAACAATTCAAAAATTAAAGTACATTGAATCTGTTAAAATAAAATGAACAATTAACCATCGATCTTGCTTAAATGTTCAACTTTAAATGAACAATAAAACTGAACTATTAACTTCTAGTAATTAAGAACTAATTATTAAAATCAATGCTTTCCAACAGGTGTATTGGGGCACCTTAGTGCGTTACGACTACGGAATATAATCCTGAGCCCTTTTCTCGTCCCCGGGATCGTTCGGGATCTTTAGAAAGCTATCCCGGAATTAGACAAGGGAAATAAAGAAAATCATTTCTTTTTTAAATTCAAAATTTTTATTAAAATTAAACAATTATTTTTAGGGTTTTGTAGGTATGACCACCAAAAAACCATTATGACTTCACTCATGTGTCTGTCCGTCTGTCTGTACGGTAGAAATTGTAGTCAAACGGCTTAACGTAGAAAGTTGAAATTTAGCATGCTTATACAAAAATCTCAGATAAAGTAAAAGAGTACAGCATAAAAATAAACGTAAAGTTGGCATGTTTAACAAAGTATTGGTATGTCAAACAAAAGTCTGACTGATTCTAGTTTGAAAAATTGAGTAGTATGTCTGACAGCATTGAAAGTTTGAAGGAAATATTTTGTTTCACATGATACTTTTTACGTCAATACTACGTAAAAAATTCGTAGTGCTACGGAGAAAAGTATAATGTAGAACAGAATTTAGACATATTTAAATTACTTTTAAAAAAAGAGATTAAGATTGATTTTATTGTGTGTTGGGATCCATAAACAGAGTGAAAGTAGGAAACCTTTTGTCACAGCCTTTTGAAATCTCACCTTTGCTGTAAATGGTGTTGCGAAAAGCCCAAGGTACCAACCACCATGAACTACAGCTCAATGGGTACCACAAGATTTTAGGGTATGCAGATGACCTGGATATTATTTCTAATAAGTATCTTGCAATGAATTTTATCTAAAAGAAGTGACTAAAGATGAAATATTAGATATTATCCATAACATGCCGACTAAAAAAGATCATAATTTTGTAGATAAAAATATATTATTAGACGTATTTGATATAATAAGTGACATTCTGTTAAAAATAATAAATTATTCATTGAGGAACGGCATAGTTCCCGAAGAAATGAAATTATCTGTTGTGAATCCAGTGCAAAAAATACCTGGTACTATAAAATGTGAAGAAATGAGACCAATTAATATAATGGACATATATGAAAAATTTTTGGAAAAATGTGTTAAATCTCAAATCGACACATTCATTACCAACAATGAGATCCATATAAATCAACGATATAGATAATAGTAAGATAATCATTGCCATATTCTTAGACTTGAAACGTGCATTTGAAACTGTAAACCGTAGCATGCTATTGGTCAAATTAGAGGCATGTGGAATAAGAGGTAATGCACTTAAATGGTTCAATAGATACCTCGATAACAGAAAGCAAAAAACACGGCTAGGTCATATAGAATCTAGCATGGTTGATGTCGACATAGGCGTACCTCAGGGAACAATTTTGGGGGCATTACTCTTCATCCTGTACATGAACGATATAACTAAAATAATAAAGTACACAAAAATTCAACTTTTTGCAGACGATACCCTTATATATTTAGCAGTAGACAATATAAATGACGGAATAAACAAAATCATGTTAGACTTGGATAATTTAAACGTATGGTTGAAAATTAATAGACTTAAATTAAATGTAAAGAAAACTAAATATATTACATTAGGAAAGAGAGATATTCCAAATATTGATTTGTATTTGAACAACGAGAAGATAGAACGGGCTAAAAACATAAAATATCTTGGTGTGGTGATAGATGACAGACTGAGTATGGAAGAAAACACTGATTATGTTTGCAAAAAAATTGCAAAAAAATTATACTTTCTGAGACGCATAAGAAACAAATTAACTTACATACAAGCAGTTAATTTATACAAAACTATAATAGCTCCGCATATTGATTTCTGTGCTACAATATTATTTCTATGTAATAAAAAACAAATGTTGCGTATACAAAAATTACAGAATAGAGCTATGCGAATAATTTTAAAAGTCAATAAATATACAAGTGTTAAAAGAATATTAGACGCTCTCAATTGGCTCGATATCAAGCAAAGATTATACTTCCTGACTCTAGTTTTCATTTATAAAATCAAACATGGGCTTGTGCCGGAGTACCTCTTTACTAACATAAAATGTGTCAAGGAAATTAGCAATTATAATCTTAGAAATAGAAACGATTTCAACATAGTAAAACAAAAAAGATGGGAGCCCAAAACTGTTTATATTTTAAGGGGTTGCAATTATTTAATAGTTTATCGGAAAACTTAAAACAAGAGACAAATTTAAGTAGATTTAAAAAAGGATGTATTAGTTATGTAAGAGAGAATGTTTTTCTGTAAAATAGTTTTGTAATTTATTTTATAAATATTTTTTTTCTGGATATGTATATATGTTTTTGTAAATTAACTATATAGTTAAAATAAATATATATTATTATTATTATAAGTTGAAGACGTAATTTTCCTTACTAACCTTATCGATGTCGAAGCTCATAAAGTAGGACTCATCATCAGTAATGAAAAAACCAAGTATTTTATTGTTAGTAGACGCAGTCATGAGAACACGACCGACTAAAAAATTAATGACAACACTTTTGAGAGAGTCTTTACTTTCAAATACCTGGGCACCATGATAAATCAGGTGAATATGTTACAGCAGGAAATTACGAATTTTATTAAAGCTGCTAATGCATCGTATTTTGTACTTGGTCCCCTCTTCAAAACGAAACTCTTGTCTAAAAACACCAAGATTAGGTTATACCAAGTTATAGTATGTCCAGTACTTATGTATGGTTCCAAAACATGGCCCTTTACAAAGCGAGATCGACAACACCTCATAGTTTTCGAAAATAAAATATTACGCAGAATCTTTGGTCTCATTCAAATTAAGGGTGGATGGGAGAATCCGTAAGAATAAAGATATCCGAGATTGTACTGAAGGCCAAGTATAACACAAGAACTCAGAGGCAAACGATTACAGTTATGAGGATGAGGGAGGACAGAATGGTTAGGAAGATATAGGAAGGAAGATTTAATACCCGTCGACCAGTATGAAGACCTCGCACGAAGATTAGCTGATCTCTCGTGCTCATTGCCTAACATGTATTAGTATAAAGGGTTCTTGGAAAGACCTGACAATGAATAGATCGAGATGGAGGACTTATGTGAGGCCAAAAGTCAACCTGACTGATAGTGCCCAAAGAAGAAGAAAAAGAAGAAAATTAATTTAAAAAATGATGCTATTATTATCAAAAATAGTGTTATCTTCTAAATACTTAGGAAACCAGGTCCATGTTTACCATTAGGTGCATGAAGCGAAAGCCGGTGGCTCCACTTGACAGAAGGCCCCTTGTTTGACTATCTCCAAAATATTTGTAAATCGCATACACATTTATTACGTCTTAAAATATTTTCGCCAGATAACGAACCAAATTAATGAAGTGCTAAGGCGATTGAAGAGTTAAATAATAATACTTAAATTGATATTAATAAATTTAAATATAAAATAAATTGTTTTCTTCACGTTTCAGATAATTATAAGATAATATCCGCAAAAAAAATTGTTTCTGTCTGGCTGTTTGTCGAGTTATCCGATATTCACGCAAAATGCCTAGATATATTTTCGAATTATTTGGTACTATGATAGAGTAAAACTAGAATTCGAATATAGACTATATGACATCTCATTTTTTTTATTCTAAATGAGTGTTTCGGAATTAAAAATGGTTACTAATAAACTTAAATTATCTCTCTTATTATTGACATAACAGAAAAATATATACTATATACCAGTGTTTCCCAAAGTGTGGGTCGCGACCCGGCACCGGGTCGCAGAAAAATTTTGCCGGGTCGCGAAAAAAATTGTAAAAACACAAAAAAGATTTTTTTTTGTACATATTATTTTTTTTTTACGTCAGTTAATCACTAGAATAGTGTGTATTTGTGATCTTTATTACTATACTATATTCTTTATTGCTATACTATACTCTTTATTACTATTTATTACTCTTTATTACTATAAAGCTACTGCTTTAAAATAAAATTTGTTTTGTAAATAAATGTTTTTTTATCATAAGGTGGCTCGCGAAAATTTTTAAAACCTCGTACCGGGTCGCGGTCAAAAAAGTTTGGGAACCGCTGCTATATACCAAACATGGTTACTATTAGTTAGAGGACAGGGCCCCAGAAACCATTAATGCCTGGGGCGTCGATGATAGTAAATACTGCCCTGCATGAACCCTGAAATATGTGAAAATGCATATTCCACATCAATATTTTCCTTATGTACTTTAAAACGTCGCTTTTTCATCTATTTTAAAAGTTCTATATCAAGAAAGTAATTTAAAATTCAACAATGTTCATAAAAAGTACAATTCATTAGTTTCATAACTTTAGTTACTGCAAATTTGTATATACCCCATTACCTTAATCTATACTCTCATTTTACCCATGGTCATCCTTAATTTAGCACAAAAACGATTATAAAAACAGACAAAAAGCAAATAAAGTAAAGAGAATGCGAGCAAAAGGACACGGAGAGAACAAATGTTCCTGGCTATTAAGCTTACAAACAATTACTTTAGGGTAGGTTAGATGCGGTGCTTACAACTAATAATAATTACACCAGACGTGAAATCTTACCTAATAACCTGAATTGGATTATTGCGCAATGACAAATCTAAAATGCGACAGATAAAATTTAGGGCGAATTAAATTATGGTTTTTATGTTCATCTCTAAAATAAATATAAGATTCAGTTTGTATATAAGTGTTTCTCCTATATTTCATAATCTCTCGAGATGAATTTGGTTGTAAAAGTGTGCGTTTATGCTGGAGTAATAATAAAAGCAGTGATAAAAGCTTATCAAATCTATCTATCTTTGATTTGTTTACTGAGGAATATGTTTTTCTTTATGTTGTC